>JAANYP010008403.1:600000-1107500 GCA_020465985.1 Centrapalus pauciflorus
CAAGGTGTCCAAGATATGGAGTCGTTGTATATTATTATACCACATAACTTTAATTTGTTGATTTTCTTAGAAACATATCATTCAAATTGCATATTTTCCAAGCTGGCTTTTTATTATAATTAAATATGATTTGTTTAATTGTGTAGGCATTCAGAAGAAGATTTATGCCAAATTTTGGGAAATCGCAATATCACATGGTAACGAAAAGCTTCCATACACTTATTATTTTCTTAATTTATGCATGCATTACTCCTTCCGCTATATCAGCCATAAGCTTAGGTTGCATTTAGTTAACGAAAACAAATTATATATCTTTCAATTTCAGTTTTCAAGTTATAGTTTTCAAAAAAAGAAAAACAAGAGCTTTTATAAAAATAAGAAAAACAAGAGCTTCTATAAAAATAAAAAAAATAAGAAAAACAAGAGCTTCTATGAAGTGTTTGTTTTAAGAAAAATAAGATAAGTGATTATAAAATAAGAAAAATAAGATAGATTATAGAAAAATAAAAGAGAGAAAGAGAATATTATAAAGAATTATAATATATGTAATTGAAAAGTCAGAGAGAGAACATGAAAAATGATATTTTAAAAAGTAAAATCAAAATTTCTGAAATTGATGTTAACTAAACAAGTTTTTTTTTTTTTTTTTAAAGATAAGATGAAAATTTTAATAATTTTTGGTAACTAAACACTCCATATGACACATTTTATTTATGATAGAGTTAAAGGCACCCAAAATGTAACTTTTAATTGAAAGTTCAATTATCATACATAATAGTCTATTAATCCATATATTATATGCATTGATTGAAAAAAAAATATTTATATAGTAAAAATATATTAAGATATATTTTCAATAATTATAATACATGAATTACACAAAAAAAAGGTTAAAGTCGTACAAATGTCATATCAACATAGTTACTGGTTACACGTACCATATCGACAAGTTATTTAGAGTACAAGTATCATCCGACCAAATAATAAAGTCAATTAGTCATTTAGGTAAATTGATAAAACTACTTTGCATTTGTACGACTTTAACAAAAAAAAAAAAGAAAAAGAAAGAAAGAATGGTAATAGATAACAATGTATATAACTAAATTGAATATATAAAACAAAAGTAAAATAAATAAATTAAATGCTCTAATAAAGATAATTTTTAATGAATAAAAAATAAATATATGTATAAAATAAATATATTTTAAAAAATAAAAATGCATAAATAATAATCATAATTAACTTTTTGAAGTAAAATTTTACAATTTAAACAAAAAGTAAAATTTTATTAAAAGGACTAAAAATAATAAATTACATAATTAATGGATTAAAATTGTTATTAAAAGGGTTAAAACCGCCAATTAGTAAAAAATTAAAAGAAAGAGATACCATTTTTACAAATAAATTGTATACTGAGGAACTATGTAATTTTTAAAACCAGGGCTCACATCAATAAATTTGACCAATCAAAGCCACCAATTTTGTAATTTCTCCTATAAAACCTATAAGAACTAAGAAGTAATAAAACAATAAACATTTAAAACTGTACGAAAATATATACATTGATATTTATTAATTTATATAAAATGTAATTTCTCCCCAACCCTCTTTTTTAAATCAGAGATTCTTTGTTCCCATCATCTTCACCGGTCAATTCAGGTCTTCTCCGGACAAATCGTGGTCGAGTTTCAGGTTTTCATTAGGAATGTATCTTTTTTGCCAATCTTTTTGGGTTTTTTTTATTCTTTGTAAATAGCATTTCGCTACTTAATATGAATTTGAATTAATATTCCTAATTTGATGTTCATTATAGAAAATAGACTCTATAACACAAATGGTCCCGTTGTTTATATGGATTATGAAAATTTTTTATTACACCACAAGTTTTCTAAAATTAAAATGTTGTAACATTTTGATCCCTAAAACTGCGACAGTTACTTTAGCTGTTAGACTCAGAGACAATTTTGTCCATTTGTCTTTCAATGACCATTTGTGTAATTTTTCATACTTTCTTATTGTTCTCTATTGTTCTTTTTTTTTTTTTTTTTTTTTTTTTTTTTTTTTTTTTTTTTTTTTTTCATAATATTATAATTTATTTCATATATAGTTTTTGTATCTCTTTTTTATCATTTAATTATCCAAATGTAATATTTTTTTTTCATCATTAATTTTTATTTTTATTTGTATGTTATTTTTATTATTAGTGTTAAATTTCTTTATAATATTGTAATTATTTATTTAAGATTATTAAAAAATCCAGTAAGGGTAAGTGTTTTACCGGTTGCAGATTTCTGCCATTTTGATTTTGTTAGGGTAAAGCATGCAAGGAAAAGTAACATATTTTATGTTAATTTTTATTTTCAGATGATTACTTTTAAAATTGTGTATAAAGGTAATTACTTCAAAAAAGATGAAAGTTTAAATTTTTAGTCCCTAAAAGTGTTAAAAATGTAACTATATATAAATGTCACTGATGTCCAAAAATGATCATATATATTAAACATTAATAGCACATTACCTTTTTTATACAAAACATTATATATGCATTACCTTTCTACACAATTTAAAAATCACGTACATCATCTGGATTAAAAATTGATATATAATATGTCAGTTGTTTTACAATTTTCTCTTGGTAATAATGAAGCTTAAATCTTTCAAATTCAATACAGTATCGCACATCCGACTCCTCTACGAAGATAATGTGAAACACAACAAAACTCTTACGATAGCGAGGCGTATATGCGAAAAACTTTGTATAAGTAATAGACAAATGGACATCCAAGCCTTTTATGAAGTTAGTGTAGCAGCAGCAAAAAACAATACCCCTGAGGTAATAGAAGAGGTGGTTGGATATTTTCCGAAAGCGATTTGGTCCTACGACAGTGCAAATGGTCATCTCCTCATTCAGATGGCGATAACAAACCGCAGCGAAAAGGTTTACAATTTGATGGTATATCAAATGAGAATTAACAAGAATCTGCATAAAGGTTTAGTAGACAAGGATGGAAATAACTTACTGCACTTGGCTGGACGTTTGGCACCGATACACAAACTCAACGTGGTATCTGGTGCCGCTCTACAAATGCAAAGGGAGTTACAATGGTTCCAGGTGCATACATTCTTTGGTTTTCGACCAACTAACACACACCAAATTCTTAACAATTATATTACACTCACATCATTTCAAGAATTCCAATTAATATAGAGTTTATATTTAATAACTAACTATAGGAAGTGGGGACATTTGTGCTACCCAATAAAAAGGAAGCAATGAACAACAATGGAGACACACCAATGATGGTGTTCAGAGATAAACACAATGATTTGAGGAAAGAAGGAGAAGAATGGATGAAAAAGACAGCAGATTCATACACAATTACAGCAGCACTTATCATAACAATAGTTTTTGCAGCAGCCATTACTGTACCTGGCGGGACCGATGGGAACACTGGAAAAGCGATGTATGCTACAAGACCTGCCTTCATCATATTCGCAATCTCAGACGCCATCTCATTGTTCACATCCACCACGTCCTTGTTGTTGTTTCTATCTATTCTTACAGCTCGTTATCGAGATGAAGATTTTCTCTACAGGTTGCCTAAGAGACTAATACTTGGTCTTGCAACGTTATTCTTATCCGTGACTTCCATGATGGTGGCCTTTAGTGCGACGTTGTATATTATGTTTGGACAAGGGAAAGGATGGATCCTGATTCCAATAGCTGCATTAACATGTCTGCCAATTACTTCATTCGTGACGTTGCAGTTTCCATTGCTTGTTGAGCTCATCTCTTCAACATATGGTCGTGGAATCTTTGGTGAACAAAATGGTCGTAGGTATTAACATCATATCGATCATAAGAAAGCAAGATCCTGACTATTTACATTTATAATTTCATGAGTGATTGATTCTTTTGTTTTGATTAAACCATTCTCAATAAACATGACTGTTATTTGTTACCAGGAAATATTCTTCTCTAGTTCCGAAATATAATATGCAATTAATGTATGAAGTAATCTGTTAAGTTTATGAACAAAGTTAAGTTATGATCACATGTGATAGGCTGAATATTTTCTCATAAAAAGTGACCATGTTATATGGTATGTGTGTATGAACAAGATTGGTATTTTCCATTGAACCCACCCATATATATATAGACAAGGAACTATTGTACAAATACAATAACAACAAATTTGGATGATTAGTGGAAATGAAATTGCAAAACAAAAGGAACAGTATATACGTGTTCTGGGAATATGGTAAACATAAACTCAGTTTTTGCGGCAAGCACTCATTCTGTAATAGTTCTTTTCCAAATTATACCATTGGACTACCAAGGTTTTTTAAGTTGCATAATTTTGTGGCCTAATCAAGATCTTGGATGATGAGTTTATACTTAATTTGTTCCATTTTGGCATCGGACTTGAAGAAGAGAATCGAAAGCCTCATAGACAGCTAGGGAATACCTGGAGAGAGACAAGAACAATTCCCAAATATACAATTACCTTGCGTAAACTCTGCTATACTTTTTCTATTCCATCGTCTCGTATATGATGTGAAGAGTTGGAAATTTGATTCCACGCCCCGACAAATCTCTTGCTATTCTAATGTCAGTCTATGTACAGCATTGCTTTTCTATTTATTTTTTACACTTTTTTTAAAGAATATACACCTCAAGTAAATGTTAATTATATTGTTGTCAAGATACTGCTTAGATCTCCATGTTTAATTGTTAGAGAAAGTTTATTACTGCTTGTATAATGTCATTTTAATAAATAAATCAAAAGGTAAATAAACAACTGTGCTTAGCAAGGCCAAGTCATGTCCGGATGGTCTTGAAAAAGTCTTGATTAGACCAAAGATACACAAAGGCTTAAGTTCCAACACCAGTGCTAAAAACCTTCTACTAAAGACCAATTAAAGTCTAGGTCGGGCGAAACTGGTTTAGAGCGCAGCCCATGAGAAGTGTGATATAGGCCTGGGCCAGAAAAGCTGGTTTAGTTACTACCTGAATTAGTTTAGTTTTGCCCCAAGCAGACCTTGGCCTAATTGGGTTCAAACCTTGTTTTGGCCATTTAAATAAGTCGATTTGTCATCGTTGTAAAATGTTTTGGACATTTAAATAAGTCCTCCCATGCAGCTTGTTTATGATAGATATATATACCAATCTTGTTAAGAAAAAGATATTCAGCCTATATATTACATGAGATCATAACACAACAACTTTGTTCATAGACAGATCGATTACTTCATACATTGCATATATCATTTCCAAAGTAGAGAAGAAAGTTTCCTGGTAACAAATAACAGTCATGTTTCTTGAGAATCAAAACAAAAGAATCACTCTTGAATTTATAAATCTAAACAGTTAGGATCTTGCTTTCTTATGATATGATGTTAATACCTACGACCATTTTGTTCACCAAAGATTCCACGACCATACGTTGAAGAGATGAGCTCAACAAGCAATGGAAACTGCAACGTTACAAACGAAGTAATTGGCAGACATGTTAATGCAACTATTGGAATCAGGATCCTTCCTTTCCCTTGTCCAAACAGAATATACAACGTCGCACTAAAGGCTACCATCATGGAAGTCACTGATACGAATAACGTCGCAAGACCAAGTATTAGTCTCTTAGGCAACCTGTAGAGAAAATCCTCATCTCGATAACGAGCTGTAAGAATAGATAGAAACAACAACAAGGACGTGGTGGATGTGAACAATGAGATGGCATCCGAGATTGCGAATATGATGAAGGCAGGTCTTGTAGCATACATCGCTTTTCCAGTGTTCCCATCGGTCCCGCCAGGTAAAGTAATGGCTGCTGCGGCTGCTGCAAAAACTATTGTAATGATAAGTGCTGCTGTAATTGTGTATGAATCTGCTGTCTTTTTCAACCATTCTTCTCCTTCTTTTCTCAAATCATTGTGTTTATCTCTGAACACCATCATTGGTGTATCTCCTTTGTTGTTCGCTGCTTCCTTTTTATTGGGTAGCACAAATTTCCCCACCTCCTATAGTTAATTATTAAAAATAAAGAGTTTATTACGAAAAAAAACCAACATGTTTTCAAGTTTTTTGCGTTTTCGTCCCTCCATGTTATTTTTTTCCATAAAAGTCCTCAAGTTATTCTTTTCTTTTCGGTTTAGTGAAATTTGGACATTAGACCTCAGTTATAACGTAAATACTGGGTTAAAAAAACGGAAAAACCGGGTTCTAATGTCCAAATTTCACTAAACCAAAAAAGAAAAGAATAACTTGAGGGCTTTTATGAAAAAAAAAATAACATGGAGTGACGAAACGCAAAAAACATGAAAACGTGTTGGTTTTTTTCAGAATAAACCCAAAAATAAACTCTATATTAATTGGAATTCTTGAGTCCACAATTAACTTGTTAATGTTGTTGTAACAAATTAAAGAGTTGCAAGTGAAATGATGTGAGTGTAATATAATTGTTAAGAATTTGGTGTGTGTTAGTTGGTCGAAAACCAAAGAATGTATGCACCTGGAACCATTGTAACTCCCTTTGCATTTGTAGAGCGGCACCAGATACCACGTTGAGTTTGTGTATCGGTGCCAAACGTCCAGCCAAGTGCAGTAAGTTATTTCCATCCTTGTCTACTAAACCTTTATGCAGATTCTTGTTAATTCTCATTTGATATACCATCAAATTGTAAACCTTTTCGCTGCGGTTTGTTATCGCCATCTGAATGAGGAGATGACCATTTGCACTGTCGTAGGACCAAATCGCTTTCGGAAAATATCCAACCACCTCTTCTATTACCTCAGGGGTATTGTTTTTTGCTGCTGCTACACTAACTTCATAAAAGGCTTGGATGTCCATTTGTCTATTACTTATACAAAGTTTTTCGCATATACGCCTCGCTATCGTAAGAGTTTTGTTGTGTTTCACATTATCTTCGTAGAGGAGTCGGATGTGCGATACTGTATTGAATTTGAAAGATTTAAGCTTCATTATTACCAAGAGAAAATTGTAAAACAACTGACATATTATATATCAATTTTTAATCCAGATGATGTACGTGATTTTTAAATTGTGTAGAAAGGTAATGCATATATAATGTTTTGTATAAAAAAGGTAATGTGCTATTAATGTTTAATATATATGATCATTTTTGGACATCAGTGACATTTATATATAGTTACATTTTTAACACTTTTAGGGACTAAAAATTTAAACTTTCATCTTTTTTGAAGTAATTACCTTTATACACAATTTTAAAAGTAATCATCTGAAATTAAAAATTAACATAAAATATGTTACTTTTCCTTGCATTCTTTACCCTAACAAAATTAAGATGGTTTGTCGTTTTTCCTTGGAAATATTAAAAATACGATTGTTTCGTTGTTTTTCCGTTTAAAAAAAAATCAAAAATAGATATGGTTAATGGTTTTGTCGTTTTTTGTTTGAAATATTAAAATCAGAATGACATTCTTTTTTGTTCGAAAAAATTAAAATCCGAATAGTTTATCGTATAAAGTATCTTAACCATTCCGATTTTAGTTAAACGACAAATAATTTTGAATTTATTTTTTTAATAAAAAACGAAGAACTATTTTGATGTTAATTTTTTGAACAAAAAAGTACAAACCAAATTCGTTTTGATTTTATTGAACAAAAAAACCATTGTGATTTTAAAAATTCCGATCAGAAAACAAAAAATCATTCTGATTTTATTTTTTTTTTGATAAAAAACGACGAACCATTTTAATTTTTGAGTTATAAAACAAAATAACCATTTCGAGTATAATCAAACGATGATAAAAAAAGATCAACTATTTTGATATTAATTTATAGGATAAAAAACGACGAACCATTCCGATTCTAATTTTTTTGATTAAAAAAATGAACCAACATGATTTTTGATTTTTCCAAACGAAAGAAACATTCCGATTTTAATTAACCAACGATAAAAAACGAATCATTCCAATTTTAATTTTCTCGATAAAAAAAGACGAACCATCCAAAATTTATTAATATTTATTAAAGAGCGACGAACCATTTCGTTTTTTGATTTTTTTTTTCTAACCATTTGTAATTTAATTTTTTGATTAAGTATTTTCAATAAAGAAACTGCAAATCATTTTGATTATACTTTTTTTGAATGATAAAAACTTCATGAGGTATTTATTTTGAATTTTTTAACGGAGAAAAGAAATAAAATCTTCCTATCTTAAATTTTACAAACTAGAAAAAAATACAATAAATTTCGATTTTTAATATCCCTAAATGGAAAAAAGAACGAAGAAAGATTCAGATTTTCAAGAACCAACTGAAAAAAAATGAACCAGATCTATTGTAACGACCCAAATTAGTTAATATGATTGATAATTAATATTTATTGTAATGAAATACGATTCGAAATATTAATTAATTTCAAGGCACATAAATAAAGGTTGTGTATGAATTTTATGAATATATATGTCTTGAATACATAGAAAGGACTTTAAAAGAAATGCAAACAATTCTAGGGGTTGGGTGGTAAATATGTGGAAATTGGTGGGTTGAAAGAAAAAGAAGAAGAAAATCTTCTTCCTTGCTTTATTCATACGCAAACACACATGTGTTCATCTTTTTCCAAAAAGTCCAAAATAGAGAAGAAAAGGAGAAGAAGAAGCCAAAAATCAGATTTTGTTGGAAGCTTTTGTCGGTTTTGAAAGATCCAAGAGGTACCCACTCTTATCTATAAATCTTACTATCTTCTTTTCTTCTCCTTTCCATCTTCATTTAAAGAAGATGAGAAACTCAAATGGGTTTTATGGATAATGTGGAGAAATCTTTAGATCTTGAAGAATGATGATGAAATGCAGTTGGAATCATCATTTTAAATCATGTTATTCAAGTTTTTACAAACTTTGGTGGGTTTTAGCTCAAAAACCCGAAATGGAGTTTTATGAACTCTCTTTGATTCAAAAGGATGAAATAGTGTTTTTGATAGTTTTAATGAGTCTAAAAGGGTATATATATGTTTGGGAATAATTCCAACCCATTTATAATAAATGTGAGAAGTTTTGGTAGTTTTGAGCATTAAATCCGTAAGGCAGAGGGTGCAGACCTGCACACGAAATCGGCGAGTTCCCTGGTGAACTCGACGAGTTAGCCTTGAGTTTGAAAGAAAAATTTCTAAGTCAAAGTGTTCGGATGACTTGGGATCCGAATTTCGGATGGATTGGTCCGAAATTCGGATGTGTCTAGGACAAAGTTCGGACCATATTTCGGTTGGAAGGAATCCGAAATTCGGATGGTCCCTGACCGAGTTCAGATGACTTGAAATCTGGATGGTCCCTGACCCGAATTCGGATGGGAACTCGGCGAGTTCCCTGGTGAACTCGGCGAGTTGAGCCCAGTTTTGGCCAGAATTTGTAATTTTAGTTAGTCCTTGGGATCTCTTGCCATAATAATTTATGACACCAAGTATGAAAAATAATTAGACCGAAATAATTATGTGTTCCGCTGTAATACAAATCCATCTTTGTGCCGATACACTCCAATGGAGCTTTGATCTTATTGAACCCGATTGCTGTGTTTGGATACTTGTTGATCAAATAATAAGCTTCATCTGCAATTAATTAAAACTTAATTATGGTTGATGAATTAAGCTGTACATAAGTATATATCAATTTAATTAAGTAATTGTTTGTTTACTTTTTAACGGAATCATTAAAAGGCGCGTTCAAAAGTTAAACCACCACTTAATGATTCCATTAAGCACTAAACAAACAAGGGCTAAGTCTCACCAACAAATCCTTCTAAAAGTAGCCCAGACAGAAGTAGAGTACCGTTCCGGCCTTCAAAGGGACTTAGATATCCATGTTTTTCGGCGACCCGAATATTTTGTTCACAGGCTTCACGCAAGTATAGACAAGTGTTTCGATGGGAATTGAAAACAGCGGTATGGATAGATAAATTTATATGGTTGTTGACCCTGAATAACAAGTGCGG
Source organism: Centrapalus pauciflorus (assembly GCA_020465985.1). Lineage (NCBI taxonomy): Eukaryota > Viridiplantae > Streptophyta > Magnoliopsida > Asterales > Asteraceae > Centrapalus > Centrapalus pauciflorus. The sequence goes on from JAANYP010008403.1 coordinate 609,972, forward strand.
GTTTTTGTCCACCAACATCCTTGCAGCGTCGGTGTAGCCACCCATTGCAGCGATGTGCAATGGGTTGCTTCCAGTAGTAGCCTCCACCAGATCCGGAAGGGATTCCGGATCTATATGCTTCAGGAGATACTTAACAAACTCAAGATTTTCACCTCCTGTCTCAATTGTGTGGTGGATTGACCTGTAGCTGTTGCTATCCAATTTGTCTGTGAATGCATTTATGCCCATTTGGTTCAGAATATTTTCGGCTTCCTCCCAGTTGCGGTTCACAATAGCTCTACAAAGTGGCAAGTACTCGGCCGGGTCTGATCATGAAAACTGTATGTGTTAGCTTTGTTTGTTTTTTTACAACAAGCTCGAACATTTATATCTTCACGTGTCAAACATTTAATCTCTTAAAAAACAAACAATACATTAGTCTTCAAGTTATATGTTTTGATCCGCACTCTTAATAAAAATGGCTACTTGAATACGTACCTGTGTCGGTGGTGGTGATGAAAGGAAGGGGCGGAATACAATAAGTAGTCTGTAGCTTCTTCCATATATCGTAGGCTGTATCGAGGCCATTAACCGTAGCAATCACATCGTTACTTAACGAACCAAGGATCCATCGTTGAACAAGTGTGTCGGATCTTTTCCATTCGATATCGTTGCTTTCCGAAAATGTGCCATCGATGAATGCCCACATACCATGGCTCTGTATAAGCGCACTCATCTGTTGATGCCACTCATTATAATTGGTTTCACCATAAAGCACATTCATTTGAAAGCTGCTCGTATCCACATGAGAAGGATATATATGGGTATCCTTGCCTCCCTGACCCGGACCCTGACCCGGTTACTGCAACAATAATCTCAGCCATCTCCTCACCAGTTGAATTCATACCTTATAAAACAAATTTAATAAAGGAACCTTAATCACATATTTGACTTGTATACTTACCCAACCATTTTTTAATTTTTATTTTTAATATCAATATTTTTTTATTTTTGATCAATTTACATGTTTATTTTTATTTCTTTAAGAAAAACATCTTTTGTTGGTGCATAAAACACGAAATATTATTCGTGAATACATTCGACGAGATTTTGCGCAGGAAGACGGGAGTGTATGTGCAAATTAAATCTCGTATTTTATGTTCAACAAAAAAGTTATTTTTTTAAGTACCACTTGAAATCGAGTGCACCCAAAGATACTAACTTTTTATTTTATTTTTTTCACCCGAGAATATATATATATATATATATATATATATATATATATATATATATATATATATATATATATATATATATATATATATATATATATATATATATATATATATATATATATATATATAGGGTTCGATTGAGAACTTTTGTGCATCGGACTTTCTACCAAGGGTGCATTAAAGGTATTTGTGGAATAAATTTATAAGAAAATTAATTAATTATAGAAAATTAGGTTTAATTAGATTAGCAAACAAATCAATACATTAAACAACTTACCAAAAATTTCTCCATCTTTCTCTCCTCACCTCTCTCTCTCTCGCCATGATCAACATCTCTCCCTCTCCCTCCCCATGTGACCGCCCCACCCCCCTCTCATTCTCAAAATCCGGCCACCGTCTTGCTCTCTCGGCCGCTGCATCACCATCGCACCACCGTTGCACCGACCATCTCTCTCTCTAACTCTCTCTCTACGGCCAATAATCACCGCATTTTTTGAATGTCTGATAAATTTTTGAATGATGAGCACCTTCAATGAAAAACGCGATAAAATGATGCATTTTTGAATGATGAACACCTTCAATGATAAAATGATATATATTGATGATTTTGGAATAGATGAACGATATGCAGGAAGAGATGAACGTGGCGAGAGAGAGAGGTGAGGGATTAAAGTGTTTTCCATTCTGAGAAGGGATGTTATAGTGAGAAGGGATTAAAGTGTTTTCATTCTGAGAAGGGATTAAAGTGTTTTCCAATCAATAATCATGATTCAATAATATATATATATAATTTTATGTGTGGGCGTTTACTTTTAAGTCTTTAAATGGTGTGAAAGGAATCAATTTAATTGTTACAACTAACCATCCTTAACAATTATTTATTGGGAATTCTCAACACATCGCCGAAATTAATAATGCATACAACGGGACAGGTTTGACCGGAGATTTCATTTTACGTTCCCGTCCCCACCCGTGGAGTATTGACTTCACGTTCCCATCTCTGGTCCCATCGGGTTTCGGGGATCCCCGTCGGGATCGGGTTTTTTAACAATCAAACAAATTATTAAGTTTACACTACAAATTATAGTTTTAAAATATATATATACATGTATATAAATTTTATAACAAATTATCTCAACATTGTTTAGTTATATATATTGATAACTAATCGTTTATAGTACAATTATATATATATATATATATATATATATATATATATATATATATATATATATATATATATATATATATATATATATGGGTGGGTTCAATGGAGAACCTTATGCATCGAAGAACCTTGAAGAACCACAATGCATCGCTAGAAAAACTGAAATGCATCACGTAGAAATCGATGCATCACGCGGGAATTTGATTCATCAAGTGGAAATAATGTAAAAATCGATGCATCACTCGAGAATTTGATGCATCATGTGGAAATAATGATGCATTACGGGGGTATTGTGATGCATTTGTGGTGGTGCATGGAGGTTCTTCAAGGTTTTTCGATGCATGGAGGTTCTCCATTGAACCCACCTCTATATATATATATATATATATATATATATATATATATATATATATATATATATATATATATAGATTTAGGTTCAAGTGAGTACCACCTCTAATGCAGCGCACCAGAAGGTACCACCCTTAAAAGTAATTTTTTTGAAAATTTTTTTCATGAACATGTTCTAATTAACATTACACAGATCATATGTGAATTTGACGCAAATCCGAACACTCTAAGTGCATGAAAACACACATCACATATATGCATGTTCACATGTCTTCAAAATTATGTAAGTGTGTGTTCACATCATTTTTTAGGAGCTAGGAGATGTGAATGTATGTGAAATTTACATACGATCTTCATAATGTTAATTAAAACATGTTTATGAAAAAAAAAATTTTAAAAAGTTTTTTTTAAGGTGGTACCTTCTGGTGCGCTGCATTTAGGTGGTACTCTCTCGAACCATATTCTATATATATATATATATATATATATATATATATATATATATATATATATATATATATATATATATATATATATATATGTATGTATGTATATGTGTGTGTGTAAAAAAACTTATAAAACATATAAAATAGAATAAATAAGATAATATAGCAATTATATATATATATATATATATATATATATATATATATTATTTAAACTATAGTTAATAAATTATTTTATAAAATTATATAAACATAATAATTTATACTATAATATTAAATAGGACCAAGGTCAGGGATTAAAGCGTTTTCTATCCCCATCCCCGTTCAACTTGGGTTCGGGCCTCGGGGAATCTCTAACCAAACCGGGGTCTCCTTCTGCTCCTATCCTATTTTCTATCATTCCCATGTTATTGTTCATCTCATTCATCAACAATCAGGATTCAAAAGTCAAAACCAGCACCACCTAAATCCAGTGGTCAACCTCCACCAAACAAAAATTTAAATTCTGAAAATATATATTCAATAACATAAATGGCGATGAAAATATGAAATTAGAGATCTGAAGCATATTTATTTCCAATAAAAAAAAACTGATTCAGTTAACCTCAAAATCGGAACGGTTTTTCGTTAATCATATCGGTTTTTCGGTTTCGAAATTTTTGAACACCCCTAAAAAGGTTGTATATTGATTTACATAAAAATTTATTAAATACATTATATTCACCTTTTGTAATGAAATGCATTAAAAATAATAAAAAGTACAAGTAACGTAAATATTGATCGTCACTTAAATGTGATGATGAAAACGTTAGGTATTTTGATAAAGTGACTTTTTTCGTAAAAACTAAGAAAATGGTTTTTTTTTTAGCTATTTTTGTAATTATCGCTTAAAACTCTTTTGATAAGCTATTATAAATCGAATGCCAATCAAGATCAAGCTCCATCAGACTAACATTGAATGCCTACAATGAATGGGCTGGACCCGTGGGCAAGTGGGCAACCTTCGTAATTGTTCCTAACTGTACAGTCTGACCCAAACTCCTTCGTCTTGTGTGTGGCCCATATTTCAAATTATCTCCGTGTTGTTAGAAACAATAACAAATTCTAACAATATGGAGATAATTTGAAATATGGGCCACCCAAGACGAAGGAGTTTGGTTCGGACTAGAGGTGCACATTTTTCGATTGTAACCGAACCGGATCGGTTTTAAACCTGTCATGATCTTTTTCAAAAGAAAAACCAGTTTTTTAATAAACCGGATTGGATCCCAACCGGTTTTTGACCCCAAAACTTGTAACCTATGCAACCGGTTACGGATAAGAAAAACCGGTTTTAAAAAAACCGATTTTTAATTTGTTTTCAGTTTTTTTTCTTTTGGGCTTGCTTTCTTTTTCTTTTTTGGGCTTTTCTTTCCTCTTTTGGGCTAGGTTTCTTATTTTTTTTTTGTTAACAAATCTATTAAACAAATATAATTATAAATTATAAATTTATATTTATACATTTATACCAAACACATCATCTTTTTTATAATTATAATTACAAATATATAATAACAGATTAAGTTAACACATATATTTTACTTCAATCAAATATATTTTTAATATTATATTTGATTATAAATATATAAAAAGTTTAAAACCACTAAATATAATAACAAATATATAATTATAATTCGAATTTTTTTATCCGGATTTTTAACCGGTTTTTTTGAATCCGGTTTTTTATCTGGTAAAAAATCTGGTTGGCCAAATAAACACAAAACTGGTCAAATAACCGGTTCGGTTAAAAACCAGTCCCGGAACAAAGAAATCCGGCTTTACCTAAACCGATTTCGGATCGAAATCGGGTATTCGGATTTTTTTGTGCACCTCTATTTCTAACCCAAATCATTTTTTACGGTTTTAGGAATCCTTCGGTTGCGGTTTCATGTGGTTTTGTGTTTTAGTTGTTCGGTTTTTCAGATTGTTTTGGGTTTAAAACCATGTTTTCAGTGTTGATTTTTTTTACTTTAAAATGACTATTTTTTAAACCCGGTCTTTTTGGTTGTCTCTTCACTTTAATTCATGTTCATTTTTTGTGATGATATTGAACATATTTTATAAAAACTAACAAATAAAACATCGGCACACTTACAATCACGTAAAAATATTACTAATTATCAAGTAAAATAGTAAATAAACTTTATTTCTAAAAGCACTACGTTAGAACACTACTAAAATTTTGAGTGACGGTATGACTTAGGCTTGGTTCTATTGGTTTCACCGACAGATGTGATTCTACAATAAACTATATTATAAAGAAGTGTCATTCAAAATTGAATGTACCCGAAGGTATCACTCTTATAAAAATTTTAAAAAATTATAATCATGTTTAAATTAACATTACACACATGATATGTGAAATTCAGATGCATTCATCATTTTTACATGCTTAAAAAAGTTATGAATGATCATCTATATTTATGTAAATAGTTATCCAAGTGAATGACTATTCAAATGATTCTTTTCAACCATTAACAATATTTAATTTTTGAATTTTAATGTATAAATGTATGATTCTTTTGATAAAAAGTTTTATAATGTTGGTTTATACATGTTTATGTAAAAAAAATTATAAATGATCATTTACAAATGGTGCGTTTTTGCTCTCTCAATTATTAAGGTATGCTCATGAACTCGACACACACACACACATATATAGACTTATGTTATCATGAGATTTTAAATATATTCGATAAATGTGATAAACATTATGATTTATTGATTTTGTATATTGATTCATTTGTTTTTGAATTTGTGATTTATTAATTATAAATTCAAAAACTAATGAATCGATTTAAAAAAGTACTGACTTGTTGATTTATTTAATCCAGTATTTAAATTTCATTATTTATATAGTCAAAAAGTGATTGAATCGGTATGTAAGAATTGAATAGCTCTAAAAATTCAGTCTACCGAGAGTACCTCGAAAAAAAATTGTTTTTTTTTTATTTTTTTTAGGGTTTTTTATGAAAAAAACCAAAATGTTTTCACGTTTTTTACGTTTATATCCCTCAATGTAAATTTTCTAATTAAAGTCCTTAAGTTAATTTTATATTTTTGTTTTAGTGAAATTTGGATATTAAAACCCGGTTTTTCAACTTTTAAAAACCCGGTTTAATAATTATAACCGGACTCTAATAGTCAAATTCCACCAAACTAAGAAAAAAATTTAACTTATGAATTTTTCTAGAAAAAAATAACATTAATGGACGAAAACGTAAAAATCATGAAAACATATCGTTTTTTTCATAATAAACTAAAATTTTTTATATAGACATGTTTAAACGAATATTTGTCAAAAAGATCATACATTTATATATTAAGATTCGAAAGATAAATTCAGTTAATGCCATATCATTTATACAAATTCAACGTAAATGGTCTACCATTCATACAAATTAACGTTAATTTAAACATTATTATGACAAAAAGGTTTTAAAATAAATTTTTTTTAAGGATCGTATTTTCGAATTTTAAGAGTTTCTTTTTTGAGCATCATTATATATATAGTTAAGTACAAAATGGTCCTTGTTGTTTGTATCAAACTTTAAATTTGGTCCCTGAACTTTCAATTTTTCAAAATTGGTCATTAATATCAAGGTTTACTTTCAAATTTAGTCCATTATCCATTATCTTTAATTGAAATGTCCATTTTACCCTTGTTTATATTTACACTTTTGACTCTTTTAATTACAAATTATTACCAACTCTTTATTTTAATAAAACAAATAGATATAAAAAGAATAATAAAAATATTAATATTATTAATTAATTGGAAACAAATACAACAAAAAAATATTATTTTTTCCAGTATTTTATAATTTTTAGTTTTAATTTTTTTATGTTTTGTACATACATATATATATATATATATATATATATATATATATAATCAGATTCATCAGCGTACCTATAAGATTCCAGCGTACCCTAATGTGAATGATCATTCACATATATTTTTTTTGAATAGACATGTATAAGACAACATTATAAGATTTTTTTTCAATATAAGCAACATCATAAATCTTGTGAATGGTAAAAAAAGATCATGTGAATAGTCATTCACACCATTTCACATGGTGTGAAATGACCATGCACATGGATGACCATTCACATAAATATGCATTGAGCATTAAGGACACACAAAGTGTGAATGTATGTGAAATTCATATATCACGTGTATAACATTAAATTAAACATGGTTATGAGAAAAAAATTTAAAAAAGTTTTTTTAAGGTTGGTACCTTCGGGTGCACTTGATTTCGAGAGGTACCTTTTTGAACTTGAATATATATATATATATATATATATATATATATATATATATATATATATATATATATTATTGTTATACATATTTTAATCGGTTTGCGTCATACTGTTTATATTATATATAGTTTTAATAAATTTTTACATTTGAAGCAGTTTTATAATTTTAGTAAGCTTTTGCATTTTTAAATCACTACAATTTCTAATATTGTACTTTTAGTCTCCCGTACTTTGAGATGTAATTAATCATCCATTAATTTAATCTCAATAATCATTTCGTGTCATAAACAATATCCAATATTATATATTCAATCGTTCGATTGCATCTGCTCAGTTGTGCTCATCGGTGTGACCCTCAAGTGTTTTATGAAATCAGCCTCATGATACAGTAGTAATGTCATCTTTACACACCATACACTAACAATATATATTTGGTTAAACTGAAAATCTAAATGATTTGTTGTTCTATCCGTTGACATTATTTTCAACGGTTAAATTTAAGATCGAAATGGTTCGTCGTTTATTCCGAGCGAAAATATTTAAAACTAAACTGGTTGGACGTTTTTTCGTTTGGTTAAATTAAAAATCAAAATTTTTAATTGAATAAAAACAAATAAAACTAGATTAAGTGGTTGTTTTTTTATTTAGTTAAATTGACGACCGAAATGGTTTGTCATTTTTCCAAACAAAAATATTTAAAATTAAAAAATGATGAATCATTTCAATTTTTCGAGCGAAATGGTTAACTAAATGGAAAAAAAGACCAATTAATCTAATGTTAAGTGTTTTCGATGAAAAAACGAACAACCATATCGATTTTTAATTTAACCAAACATTATAACAAACAATCTAATTTTTAATGTTTTTAGCATAAAAATGACTAACAATTCCGATTTCCAATTTAACGAAAAGGAAAATGATCGAACCAATTTAATTCGAAATGTTTTTGTTCAAAAAATGGTATATAAGTATAAAGTATAAAAATATGCAAAACGAAATTACAGTTATATATATATATATATATATATATATATATGTGTGTGTGTGTGTGTGTGTGTGTGTGTGTGTGTGTGTGTGTGTAAGTGTAGATATTTTTTTATTGTATTTGTTTTTTGTTTCTCATTTATTAATACTTTTATTATGTTTTTAAATCTATTTGTTTTATTAAAAAAAAGAGTTGTTAATAATTTTTAACTAGAAGGCTCAAAAGTATAAATATAAACAATGGCAAAATGAGTATTTAAATTAAAGTTAATGGATAATGGACTAATCTTGAAAGTAAATCTTGATGATAATGACCAATTTTGCAAAATTAAAAGTTCAGGGACCAAATCCAAAATTTTAAACAAACCACAGAGACCATTTTTGTAATTAACTCTTATATATAATAGGAACGAGGAAATTTGTCCGCGCTTCGCGGCGGGGTTAATGTCATACGAAAAATATTAAAATATATAAAGATAACATATTAACATACGTATTTGATATTTGAAACAAAATGTTATGTTATTTCTATTAAATATATTACAATTTTTGAAATGATGCGTTATTGATTTTGAATACAACGTTTGATTCCAAAATTGTTCACACCACCACAATCAGAATATAACTTTCGATTCCAAGGTATGTTGAAAAAAGATTAAAAGAAATATCAATGCGAATTAAAAAAATATGAAAAGGAATAAAAATCAACAAAATCTTCTATTTTACTTGTTTTTTTAACCTTTTCACATTCATACAATCATGTCCATTCAAAATTTGTTATCCATCACAGCTTAATTTAGTAATAATCAACAACATCAATTAAAAAAGTGATCGCAATATAAAATAAAAATAGAAATACTGTTGCATAATTATTATTAAACATCAAAAAAATATTTATACAATATTTGTAAAAAGAACTCCATACACTTATGAACATAATAATCAATAATCGACATTAATCATTGTCTCACGTTATCTGTTTTATGTACATACAATTGACTTTGAAGTTTGGAGGAACTAAAAAAATCATATAAATAATAATTATACAATTGTATTTGAGATAGTGTATAAAAAAACATGACTGTTATTATTCAAGCATTCCTGAAGAAAGAATACATATTTTCTTAAAATATATTTAGGAATTAAAATGTTTAATAGTAAATTAGTTTAATTTATGTCAAAGTAATATTTTAAAATAAAAATATATTAGTTTTTAACTCAACATGCAAAAAAAACAATTGAGTTAACATTTTTGAAGTCAAGAGGGATTGAAATCATAACCTCTCCCATCACAAACAACACACTAACCAAGTGAGCTACAAATCTTTTCTTTAAAATATTACACAAAGTTGTATATATTAGTATTTTAGTTTTACTATTTCTATGAATAGCTTATGAATAGTAACATTTACTTTGGTAAATGTTATTATTATAATATAATATAATGTTTGTGAAAGAAGGTATCATTTTCCCTCCTTAGAAATTTGAAGAACACATCAAACATTAACTTATTACATATTTCTATTCTATCTAATCTTTTTCATAAGTTGTTAATGTGTTACAACTTATGTAACTTTTGGTAGACTCAATGCATCAAAGTTTGTAAAAGATATCATTAACTTTACTTCCAACATTGGTAACGACCGTCTAACATTGATGCTAATAACTAATCACTAACACCTGCCGTTAAAAAAATGTGCAAATGAAACAATCTTTAGGACTATGCCCTCACTTTATATTCTCTTTTGAACACTTTTGGCAAGAGCAATATGAACTTTCCCACATACACTAACACAGAAACAAGCAAACAAAGGTCAAAAACCGAATTATCGTACGTTACATTATGTCGTGTATAAGTATAACGTTACAAAACACAATATCTATGATATATATATTATATAATCACATAAATAGCAACCAAAAACAGATACAAGCAAACAAATGCCAAAATCAAACTGAAATTCATTCATTAAGCAAAGAGAACCTGTGCACTTGAAGGTGTCAAGTTAGCAAAGCCTTCTGGTGCTTCAACTACTTGCCATTGAACCGAAAAGCTCGGGTTTTCCTCACTTTCGTTCGATCTAAAAATACGACCAACTGCAACGTGTAGGTTTCTTCCCACGACGTAAATCCTACTATTACAACTATTTACCGAAAAGGGTTTGCATATCTGTGCAGGTAATGGTGGCCCATCAACAGGCTTCCACGTATCATTATCCATGTCGTAAACTTTTAGCTTTGTTCTCTCGTGCTCTGTAACCACAAACAAGTGCTCGTAAATCACTACACTCGAACCAGTCCATCCTTCTCTAAGCCCGTCAGCCATGTTGTCCCAGTTATCGGTTCTTGGATCGTAAATTTGACCCCTTGGTACAACGTAAAACGGCCAAAACCAACCTTCGGTTACTAGTAGTTTCCCATTGAGAACTGCAGCATCATAAGAAGCCATGTTTGTACGCATATTCGCAATCGGGTGCCATATCCCCTTCTTCGGGTCCATAACCTCAGCTGAATTAAGCTCAAAAAGATCCGTACTGTTACCTCCAGCCACATAAATCTTCCCATTAATAACCCCGCTAGCGAAAAACGATCTTCCTGTGATCATCTTCTTCATCACAGTCCAACAATTCTTTTGCACTTCGAATTTCATCACTAAATTAAGAGGGCAATCAGCATCAAACACCACACCTCCACATACGAATAATGATCCCTCGATCGGAAACGAAACACACCGAAACCCGTGTGGACAAACCTTATCGATACACGGCATTTGCGGGATCGTATGCCATGAAAATTGAGTAAGATCAAGAACATGCCATTGAATCTTTCCTGTACATTTATGAAACGAGAATACAAATAACCACGGATCTTGAAAACCCATTTCGTTTCTTCGTGTAAAGAACCGTTCTTTACTCGCAAACAATTGATACCAACGCTTGCAAACCGTCTTGCCGGCGGAATGACTGGCCACCGGCAGCCGCAAAAGACAACTCAAAGCGATATCGTCGGGAAGCCCAGGAATAAGCGGATCACCTCTGAGACTCAGTTCCGATTCAACAGAAGGATCAAGCAATCGCGATTGAATCGAACTCGAAGCTAACTTAAATTTAGGCGATAAAGTCATCTGTGAATCCCCTAATTTCTGTACTGGTACTTGCTGTGAAGAAACGCGAACCCTTTGCATCTTCTTGTATTTGAAGAAACCCTAAAACATAAAAAAGATTTAAAACCCCTAATTCGAATTGAAGAACCCTAATTCGAATCGATCTCAAAATTCTTCAAGAAAACTCGATTCCCATGGAGTGGAGAACAACAAATCGGATAAGAATTGAAGATGGGTTTGCTCCTTTTTGACAATTAAATTGTCTTTTGCACTAATTGGAAGATGCAAAACCACTTCATATGATTACACTTCAATCAACATCAGATACGACCAAACACAGTATATAAAAAACAAGACTCCATCTTGCAAAATCATACGACCACATATTTTTTTATGTTATCTCCCGAAAAAGATAACTTCTCCTTTCACGTTTTACATAATAATTAGAATTCAATAATAATTTATTATTAATTAGTAATAAATAAATAATTTTCTGAAATACACTGTTGAAAAAGATCAAGGGAAAGTAGTGTTTGATATCTTGACAATCGTATAAAGAATCTGTTCAAAAGTTGCAGATATTAGATCAAACAAGTGGAGAGATAAAAAATCAGGCTTCAAGATTTGATTTATAAAGATTATTAGTTGTTCAGTTTTAAAAGAGAATTTTGGTTTAGATTATGAAAAATGTTTTAACGTTTTAAAAAATTAATAATTTGATAATAAGTGTTGGTGGTCTCAAAAAGTTAATGTTTGATTTAATTTTTGATAGCTATTTTAATTATCAAATAATTAATTTTTTAAGTGTTTGCTTTTACATTTTAAATTTGTAAAATTACTAAATATGACATATCCTTGTAATAATGAAATAATTTAATTTAATATGTATTCCTAATTATAATATACTGTTTTTTATTTATAATATATTTATTTATGAATTTAAAATATTTTTAAAATCTTATTATTAATTTAAGCATCTTTAATTTATTTATCTTTTTTGGAGAGAGAGAGAAAGAGTTGTTGTGAGTTGTGTGACTCGTGGAGGCTAGTCACTGTAAAATGAAGGATGAATTTAGGTTAAGAAGCAATGGGCATAATTGTAATATGCAATTGAAAAAAGAAGCTGCAAGTTAACTGCTTCAATTTTGAACTTTGAAAACCCATCTACAACATCATTAATTAATTATTATTAAAATTTATCCAAACATTCGAAATAAATTATTTACAGTATTACCGATTACGATGCAATAAGTGTAACAGCGCTAAAATAAAACAGGTATGTATAAATTTCTTTTTTGACCGGATATTTTATTAATTGTCGATTGGACATTTGGACCCAGGGGCGGACGCAGCTTATTGCCGTAGGGGTCAAACGACCCCGATAATTTTTTTTTTCACGTGTTATATGTATAGTTAAAAATTTTCCGACCCCGATAATTTTTGAAGTTCGACCCCTATACCTTGACAAGTTTTAAAAGAATTATATAAAAAAAAATCTGATACAAAATCTAAAAAAATATATATATAAGCGTAATAGTTGGTTACCTATTTAACAAATAATAAAAAAAAAACCTGTATTTGGGCTTTGACCTGAAAATTCAGTTTGGGCTTGAAAAGTTGGAGATTTCTTGGATTAGGTCCTGTGTGTGTGTCGCACAAGCCACCACAATACAAAGAAGAAGGGCTGGCCTGCGCAGGAGCCACAGCCAGGAAGAAGAAGCCGCAGACCGAAGTGGCGCTTCTGTTGCCGCACACCCGTCCGCCCCTTCCCGTCCGGTCAAAGTCGCCGCACCCCCTCAAACTCGCCCTCCTAAAGTCGCCGCCTCTCGTAGTCTCGTTGACGGTGGTCGGTGCCTCTTCCCGCCTCTCGCTCCCTGCCTCCCTCTTGCTCAAAGTCTGGTATATCATATATGTATTGTTATATGTACTGTTTTTTACTATTTATATTTTATAATGTTGAATGAAATTATTATTACTTGATTTATTTTATACCCTGTTAGATTTTTAAATGAGTAATTGATTGTATAATTTATTTTATGTGACTAATGATATATAGTTTAGATTATTATTTAAGAATTAAGAGTTAAGATTTTTAAAGGTTTAATATTAAATTACATTTGTTTAATTGTTTTATTCATTAGATGTTATCGATATGAATCGATTTTTGAAGAAAAAAAATTATCGATCCGAATCTCGGTCAAGTGAAAGAGCTTCTAATACTTCCCCACAAATACCACAAGTAATTTAGTTGAGTGATCTTCCATGAGATCCCTCCGAAAGGAAAAATATTTCGGAATATCATCCTAATCAAAAAGATGAAATTAGACGAAAGTATTTGATTAGAGGTCCTTGTCAACCACGCAGTCTTAAGTTTCCACAAAGAACAATTAGTGGTAATGCAAGACGTTTTCGTTCTCAATGGTTTGATCAATATGATCTAGATGAACCGACCCGAAAATTTGAGATTTAAAAAAGTTGAAGTTATAAGCACTTACATTACACAGTTACACTCTCGTATTATTAAATTTCGACCCCTATAACAAAATTTTCTGGATCCGCCACTGTTTGGACCCGTTATATTCATATATATTGACATGATAGTTACGAGTTAGACAATTACATGTAAAGCACATCAAGAATTGAGATATTATAGAATATTACCTTTTAAAAATAGGTTAGAGAGTATGAAGTGTAATTATATAATTATTTAAAAGTTAGTTACCTGAATGGGTATTGGATTGGATATTATTTCATTACATGAAGTTGGTCAAAGGAAAACGTATATATGTATTGTGAGCACCTCAATTCATTCATTCCAAACTTCACCTTCACGTAACAATTGGTATGTGTGTGTGTTTGTGTGTCGACTCCAGAAGCCAAGAAGAACCAAAGTCAATAACAATTATTGAAGATTGAAGCTTCTAGCACTCAATCATCATCTCGAAGTCAATCATGTAAGTTCTATAATCCTTGAATTAGATTCGATTATGTAAATTAAAGTACCAAGTGGAGAACTAGATTATATTCAAGTTTAGGTGGTATTATGTATTGAGTATAAGCCATTGTAATGGTTAGAACTAAAAAGTTTAGGCCTCATGCAGGACAAACTGGTCTGTATAGAGGTTGAATATGTCAGGATTGCGACCACCCTGGCTAAACACGACCACGATCAAGGCTGACGGGTCACAAGCGATGGAATTGATCTCAAGCAAAAGGGACGTGATCAAACTTGGGGCATGGACGTGACCTGATGAACTCAGGTGCGATTAGGAGTGGATTGCGAAGCAACTAATGTGACTGATTTGGAGGGAGTGCAAGCAAGGGGCGTGACCGCAATCCCTTTGGCCGTGGTTGCGATGGCCCTGCAACAGGGTCAAATCATGATTTCTATTTTTTAGTCTATAATTAGTAACATATTCCAATTAGTTGTCATGCAGGTGTTACTTTATTTTATGTCATTTAAGAGTGTTCCAATAGTCATGTGAATTCGATAGCATCTAGTTGGGGATTGTAGACCTCATCAGTTGTAACTTGTATCTAACGGTCAGGTGAGTTGGTAAACCATTTATGATGCATATTTTATTCATGCATGATATTTTTGTAGCATAAACTCATTTTATTAGTATAATCATGTATGATACGTAGTATGGCTTATTTAGTAGATTTTGTACTATTCACATACCCACTTCTTATCTCAAGTATCATACAATAGTAGATACCTTTGGTACCATTAGTTTGGAGTCAGTTTGGTCGCTTCCAACTTAGTTATTCTAGTGGCAACTTCATAAAACAGGTTGGCTTGTGCCCATTCGCTTGATGCTCAAGAAACTCTGATTTGAGAAATTCTTATGTAAATGAGCATTTGACTTTTTTCAATTTTCTCGATAATCTGAATGTGATTCTATGCCATAGCTTTATACATAGGGATACGTGGCCAAAGGATTTTAAACTCTAAAAGAAAATGTTACTAAATTTGTTACAAACGATGTTGATTTGTAGTATAAAAGTAAAAACATACTTGCTGATGTTAAAATTGATAATTCTAATACTTTTAATTGTATATTTGTCAGCTAGTGACAATTTTTTCTATCCGGACTGGAGTGGACAGAAGTCACAGAACTGAGAACCCAACTTAGAATTGAACTTTAGAAAGAATTAGAACCGAAGACTCGGACTAGGTGGTACCAATTGCAATCCAGTCTTTGTTTTTTCTGACTTTTACAAAGAAAAAAAACACCAGACCAAGTCAAGAACCGAAAATCAGTAAAAACTAGAGTTGAGAACCAGACAGGATGATACCATTTCCAGTTCGGAATGTTAGTATTTCGGTCCAGTCCCGAGTTGTTTATGCCCCTAATTATTTTTTGTATATTGATTATTTTGTATTGAAAGGGGAAATTATATTAAAAACCACCATTGCTTTTACATTTTTATAAGTCTGTTCTCTAATTTATTATTTCTATGATTTTAGTTATCATGATAAAGTCCTGCTATGTCGGTTAATACAAACCAACTTTGACATATCTCTGTTTGCCAGGAACTTGCAAAGTACACAAAGAACACAAATTGAGAACATAACACAAAATCACATTCGATTGAGATACGGGAGAAGACAAAATCAAAACAAAATTTATTCAAATTGTTCAAACAAAAATCATGAAAAGAAATTAGAAACCCTAAATTGTGCAAATCCATAACAAGAACAGAAACCTAAATCATACATAAATCCACCTTCGATTCGTGATATGTTCGTTGAATATGTTCAATAGGTAAATTGTTTGTTCAAATCCATGCAGGTCGAAAGAGACGATAGCTTCGAACATTTTGTTTAAATCCATACACAAATTCGTCTTAAAACCATCAGTTTTCGAGAATTCAATATGTATTCTTTGTGTAGATCCATTGTCGATTCCAAATGTCTAGTTGAGTGGCATTGAATAGACAAGACAAACAACAAGGCTTTCATTTCGTATGTTCAAAATCTCAATATCTTAAAGGGCTGTTTGGTAGAGAGATTTGAAGGAAGAGAATTGTGATTTCTCTTGTTTGGGAGAAATGCTCTCAATTTTTGGGCGGAGAATTGAATTCTCTGGGAATTGCTTGAAGACTAAATATTGAGAAATGAAATTCTCTCCATTTGGTGAAGAAATTGTGAGAATTGACTGTCTTGTGTCTCTACTCCACCTGAGCCACCAGTTCTTCTCTTTATTTCTCTGTTGATACCAAACAAGATACACAATTTCAATTCTCCACCCAATTCCATTTCTCCCACATTTCCATTTCCATTTCTCCTCATTTATTTTCTCTGTACCAAACGCACCCTAATTGATGTGATAGAAGAGTCTTCATCGATGCCTACTTCCCATCCATTCCTTTTAATTCCCCTTCCTTCTCTCTCTTTGATTATAATAAGTTTAGTCAGTTAATTTCAATAAAAAAAATAACATGATAAATAAAATAATAAAAATAAATATGCTAACTTAGCCTTAGGTGTTATTTGTGTAACATCCTCGGATTTATTTTTGATGTATTTTGATTAATTAGGTGGAAAGTTATGTATTTAAGTTGAATTTGGGCGATTATTATGCATATTGGATATTTAGCAAATTTGTTGCTATTTTTAAGAAAATTGAACTCAGAATCAATTTTGTGGAAAATTAAGATTATAAAAGTTATTTATGACAATTCTAAGATTAAATCAGTATTTTATGGAACCGGTTAGGTCGAGTGGTGAAATGTGCAAAAATGACGAAAATAGTATATAAAGGGCAATAGGCTTCATTTTTCTAGTTTACACTATCTCACTAGAAATTTTCTCTCTACATCTCTCTAAGATATATTACAAACCGACCGTCGGATTTTCGAGAATTATACGTCATCGGAAAGATATCGAAGAGTACAACAACAATCTACAAACGGATTTCAGATTTCATACGAATTGAGGTAAGAATCGAACCTTTTTAGTTTATGGTTTCGGTTTTAAAGTAACTAAGAATTCGAATCTATCATTTTATGCAAATTTAAGTTTGTTTTGCTTGAAACGTTGCTGGATTATGATACTATATGCATAGTAGAATCGAATATATGCATCATACATGATATAACACTGATTTTAGGCCTTAGAAATGAAGGATTTAAGTTGAAATGATGAACAGACTCGAATATGTCAAGAACAGAGTCGAAATGTAAGAACAGACTCGAGTTTGGTGCTAGATTCGAAGGTGTACCATCAGATTCTAAGGGGGGGGGGGGTTCGAATCTGATGATAAACTCGAAGGCCAGTTCGAATCTGATGATAGATTCGAAGAAGGGTTCGAATCTGATGGTAGGGTTCGAATCTGATGATTAATTTCGAATCTAACCCATTAAAATTCGAGTTTAATGCCTAAAATTGAGAATACTACTTTCTAGGCTTGTGTATTTTGAATGAAACTCATAAACAACACATAGAATGTCATGAGTTATATAAAGGACAAGTTATGAACTTGAAATGGGTTTCAAACTTAGTTATAGTTCAAATTTGGGTGTAGACCCGAAATGGGGGAAAACGTTGCAAAACTTACGAGACTTGATTTTTATGAGTTAAACGGATAATGATATGAGGAATTTGTTGTAATTGATATAACAGGTCCCTTGTGGTGTTGTTTAACCCACAGTGGGGTACTTGGTGGATCCGGTTGAAAGGCCACGGAGAAATAATATTGGTTATCATTTATTTACGCACCCACTGTGAGTACCTTTGATTTTAGCATGTTTACATCTGCTTTATGTTTGCTAGGCCTGCTGAGGCATGTTGTTTCACTTTCGTTTGGCATTCTACTAACATGCGTATATATAATGATGCACATTCACATTTTGTTGCATGTCCTTTCATTTGTTGTGCATCCTGTTGATGATGATGGACCTGTGTGGTCGCATCTGTACTCTGATGTTACTGTGCTATATGAGCCAAGAGTTTGACACCTCTATGGCCAGGATAGACAGTATGACATCCCCGATGGTATTTTTGCCTCAGTATGGTGGATTTCTTAATGCCGAGTGTCAACTCGAAGGGGCTGCGGGCCTAGGTTTGCGTACCTTGGGTGCGTGTGGAGTATACGGTATGTGTTACCGGGGTTACTCCGGGTGGCATCATAAAGATATGTTGAATGCGTAAAATCATATGGTATTCACTAAGCAATCGCTTACCCTTTTAGTTGTTGAATTTTTGCAGGAAAAGGGAAGTCTTCTGCTGGACATTCTCGTTAGGCCATTTGAGAAGATTTGGAAGAAATTTGTTACTTAATCGGTATTTACGTTGTGGAACAGATGTTATAATATGTTTGGGATGATTGTAATAATTGCATTTGGATATGTAGACTTAGTTATGGTACCTTGTAGCACCATAGGGTGTTTGACACTTTTGCACTACTTTTATTTTATGTTTTTAATGCTTCCGCACTAAAATCTAGGTTATCAGATCATTATGTACTGTTTGATGGTGATAAAATCCTGGGAGATTGTAATTGGTGGTTGTTGTGGCAAGGGTGCTACAATTTGTTTTTTTAAGAGGTTAAATGTCTGAAGTCTGAAAATCACGTCTAAAATTAAGAGGAAGCCTTAATATCTGAAATTAAGAGGCTCTTAATTTTAGTTCAGACAACTCTGTTTCTCTTAATTTTAAGAGCTAAATTCGAGGTTGCAACCTCTAAAGCCTGAAACTAAACAAATAATTTGAATTTATCATAGATCTGAATTTTAGACTTCAGAGCCTTTTAAGAGGCTTTTAATAAAAAACAAACAAGCCTTTAGTTTAACAAACCAAAGCTTCCAAGAATTAAGAGTTTGAGTCTATTATACATTAATATATATATATATATATATATATATATATATATATATATATATATATATATATATATATATATATATATATATATATATATATATATTTGGGTTCAAATGAGTACCACTAGTTTTGCGGAGTACCGGAGGTACCTCGCTTAAAATCATTTTTTTTGAAATTTTTTTTCATAATCATGTTTAAATTAATAATACAAGACTACTTGCAAAAAATCACACATAAACACACACTAGAACTATGTGAAACGTGTGTGTTCACATGAACTCTGTTGTTGTGAACGTGTGTTCACAACTAAGCATGTTCACATGAATTTTTTCACGTTCACATGATTTTAAAATGCTAGAAAGTGTGAATGTATGTAATTTTTTACGAATAGTCTTATATTATTTGTATCTAAATGAATATGAAAAAAAATTCAAAAAAAAAACTTTTTTTCGGAGCAAGTTCACATCTGAAACCCGTGTGTTCACAGGTACTCACGGTACTCTGCATTTTTTAGGTACTCACACGAACCATATTATATATATATATATATATATATATATATATATATATATATATATAAAAGTAGAATTAAAGGTTGGTTAGCTTAACAAACTAAATAAATAAAAATGTGATTTTAAACTCTTAATTCTAGGATTTAATTAAAAAAAAAAAAACAAAACAAAAAAACCATAGAAGTAGAATTGGAAACCAATTTCCGTTTTACCAATTGAGAAAAAGGTAGAGCTCCGTCGTCTGTTACCGGAGAAGCCCTAATATCAAGATTCTGTGTATTTACAACAAATCGTGGTTGATAATCAAACGATGCTTGGTGGATTATACGGTGACCTACCTCCTCCATCATCCACAGATGAAGATTCTCACAACAAACTCACCAATACCTCCTCCAATGTTTGGTCTAGCAGTGCCAAAATGGCACCTCCAACTCTCCGCAAACCATCTACCTCTTCACACATACAACCTCCTAAAACCATTTTGAAACCCCAACAATCCAAACCTAGAGTCGTTAATTCAACCTCAGTTACCCCAGTGTCGTCGGATGTCATCACCAGAACCTCATCCTTCCAGCCTGCACTTGTGGGTGTCACGTCGTCGGTGGTGGAGGAATACGATCCCGCTAGACCTAATGATTATGAGGAGTACAAAAGGGAAAGGAAACGGAAGGCTGCGGAGGCTGAGATGAAAAGGGAACTCGATAGAAGGCGTCAAGAAGAAGAGGAGAGGGAGAGGAGAGAGAGGGAGAATCTAGAGAAAGAAAGAGAAAAGGATTTCAATATTTCCGGTGAGGAAGCGTGGAAGCGACGTGCTGCCATGAGTAGTGGTGGTGGTAGTGGCGTGGTGCCAAGGAGATCACCTTCCCCACCTTCTGGTGGTGGTGATGGATTTAGTATTGAGAAGTCTGACAGTGGTGGATTGGGGGTCGGTGCTGGTGGTCAGATGACTGCTGCACAAAGAATGATGGCTAAAATGGGATGGAAAGCAGGGCAAGGATTGGGTAAACAGGAGCAGGGGATCACCACTCCATTGATGGCAAAGAAAACGGATAGGCGAGCAGGGGTTATTGTCAATGCCAGTGAACCTAAGCAGCAGCAGGAAAAGAAGAGCAGAGGTGTTAACATCAATGGTCAGCCCACCCGAGTTGTGCTCCTTCGGAACATGGTAAACACATTTCAAGAAAGTTCCTTTTTTTTTTTTTTAATTATATATTGAATTTCCAATATTCAGACTTGATCAATCCTGCTGTAGCTAGTTATTGTTAATTGGAAGTAATATTGTGAATCTAAGTATGTTTATAGTTGTTCAGTATAATAATAGACGATGATATCTTCAATTTCGTTAGTGTAACAAGTACATGGATAACCATGAAACATACTTGGGGCTTAGGAATTACAGGGACCACTTAGACTATACAGGAAGTTAGATATCATTCACATACGTGTTCAACCTGCCATTGGAAAATTTGATTCATCATGGAAAAGCGCAAAAGGAAGAACATATTAAAAGACCGACAATCATTAGTAATTTTGTTCCATTCGTATATCCCAAAAATCTTATCATAGTGTTTTGTACTATAAAAATTTAGGATAAATTTCATATATACCCTCTTAAACTTTGAAATATCATATATACCCAAAACATGCTATAAGTTCAATGTAAATTAAGCATTGTTTAATTATATTTTGGGTAAGAGGGGTATGTGAAATTCTCTCAAAATTTTTTATTATTGCATTGTATCCCCTAAGAAAATTGTTATGGTAGTGCATGCCCACTTGTTCAAATTTGGATCCTCCACAGCCACTAGGTAGCATATTAGTAATTATTAGCACTTATTCTATGATGAGCCGTGAGCGCAGTTGTAGCGATAAGACGTGAGACCATGTTTTGTTTCCTTATTTTTTCATGTTTTGTTGATCCAAAAAGGTAGGGTCTTTGTCATTCTTTCAAGGCATTAGTAACTTTCGGCAGTCTATTGGTGTAGCAGCATTTACCAAAAGGTGTAAAGATGTTAGCTATTAACATTAGGAGATGTTGCTTGCTCTCAATAGAAAATAACTTTATCATATATTCCTTTGTGTTGCATTTGAGATTTCTCTTCACACATGCACATATTTCTGTATTAATGAAGTGTGTGAGACAAGATCCCTTTAGTCCTTTACTTGTAACCTTGTTCCACTAATTGTCTAAGAGAAGCATGACATTAACAACATTTGTAAGACATAAGCTTATGTGGAAGTCGAGTCGATAAATGACGGTTGTCTAATTCGTTCCTTTATGGGATAAATTATAATTTGAATATAAATTTGACTTATTAGGAACCACATAATGATCTTTTGGTTACGAAAATGAAATTTTCACATTATGCTAGTCAATGATGGGTTTCTAACATTAAGTTTGAGTGGTATGGCCTAAGAGAAACTAGGGTTCTATGCCTCGCCTTGGGCGTTAGGCTATCTCAACTCCTACTTTATTTATGTCTAGAATTTGTGAATTATATTGAGCATCATATTTATTTTAATCCTACGAAATATAAGAACTTCATAGTGGTTGAATGCTCCATGATTTACCTTCTAATTTATCGTTCAACCTTCTATTCTTGTGTAAGTGGAAAATGTGCACAATGAAACATGTTTTTTTTTTTCCATATATCAATGTTAAGGTCATAAGGTGTAGGATAAAGTATACTTTTTATTGGTGCGAATGTTACTGTATGTGCATATCTTTGCCTATCATCGTGCTGGGATCTCTCTCTCTCTCTCTCCCTCTCTGAAAAAAAGGGAGGGGGTGGGGGACAGGACGTTTGTCTTAGTATGTCCATAATTTTAATTCTTGAAAAGTTTATTTGGACTTGACTCTAAATTTTTATGCAAAAATTGTGCATCAAAATCTCATGGTATGTGTTTCTGAAATCTGAATCAATGAGAACACCTTGTTCATGTATATTATCTTGTTTTTGCTCTTAATACAATTTTACTTTCTAAAGCGTTACTTGTGCCAACGGGCATAGTTGTCATAGCAAAACCCTCTACTAGCTCCAACCAACCAGCACATTGCCCTATTTTCTTAACGGCATGGCCCTTGTTTTGCATTTTCATTTGGTATTCTTTTAATTGGGTGGATTGAATCAATTTAGGTTTTTGAGGATTCTAGCAACTTAATATTCAATAATTTTTGGACCATATTATGAGATGCAATTTTTTAGCAGCTTTTTTACCGATTGTGATATCTTCCACATAATTTAGTATATTCCAAGTAAAAGATCAATAGTTCATGAAAATCATTTCTGGTTCAGCAATTTAGCCATTTTCTGGTGTCTTACTGAACTCTCTCTCATTGACTTTTCCCCCTGATATTTCCGACTGGTTCTGTTCTTAGTTTACATATATCATATATGTCAAGACTAAAATAATATCCTAATTCATAAGTCATACTATAGTCAATTTTTGTGAACAAAACTGTTTTTTTGTAGTTGGTTTATCATTTTCTTCTATTGTTATGTATCGCGCGCACACACACACACATATATAACTCTGTTTTTTTGTAGTTGGTTTATCATCAAAACCATCTTTCTTCTATTGTTATGTATCACACACACACATACACATATAAGGTTCATCAGCATACCCCTCAATATCCAGCGTACCTCTTGTGAATGATCATTCACACATATTTTTTTGCATAGACATGTATAAACTAACATTATAAGACTTTTCATCAAAAGGACAATACCTTGGATTCGAAAGATAAATCTTGTGATTGGTAAAAAAATCATGTGAATGGTGTGCATGAACATTCACATAATTTTTAAGGACGTAAAAAGTCTTAATGTATGTGAATTTCACATATCATGTGTGTGAATTTAAATTAAACGTGACTATGAAAAAAAAATTAAAAACTTTTTAAGATTGGTACCTTTGGGTGCCCTTGATTTCGAGTGGTACATTTTTGAAAACACACACATATATATAGGGTTGAGATCAATGGGGTACCGGAGTACCATATTAAGTGAACATATATTCATTACGATAAAATGTTAAATTTCATGCAAAATTGCAAAATACACATGTTTAAATGTGCATTATTATTGACTAGTTCATATCATTTACATGTTCATTGCGATAAAATGTTTAATTTCATGCAAAAGTGCAATATGCACATGTTCATGCATATTGCACCTTTGAACATGTGCATAATACTATTTTGCATGAAATTAAACATTTTATCATAATGAACATGTAAATGATGTGAACTAGTTAATAATAATGCACATATGTACATGTGTATATTGTAGTTCTGCATGAAATTTAACATAGTATCGTAATGAACATGTTCACATTTAAAATGGTACTCCGGTACCACAGTCTAATTTGGTATCCCGTTGATCTTGAATCTATATATATAGTGTAACATGTGAAAATCATTGGGGTGTGTCACGAAGAAGAGGGGCAATACAAGCAATTCCCACCTAATAGCAAAGAAAATTCCCAAGATGTTAAAAATTCACAAACCTCATTGATTGTGCCTTACTGTCTTTGCTGTTATCGTAGTTGTCGTGGCCCCAGGTCCTTCATACTCTTAAATCCACCAGTAAACCCTTCTGCCATCCAAGAGAAGCATCTTTAAAGGAAACTCTTGGGCCTGTTGTATAGAAGTTAGTGGCTGTTTGTTTAGGGCTGAATGAGCTTAATGGGCTAGAATATTTTCACGGTCAGCGATATGGCATTGTTTGTTAAAGGCTTATTGATTAAGCCAGTTTCTCTTGTTCAGACGTTTCCTTCAGCCTCAAAATAATTCTCCTCCACCTTCAGTCAAATGTATTCCAATATTACTCTCTTCCATCCTTATCATCTGCACCTCTCTCTCCCCTCTCTCATTTTTCACATGAAAGCTCCCTCAAAAACCTCACACCATGCCCTTCTTCACTTCCTTTCTGTTGCTGGAGAGCTAACATTACCGTCGGCACTTCTTCTGCGAAGAGCAACATCACCTTCTTCATCTGTTGCTTTTGATTTTGATGCTACTGCTATCGAGACGAGAGCCACACCGATTCTACAAGTACTTCCTGCACCTTCTTCATCTGTTACTTTTGATTTTTCGGTGCTGTAACTCATTCTTTACCAGATCGGGGTGCTCTAGCTTCTTCTTCATCGATGTTTTTTTGTTGTTCTCCTCGTATATGGCTGCTACATCTCTTGATTTCTGCCTGTTTTTGCTATGTTTGAGCACTACTTGCGTTGTGGAAGCCACAAGACAGCCATGATGCTTTGGGGTTTTTTTGCTTTGGGTCTGTACCAGTTAATGAGACAATGGTGTTTTGGGTTTTTCTCATCTCAAATTGAGGTACAGTCTTTTCTATGGCGGTGGGTTTCTTTTTCCTTCCAAATTTATGTTTTATAAATGTTTTATTTATCGATCTTATTAGTTTTGATAGTTGGAACTTAATATTGAAATTCTTCTGTTTTTTAAATGTTCGCTTTAGCGATCTTATTAGTAGACGCTTGCTCATAAAAAACTCGATGAAAGTTTGATTGTAGAAAAATAATAAACAAAAGGGTAAATCAGTAGTTTTGTTTTAATTAGACAGATCATACGGTACATAAAACAAACACAATTGTTTTTATCCAGACAGTCAACTTAATCAAACAGGACTTAATAGAAAAAAGCAATTGCTCCTTTATATTTTTCTTCTTTTTAACTGTATGTTTTTAAGTAGGAGACAGTTAATACACTACCTCATAAACCTACCCAAATTCTTTTCTATTGGTATAACTCTTTTCTCTAGACATTCTACTGCCTTTTGCATTTCTTAAATAATTGTTTCTTGAATAACATGTCTTTTAGAAGCACGGTATCATAAAAGCACTTGTTAAATTGAACTACTACATCTTTTATATGTTTGTTAAACATCATGTTTCTAATTGGATTCAATAGTATATGAATGACTTGGAATCTTTCATTTTTTAAGGTGGGTCCTGGCGAAGTAGATGATGATCTAGAAACCGAGGTTGCAGAGGAATGCGCAAAGTATGGGACGGTGACAAGGGTCTTGATATTTGAGATAACCGAGCCTAACTTTCCAACTGATGAAGCTGTTAGAATCTTTGTGCAGTTTGAGAGATCAGAGCAAGCAACAAAAGCACTCGTTGATCTTGAAGGTCGGTTTTTTGGGGGTAGGGTTGTACGCGCCACTTTTTACGAGGAGGAGAGGTTCAACACCAACGAGTTGGCTCCAATGCCAGGGGAAATCCCAGGTTTTATATAGAATACTTGTTAGATTCCAACTGTTTTCTTTTGTTGTTACTTTGGCTTTTAGATACTACAACATGATGATGGAGTAACTTTGATAATGTAGAAGCGCATTCTGTAACACTAATCAAGATTTTCGAGATTTCATGTCCTAAGTTGTGTTCCACATTCAACGTCCTGTTGAGCAATTGGCTTGTTGTTTATTATTGAAATCATCTCTGCTTTGGATTTGTTACTGATTGATCATTTGAATTGGGTACTATGCAACTGATCCTGTTCCTGAAGGTCCGGAGTCCGGACATGATTTAGTAGAAAGATGAATCAAACCCTGGTGTGATCATGGAGGGTATAAATTAAGAGGATGGCACACCGAGGCGCTAAGGGGTCCTCGGAGCCTAGGTGCTAGCGCAGGTGCGTGCCTCATGAATGCAAGACACATCAAAAATAGAAAAGTGAAAATATAGATACGATGTCTAGTTGTCTATACAACTTAAATAGTACAAAAACATTTATAGTATCAAAAGAGTTATGATTCATGTCGTCTAGTTGTATAAACACATTTATAATATCAACTATGTAGTAGGGGTGGGATCCGTCTTGAACCGGTACCGTACCGGTGCTGAATCAGGTGTTATCGAATTTTTTTGGCATAATATTAGTATCGATTACTGAAATGATTATAAATTTTGGTATCAAAACTGGTACCGGTATTTTCGGTATCGGACCGGTTAGAACCGATTTTTTATTTATCCTAATATAAATAACAGGGTTTGTTATGAAAAACCAACATGTTTTTACGGCTTTGCGTTTTCGTCTCTTCATGTTATTATTTTTTTTTCCAGAAAAGTCCTCAATTTATTTATTTTTTTAGGTCTAGTGAAATTTGGCTATTAAAGTCCGATTTTTTAGTTTTTAAAAGTATGGTTTACCAATTATAATCGGGCTCTAATAGTCAATTTTCACAAAACCAAGAAAAAAAATGAACTTGAGGACTTTTCTAGGAAAAAAAAACATCGAGGGAAGAAAACGCAAAAACTATGAAATCGTGTTTTTTTTTTATAATAAACCCCAAAATATAATATTAAAAGTAAAACCAATAAACATTTTAATATCAAAGCAAATAAATGAAGTTAAAATCAAAACCAACAAATAAAGTTAATATCAAAACCAACAATGAATGTCATAATGAAAAACCAATAAGCAAAGTTAATATAAAAACTAACAAACGACGTTAATTTTCCATGTGTGTGTATAGGTGCAAATTCAATATATATTTAAATGTCAACGAAAATTAATATATTTAGATGTAAAATGGGAATAAAAATAACAAATGTCGATATTAAATATGGATTATTTTAATTGTTCCTGTACTGGTACCGTACTGGGTGATACCAAATTTTTTGAGACATGTTATTAATACCCAGCTGAATAGACTTTTGGTACTGGTACGATGCTTTCTAGTTAAAATGAAAACATTTATAATGTCAAGAAAATGTATGTATGATGACTAGTTTTCTAGTTGTCTATCCTTTTTAAATTTTTTATGTAAATGATACGCACTTTAGTTAAGAAAAATTCTCCCACAAGCTATTCCTCCGTATGAAATGTTAAAACTTGTTCAACTCTCTACTTGCGTCAAATGACAATAATGACAAGTCAGTTACCTTCAACATTGCCTAGAGCTGTTTGATCTGAAACGTTTTGCAGCCATTAAGTTGTGAGTTTGAATCAAGGATTTTATAGAAATTCTCAGAATTTCACACCACAAACATAATAATCATTTAAACACTAATGAAAGTTATGCATAACTCATATGCAGATATTGACAACCATATAACATTAGGCTTTGTAAGAATTGCAATTACATCATATAAAAACATATAAATAAATAAAGATAAGCCTTAATGAAGGCCTATAGATTTAGGTCATGTTTAATTATTAAAGATAGATTGTTGTCGATGTAATCGTCTATATAATTATCATGATTACATCAATTTCTTTCAATCAACTTTCTTTCTTTCAAACCATTTGTCTATTACCTTCTCATCCTAAATTAACCATTTAAGTTAATTAATCTGAGTATAATTAGTAAATGATTGTAAGAATGTTAGAGTGTGATTGACCCAAAAAAACAAATATATAATAATTATTTTATCGTTGTTGTCAATGTCACATCTTACCAATCAAAGTGTCGTGCTCAAGGAGTTGTGCTTCTATCCACATAGGGAGGATAGAACATACAGTTGGTAACGACGAGATAGGCTATCAAGTTGAATAACAAATCAAAATAAATAAGACTGGGTTGATTTATCAATATTTTAATTAATACTGCTTTTAATTGTATAAGTGACGTATTAAGTTTGATAAATAAGAATATGAAACTATAAAACAAACAATCTAATATTTGCTAAATTAAATAATTTCAATGCAACTTGCAACCCTACCATTGTAAGAAAATGAGACGAACACCATCTACCACCAGTCTCACGACCAATATGAAAAATATAAATCACTACACCTCCAGTAAGGAAGACAAGGGGCTGATGATTGCTTTCTTTTTGCATGCCCCGCCACCTTACCACGCTAATGCGTGGAACCCTACTACTGCTGCATGATCCTCATGAATATGAATGAAATCTTGGCCTAGCTTCCAATAAGTTCCATCAAGGAAAACCTTTGCAATGCAAATCCCCATATGCACACACAAACCCATGTGGCCATGGGATATCTGTATATCCGAGTGTATCCATCTAAGGCCATAATCCACTTTTAAAATCTAAGGAGCATGTTACATGATTTCTATGTTATCTTTTAACAATTCACAAAACATGGCCTTTTCGGTATGGGTAGTGATGTTTTTGACAATACAGGAATACCCTGTCCAAAGAAAGTGAAGTTTTTGCCAGTGAAAGAGTTACAAGAAAGAACATACATATGAATCCCAATCACTGAAGAAATATAACATCCCTCACTAAATCACCGAGGTACTTCTAGATCTGGCCTTCTGTCAAGAGCTTCTATCGTTGAATCATCTGGGAATGCATCAGGATATGTGGCTTTGATCTTTGATTTTAGACTCCTGGAAGAAAAGCATATTAATTTGTTGAAACCTAATAGGAAATATTTTGAAACCTCTTTACAACACAGTACATTTGGACTGAACCAGCAATGCAAAGTAAAAATGTGTGAACATATACACAGATATGTTAATACACAAACACACAAGGGACATGGCTAACTTTTCTGAGAAATCTGACAACAAAAAAGAATGCAGAAGACCATTTAAAGCTTGTCAATTTTCATAGCATTTTATGATTATGCCCCTAGCCGAAAATAAGTGCAAATACTAGGTTTTAGAGTTGGTGTCTCGTTCATCATGACTTAAGCAGCTTTTACATCTTCAACTCACAATAGACCCACTTAAACTTCTAGTTCTCATCTGATCATCTAAGATTAGTATAAGTGTAATTTACAAATACACTACACATGGGGCCTTTCTTGATTCAGTTAAGTTGTCACTTGTTTCCCCTTTTCCCCTTTAGACATTTTCTTTCTCAATCATTGTTTGCATGTCTATATTTAACAAGTTTTGTCGTATAGAGTTTGGATTTCCTTTTCTTAATATTTCCTTGTTAGTATTGAATGCAAAATGCCCATCAAATGGGCTTCAATGAATCGTCATTTTTGGGTGAACCTCGAAGAAGTTGCTTCATGCATGCCAAGGATATCATAGTGGTAGTATAGGTACAGATAGTCGAGGTTTTGATGGAATGCATAATTATTTCAAGTATGTTAATGAAATACCAAGACAAAGAAACCTCAGCTTTAGGATAGATTTAAGCACTTCCTTCAGAAGACATTGACTCACACCCAATACACTCTGGTAGCAGGACTCTGTCATTACTATGAAAGGGGATTGGATAGCATGCATAAATTGTAAAAGCATAGGAACGAATGTGTAGCAACACAACACAGGCTTTTAGCAGCAAACAAAACATCCACATTAGACAGTGTTGAATAATGTGGTGTTGTTAACCACCTAAGTACTACGTGGTGGAACCAAAAATGAGTCATTGAATACATCTGATGAAGGTAAAAAAGCCTCGGAACATCAAAAAGTGCATTGATTAAGAGAAAAAAGGGGGTCATCAGGTAAGGCTGACTGTTGTCAAACAAACATGTTAAGAAGTGAAATAATTTACAGAGCAAAGTGCTATGCCGCTAAAAAAACATGTACGCCGTATGAATGAAGAAAAATTGCATAAGTCGAGGCAGACATGTCACGGGGACAGATATAGAAAAGGGGTGTAAGAAAAGATGGCTCCAGTGGCACCACAAAGTAGCTGAGGCAATGAGAAGAGGACACCTCGAAATGAACCAATTAGAAAGGACGCTTACGATAATGTGGCTTTGCTGGGCATATAGGCCACAGTTGATGTAAAAATGTGGTGAAGAGAGATTTGTATGGGTGGGTATATGCACATGAAACTTTATGAAACACTCAACCAAATTTATGTACTTCACTTTGCTCTAAAATAAGTAACTCATTTGAGTTGTGCATTGCATTTTAAGTAGTATATCACCAACCTTAAATATATTCAGTGGAAATTTATATTTTTATGAAAAGGCAATTTATGCTTGATGCTACATTTTCGTAAAAAAACATCTAAAAAGAAAGTAACTTAAGCTAGACTGACAAGCATGAAAATATGCATGAATAGCATCACAGGCCACTTATTATGGAATAAAGCAAATATATCACAGCCAAAGGAGGAAAACAACTCAAGCTAACTTCAACCAACCTCAGCTTTTGAAATATATAATCAAGGTCCGATTTCATGGACTTTAAGAGGCGTGTATTTGTAGAAAAATCACTGGACACCTCAGCAAAACAATGCTCAGAATAGTCATTATAATGAGAAAGGACCGCATTACTATCCTGCAGACGCCCCAATCTGCAATTATGTCACACATAAAACATAAATTGACAAAAGATCAGTTACCTCACCAAAGGTGCATAGCAACAACACTCGGCAGTAAGTGGGTGACCAGGGAGAATACACGGTGCAACTAAGCTATGCAAAATGGTTAGATATGCAACTGTCAAGGTTAAAAAGGGAAATCACCATTCAGAAGACTAGAGATACAGTGTGCATTTGTTCGATGCTTTTTGAAAACCAGCTCCCCCATTTTATCTTATGTACCAAACGAGCTAGACCAAAGGCTTATTCTGTCCCTGCAGTATGGCAATGTTACAACGCCTGAACATAGGATGTCTAATTATTAAGAGCGTTCCTCTATTATAGGCTCTTTGAAGGATTTTTACTCACAGAATCCCGTATTCGGTGGTGTACCACAAATGTCTGAATTCTGGAAACAATAATTTCTACTCGATAGGAGTTCCCATGCTGTCTTCTGATTTGTGAATGAGTTTATGTGTGTATGTTGTGTATGTTCAAAAAATATATGTTGAAGAAATGAAAAGAATCAAAGGACGTCTAAACTACGGTGTGTGTAGGCAAAATTAGTGAATTGTATCTAGAAACAAATTTGAAGAAAAACGATAGATCCAAAAAAATAACATTACCGTCTTAAAATTCAGTCTACAATATATAGATCATTGCAACATACTATTGCCAGAATCCATAGTAAGTCATATAACTGATATTATAAAAGGTGGATTGTATCAACAAACTAACAAAGGTACAAGTAATATAAGCAAGGAGAATCACAGCTACTTTAACAAACAATGTAAAACATGTAGGATTTAAGAATCCACATGCTATCATGTGTGCCCCATGTTTGGCACTACTTACCAAAAACAGGAAATCTATATATAGCAACCAACGACCACTTAAAGATTATAAATAACAACCTCCTTTACTCATTACTGTGGAGCAGAGAGGGGGAGCATAATATCTAACTTCCTTGTAATATTATAAGCAACTCTACATCTAACAAAACTGAATAATAATGAACTCATGAGACACTAGGTTTTTTCCCTGATCAATAGTTGATTATGTTTAGTTCTTCCCATGTTAACTTGTATGAAACAAATGTGACAGTTACCCCCAAAACCGTTGGATTTTGTGGTGTTGTTAGAAATGGATGAGATGTGTGGATCTTAACTTGACCAGGATACTGAGAAAGTGATTTGCTTGGACCTCTCAAGACCAGGATAAAGTTTCTTAAAGAAACTCTGGGTCTAACAAACAACATCTTCATTAGTGAAAAGATGTGTCTAACAATAACTTGCAGTTGAGTCTTATTGCTTCTCAATCATCTATAGGTATGTTTCTCAACAAATCCCCTTACTTAGTCATGATATTGTTTTAATGTGAAATTTATTTATTCACAGAGGAACACTATTAATACAATTTAAAGAGTTTAGACCAGTGTGAGGAACTTCCTACTCATTTATTCCAACCTCCTAACCAACATCGTCGGAGCTTTTTCTTAACGTAATGGAAACTTTCACCATGTTGCAGAAATTTCTTTCAATAACATCGAAAACAAATCACCATGTTCCACATCAGTCCATTAAAAACACAGGACTAATTCTGCAAAAGACAATGGTACGTCAAATGGATGATGAGTCTTAGAAAGTCGATCACACAACCAAAAGATAAAACTTCTTCCTCCCACCCCACAAAATGCAAATTATAACGTAATGAAACAGATGATCAAATTTTAAAAGCCTCCAATTTGTAGTAATGTCGGAGGACGGAGGGCAGAATACCAAATTGTTTTCTGACACGATTGGACAGATGACTGAACACCAAAATCAATACCATCAGCAGTTAGTTAGTCAATATCAAATACCCAAAGTGGAATGGAAGGATTATAAAACCAAGAGGATGCTAAATTTGGTAGAAAAGGTACTTTCAGGCTTTCAGCTCATTGGATTGAACAGAGAAAGTAACGAATTTTCATGTTTGAGGAGAAAATTGAAATAGAAAACAACCAGATTTCCTAAAGATATCAACTTGCATATACGTAGAGATAGATAATTACAGGAACATGTAAACGAGGGAAAAAGAAGAAGAAAGAAGGATGATAGAGGGGCATACATAATGTGCTGCAATTGCTTCAAAGAATCCAAATCGTGTGAATCGATTAGGGTTTTGAAGTGATGTGAAACCTCTTCGGATGCTGCTACCATCGCTTCTTTCGCCGCTTGCTCTGTTTCTTTGGTATCCATCCTCCTCACTGATCACAATCTTCGCTCGCTCTTCCTGTTTCTCTTCATCTCTTGTTCCAACCATAACATTATTCTTTTCTTTTTTTCTTCCCAACAGTTTCATGTATATTCATTTTAATTTAATCCTCATGATATCATATTTAACTTTAATTTAAAATTTTAATATCATATATTTTTTTCAATCATCAAATATTAACGTCTCAAATTTATCAATATTATTTTATTGTTAAGAGATAATCTTGAAAAAGTCATAAGAATTTTTATAAATTTATCGATTAAGTCACTGTACTTATTTTATAGTGTTTAAGCACTTAGACAATTTTTTTCTTATTCAAAATTATATATTTGACATGTTTAGCATGTCACTGTACCAATTTTACAGGTCGTTAACCGGTAAACGGTATAGTGATCTAAACAATAAAAAAAGTACAATAACTTAATCGTGAAAATAGGAAAAGAAATTAGTATTTTAATAATAAACTATTCGAGAAACTAATTGTTTTACTTATTAAGCAGGTAGTAGGTTAAAAAATATAGTTTTGAATAAGGTGGTATTTGTTTTTTAAGAGGTTAAATGTCTGAAGTCTGAAAACCTTGTCTGAAATTAAGAGGAGGCCTTAAGATCTGAAATTAAGAGGCTCTTAATTTTAATTCGAACTGCTCTCTTTCTCTTAAAATTCAGAGGTAAATTCAGAGGATAGAACATTTTAAGTTTGAATTTAAACAAACAATACAACTTAAGTTAAGATCTGAAATTCAGACTTCAGACCATTTTCAGACCCTCTTCATTGCAAACAAACACACCCTAAGACAAACTTTATTTAGAGAGTTAAATGCTGGAAAAAAAAAAGTTAATTGATAAAATATAAATTAATATCTTCCTAATGGCTAGAAAAAACAAGAAACCAAAACTACATAACAAATTGTCATAATTACCGGTGGGTAGAAAAATAAAGTTTCTTTCATATCAGATCATTTTTACCATCCAACTTTCATATTTGTCACATTTAACCACTAAACTATTTTTTTACTCATTTAGCCATTAAACTTGTTTTTATGTACGCATTTACCCACTAAACTATTCTTGTTCATAATTAACCACTAAAATCATGTACATTTGACCACTAAACTATCACATTTTGACCATTAAAATATCATACATTGTACACATTTAGCCATTACTTATAATCATTTTCCCAAAATAGAATATTAAACAAAAGTTTAATGGCTAAATGTGTACAAAAAGTAGTCTAATGGTTAAATAGTACAAATATGAAATTTGAATGGTCAAAAATGACATTAACCTTTCATATTAACTTGTGGAGCAAGAAGCAAGTTATAAAAAGAATGTGTTCTGTCATCTTCATTCAATCATTCTTTGTATATAAAACATAATGATTTGGGGGAAAAGTTATGTATGTTTATTGGAAAATAAAGAAGAGTATAATTGTGACTCAAAAATCATTAATAATTTATAACATTATAAATAATATAATTCTTAATTAAAAATGATTAAATTTAAAATCTTGGATATATTTAATGTATTAAGTTATATAAAAGTAGATATGATACAAAAATTTTAAGTAGGAAATATGTGATATTATATGTGTGTGTGTGTGAAACTCTTCCTACTTTTTAAGAGTTAATCCATTGTTTTATTAATCTTTTTCTATGATTGCATACAATTAAGTTTATTTTAAAACTGAATCATGAAATTATGTTTTAAAGAAAACTAATATAGTAAAAGTAGATGATATATATACTTATTTTGGAAGAATAGAAATTTGTGACAAAGTAAAAAAAAATGAAAAATAAAAGTTACATGTTGTATATACTGGTATAAATTAAAATATGGTTATAAACCATTAAAAATAAATTGATTATATAATAAAGATCGATACTCAAGTTATTACTAAAAAAAGAAAATCAAGGAAAAATGATAATTAGGGTTGATAAAACATCCCTATTATATAATTTATATTTTATAGTTCTTTTAATTATAAAAAAAATACATTTTTGGAAGGGGTAAAAGTAAAACAGCAGAAACTTTGTCTAAAATGACATCCTAGTTGGGCGAAACAGTGCCACGAAATTGTCCACAACATTCTTACACAAAACGACAATTTTCTCATTTGCGGCAGAGAATTAAGCAGACCCAGAAACGGAAACTTTCAAATATCAATCCCCCTTCAACCTTCTTACTCAGGTAACCTTCAATTTTCTAACCCTAATTCTTCCCATCTTTTCTTTTCAATTTTTCTATATACTATTACTAACTGATTGAAATCATTTTCATTCTGCTGGGAATATTATTTCTTGATTCTAGGTTTGCTTGAGCAATTCATTATGTTGCTAAAATGAATAATTTTGGGTATTTGTTTGGTTCGAAATTGTATACGATGCGATATCCAGGAGTCCATCTTTTACTTATGGGAATTGGTGGTAGAGGTTGGGAATGGATTATATGATATTCTGTTGGTATGTATCATGAGTTCACTATGTTAATTATCGGGCTTGACTTGAAATACCTGTTTCTATGGCGTCGTTTTTCTGCAATTTGGATGAATGAATAATTATGGTTAGATTCTCATAACTTTATGTTAAGTGCGTTTGGGAATATAAATTCTGTTTTTAAATGGTAGGGATTGTTTATTTGGACCGTCTAGTACTACTGCTATCATTATTTTCTTTGTTTCTTTTTTTGGAGTGGTGGATAGAGTAGTATGATATAGTGGTACTCTAGTCATTTGTGTATAGTCGATCCATAAAACATTGCAAAGCAATTTTTTTGAGATCAATACAACAGCTTCGTTATCATATTTGTATGGCTTCTTTAGTTGCTGCTAACCAGTTATGGGTGAATTTCAATGTTTTCAAAGAGATTGACAAGGTGATTGCATTGGCGTCACCTGTGCATGCATTTTCTATTACTTGTAAGTATTACAACTATGTTCTCTAATTAATGGTAAACCCCAGGTCCCATGTCCCGAAAAAAACTGTAATTTATCTACTTCTTTTATTTTGTTAAGAGAGTTGTTTCTTCAAATACATGTATTTGTGTATAGGTGTAGGTTTGACAGGTCCTGTTACATATACACCATACTATAATTAGATGATGTGATGTATGTCATGCCCTTGGAGTAGAATATGACTTTAAGTAATTAGATGATGTGATGTATGTCATCATCAAAATGACTATCTCCTATAGCTACAAGCATGTTGATTTTCCCAAACATTTGAACCCATATATTCATGGCTCTTGAGCTCAACAGTTTACTAATTCAGTTGAGAGTTATGTTGACTTATACATGCGACCTGCTCCCCAATGCATGACAAGGTGTCATCACCCTAAAGCGGGTTTAAGGCAAGTAACTACATAATTAAAATTGTGCTGATCCTTGTGGAGGAAGGGATTCTAGAATCTAAGATCAAAATTGCATTAAATTGTTATTTTAGCCAAATCTGTGCGAAATAACATAGTTATAGATTATTAATTGGGAATTTGGTTTGATTTGAAGCATATATGATCAAGTAGTTCAATGCTCTCTTCCTAGACTGAAGTCTTCTAGGTTTTTCTTGCTTTGTAAGCAGCATCAATTTTGTTATTGCCTTTTGTTATGAGTAGAGTTCTAGTCCACATGGTTTCATGGATGTAAGAGTGGTTTAATTTATAAATATTGCATAATATTTCTAATCCAAATTTAAGATTGGTGATTGGGGCAATTTTAATATCATTAATGTTTCAAGATGCTGTTCTATTATTACCTCTTCTCTTACAATCTGGTTATTAACCACGATCATGTTTTATGATGCTCATATTGGTCATTTTGATGCCAGATCCAAGTTCATCAAATCTGTGGTTGTCACAGACTCGCAGCATCATGTCCTCCTCTGCTCCTGAGTTTTCTGGTACTTATCATGATTTTCATTTCAATATTTGTTCTGATGCATGTGCTGAATTCAATTATGATCATTGTTTCTTGTATCCTGCTAATTGCATATTGCTTTTTAAGGCTATTTTCACAAGGCTTCAACCTTTTAGGGTTTCAGAATGTAGAACATAAATTCTTTCCAGCATGAATTATGTGCAGTGGCATTCCAGTTCTGTGAAATGCAAAACTTATAAAGGAAAATTGATAAAAGGATACTACTCTAACTTAAAACTTGATGCCTTCAAAACTGTAGTTCCCTTCAACTTGGTCCCATGCCCACAAACCGAGAATATTCATCAAATGGGCAGCAAAATCCTACATTTATGGATTGCATGCAATCAGCATATTATCAAGTAATAATTTTAGAAATCAGCTTTCACAACTTTGCATTTATTGTAGATTCATGACAGTTCAGTTGCTCAAAACACAGTTTACATATTAATAGCCCATGTCCCAAAATGTATACCAATTTTTTCACAGTTGATCATGGTCACGCTATTGGAAGAAGCAGTGGTGGAGGGAAGCGGTTGTGATTGGGTAACGGCGGTGTTCGCTGGTGATGATGAACAATGACTAATTGACTATGGAAAGATTCTAAGATAGACCACTATTCTGTAGTAGGTTATATATTATTAATTAGTGACTCATGCATGCTTTGAATGAACAACGAAGTGATGAATCAAACTTTAAGAAGCTGCCCGTGAAGTATTTATTATAGTATGGAAGGTTTCAAAGACGAATGAAATAAAGTTATAGATTTGTGAAGCAATATGCAAATTGCTTTTCTTAATCTGAACATGAAAGTTATTAATCTTTTTGGAAATTGCAGTAAGGGCCCTCTTTCTTTCCTTTAGTTCCATTGTTATAGAAAAATATGATGTCATTTCTTACTTAGTGGTTTCTTTTTCTCCTGTAAATCTATCTATTGTCTTGAAGTTGCACTGAGCAGAATATTGGCATAAATCCCCCAACATAACCAGTCTTGCCTTGACATTATCTAAAAATCTATCTATTGTCTTGTTGGGTTTTCTTGAAATTATAGGTCATGGGTAGCAGATCGGGTAACCAATCAAAACGGGTCGGATCGGGTTGACTTGCCAAAAACTCTTTTATCTTTGTCATTTTTGAAATTCTCATATATTATTAACTAGTTATTAACCCACGTATTACGTGGATATTTTATAAATAAATGTTTACTAAAATCTATATAAAGCGTCAATTACATACAAAAATGTTTATTTTTTTCCAAAAAAATACGAAAATAGTATTATCTTTTGTTATTAAGGATAATTAAAAATTTTCTATTTTTAAATAGTATGAATATTATTTATTGTGTCTCATCTTTTTAAAACTTTTATTTTTAGATTTTTATTGTAACACCCTCAAACTAATCCACAATGCCACATAAATACCACCTCAGCAACGATATAATATAATAATCTCTACGCTATTCCCAATACACACATGCAGCAACCCGATAATTTTAAAACTTTAATTACATAATTAAGTCACGGAAGTCTCTGATCAAACTGCATAATATCCGAATTACAAATAAACATTCCCCAAGAATATTATTACCTCTAACACATGTAACTAACTCCTCGAACGATGACACAGTAACCCTATTTGGGTACAGCAGGCCTACTAGATCTCTGATCACCTGAGACACACACACAACAACACACACACTGGGTCAGCTAACGCTGGTGAGAATGCAAGGGTTAGTGTACGATTATAAAACTCAATAAATAAATATCTCGATAATAAAACGTTCAGCGTTCTCTACTGAACAAGTATATGAGATCCCACAAGATAGCTCAATAGGTACTCAACTCGTGTGGATAAATCCACGTACCCAAATCCCTAGACCGCACAAAGCAGCCGTCAGGAACCTAAAAGGGAATTGGGAGCGACCCAACCCCTGCCCAGCCGTACGGTTTAATAATCTCGAAAGCTCAAGTGTCTCAAATCTCATATCACAAAACACAGTTCTCAATTAAAACACAGTAATACATGCATGATAATATCTCAATAAAAACTCGTAAGAAAACTCATGATATCTCGTAAAAAACTCAGTAAAAGATCATGCAAGTATTAATAAATAATCGTACAAGTATCTCAGAAAAACATGCAAACTCACCTGCCGTGAAGTCTCACTACTTAGTCTCGGTTCCCTGCCCGTCCCCAACCCTATCAACTCGAGACCCTGGAATCACAACACAATGACTCTATATCACAATCACAATCACAATCATAACCCAATATCTCAATCACAACCCGACAATCCTATATACACGACTCCCCGACAACGTAACAACTCTGTACACAATACTCAGATATCTCGCACAAACCCAGATACCCAACCACTAAACCCACATAACCCGAACACCCAAACACAAGATCCCAATATCACTAACTCATCCCTAAATAAACGCTTAAAATATATTTATTTTTCTGAATTCTCACGCGGCCGTGTAAGATTTCTTATGCGGTGGCGTAGCAGTCTCCTTACGCGGTGGTGTAGGATTTTTACAAGATGGTGTGACTGCAACCCACGCGGCCGCGTAACAAAACCCACGCGGGCGCGTAGCAAAAACCCACGCGGGCGCGTAGCTCCATCTTTACACCACCCTGTAGCTTTTTACACGGGCTTGTAAACAAATACCTACGCTGCCGCGTAGCAAACCCTACGCGGCCGCGTAAACTGACTGTCAGCCATGAATGCTCTGTTTTTGACAGCTTCGATTTCATACATCAAATCCTGATTTTGGTCCGTTTTCAGCTCTCGAATTTGACCAAAAACTCAATAAAACACATATATAAACTTACTTTAATCATCTCTACCAATTAACAACTCAAGATTCAAGATTTGGAGCTCAATCTTACCCAAGCTCAATGAAGAAGATGATGATGGATTGAAGGCTTGAGTCACAAATCTGGAGCTTCAATATCAGATTAAGGCTGCTGGAGCTGGATATCACACACAACACACACTTGAGTCACTAATTTGGAGTTGAAGAATGAAGCAAGCATCCAAGAAGGTGAGATTTATATACGTTTTCTCTTTAAACTCGGTCCGACACCCAATATCCAAACCCGCTATCATAAAATACAAACTTTATATTTCCGGGTCCCAATTTAATTAATAATTCTTGACATTATAATCTCTTATTAAAACTTAATCCCATCATCCGGTTAGCCCAAAATCTTACCACGCGACACATCCACGTATAACTCAATAGTTGGCCCACTCAATTACAATATTATAATCAACCCAATCACATAATTCCACGTCCCCGTCCCAAAAATGGGATGTTACATTTATGTATAACTAAAAAACTAAAAATTTGCTTTTTACATAGAATACAATTTAAAAAATTTTAAGATTAAAAAAAATTATATAACAACTTATTTTCAATGTTGCATATTTTTACTTTTTAAATATATAAAAAAAATGAATAGTTAGCTAACATTAGTAGTTAAATCTGAAAGTTATTTAAATCAATTAAAAAGTTATTTAAAAATAAACTTAGATTAATATTAGAATATTTAAAATATACCGTATGTATTAAATATGAAGGTATTTGAATTAGATTTCATAAATATTCTTAATAATGAATTAGTAAAATTAAAAATCTAATTATGGAAAAAAGGCGGGAAATCAAAAATTTAAAGAGATGAGGTAATGACATATGGCAGGAGAGATTTTTTTTTATTAATATATATAGATACATTAAGTTACTAAGGCAATTGTTAAAATAAATTAAAGGTTCTAGTTTTTTTTTTTTTAAATAAATGCAATTTAGGAGGTTGTAAACACTTTAATAAATTTTGGGTGACTTTCAAGCTGTTGTATCCAACTCCTTGGCTAAAATTTTCCAATTTTTTACCTATTTGACCAGCTATCAATATTTGTAAACCAAATTGACCAATTTGCACATAAAGATGTTTCTAATCATGTTGCTTGTTGGTGCCCATATGTGATTCGGTTAACAGATTATGGTAATAAATTTTGGGTGACTTTCAAACTGTTCTATCTAACTCCTTGGCTAAATTATTTTCAACTTTTTAACCTATTTGACCGGCTATCAATATTTGTAAATCAAATTGACCAATTTGCACATAAAGATGTTTCTAATCATGTTGCTTGTTGGTGTCCATATGTGATTCGGTGAACAGATAATAGTAATAAATTTTGGGTGACTTTCAAACTGTTCTATCTAACTCCTTGGCTAAATTATTTTCAACTTTTTAACCTATTTGACCAGCTATCAATATTTATAAACCAAATTGACCAATTTGCACATAAAGATGTTTCTAATCACGTCGCTTGTTGGTGCCTATATGTGAATCGGTGAACAGATAATAGTGAAAGTGAGATCCAGCAAAGCCAATTGGATGGCCAGATTCAGTCTTCACCTCCTGCAACTGGCATATCTCATCCGTCCATTTCAACATCGAACATCCAATACCCTACTCAGCTTGGAGCCAATGCTTTGGTATCTCTTCGAAGTTGCTGAAAAGTCATTATACTATCCTTAATTGTTCATAACTTGGAGTCATTTGGTAACACTTGCTTTTTCTGTTTTTTATATTTACATTTTTATATAACATACACGATGTTGTCATTTTGACAAGACCATTAACTTTTCAAAGAATATATGATACAAAATGGAAAAAAAAAATGAATTGTGTTGTATGGATTTGATACTTCACCTTCATTAGGTCAAATAAAACTGGTTTCTGTTTAAGTGAATGATGGCTATCATTATCTCAGGGGCAAGCAGCTTATCCTTATCCAGATCCTTACTACAGGGGCATCTTCACTCCATATGAAACACAACCATATCCGACTCAGCCCTATCCGATGCAACCTATGGTATACTAGCTTATATGCATCTTGGGGGGTGTTTGGATGTGCTGATTATTGTGTTTTGAAGTCAAAGATAATCAGTTTTTAGTGTTTGGTCAGTTTTTGATATTGAATTTAGGACCAGCTATCTTTTCTATTAATTCCTTAAATAATCAAAACTTTTCCCACTCATTACCTGAATATCACTTTCAGTAGTAGGAGCATATCCGAACAGCATATGCTACAACCTGTTTTGTTGCAGGTGATTATCAAATAATGGTTATTCAATATGACGATCCCTTTCAAAACACACATCTATACACCCCTTTAGTGATCCTGGTTTTCATTTGGTTTAAATTTGGTTTCATGTCTGAAAAAAAGATTTTTATTTGCATCTTTTTTCTCCAGGTACACCTCCAGTTGATGGGAGTTCACCAAGCTGGTGTTCCTCTGCCAACGGATACTGTCGAGGAGCCTGTCTTTGTCAATGCTAAACAATATCACGGAATCTTACGTCGTCGTCAATGTCGTGCAAAAGCTGAATCTGAAAATAAAGCTCACAAGTCTAGAAAGGTATAGCAAAGTTCACAAACCTTGTTTACATTTGCATGTAGGTAGGGTTTTTTCTGCTATAAGGTCATTTAAACTAATAAAACACACCATGGCATGCTTGTGCGTAATACCTTCTCTTCCTCATTAATTTTTATTTGAAGGGGTTACTGATGTGTGATGGCGGTGTCTTTTGTCAATCTGTTGATTTATGGCACTTACTTTATTGTGCTCATTTAGTCGTAATTTCTCCGTTGTTCCAAATTGGTACCTTTGAAACTCGAACCATTTTAATTTGGTAAAGAACTTTTGGGGGCCTATTTAGTGCTTGTGTCTGGTAAATTAGATTATATGACCAGTTGCAAATTTAGTCTTATAAACCTTTAATTAATGTCAAACTAAAAACTCAATAATTGAATTTACAATATGGAATTGGTGTCTGGATGACCACTATATAAGCCACAAACATTTTACCAGATTCAGCTAGTTTTTGTATTTTATACAAGTACCATATTAGAACAGTCTAAAAAGTATGTCTAAATGAGTACAAGAAAAATGTAGCTTAAATCGAAACATTGACGAAACTACATGGCTATAAACCCTTATCAGAAAGTAAACAATTTACCCATTTATAATTAATTTAATACAAGGCTCTTTACTATACAAACAAGCCCCCTTAATTATATTACAGAGAACACAAAAAAGCTATGTGGATGTCTTCTAATTCTTGCTCCATCCAGATATGAATTTTGGTTGGATAGTTGGTGTACTACTTGAGGTCCCGACTACATACTTTCTGGCAAGATGGCAAGTGACCTCTACAATTTGTTATCTCATAGGAAAAGCTAATTCTTGGATATACTGATAATCATGGAAAACCGTATGCCAATTCCTAATCTATTCTGAGACCTTATATTTGCCATATTTTGCAGCCGTACTTGCATGAATCACGACATTTGCATGCACTGAGAAGAAGCAGAGGGTGCGGTGGTCGATTCGAGAAAA
Source organism: Centrapalus pauciflorus (assembly GCA_020465985.1). NCBI lineage: Eukaryota > Viridiplantae > Streptophyta > Magnoliopsida > Asterales > Asteraceae > Centrapalus > Centrapalus pauciflorus. Next base: position 653,678 of record JAANYP010008403.1, read on the forward strand.
AAGATAAGCAACAAAAGGAGATGGGTTCTGATGACAAGTCTCAGTCACAGGTGAATATTAATCTCAACTCAGATAAAACCTAAGCAAAAGCCATAGTTCCCGATGCAGTCCTTCAAACACATCCTTGAGCTTTTGCTGCAGTGGCTGGTGTATAGGCAAGCTGAGGTTTGTGCTTTTTAGCATCCGTGTTGTCTATATTTTAAAGTTTCCTCGTCCATGTGATCGATCTGCGGTCAGTTATCGTCTTTCGTATCCTGGATCTTTCTTTTGTTATTCCTTTTGACAGATAAACTCTGTACGGGGTACGCACTGTTGTTAAAGTGTGCTTGAGAGTAGTGAGGCAGAATATTTTCCTTTTGATTTTGTAGCTTTTTTTAGCGGTTGAAGTATGTTCATGTGATGGTTGATATGCTGAATAAGTGGGTAGTGAGTTTGTCTTATATCTGTATGATTTTCAATGTGTTTGAGCAAAGTATGAAGCTAGAAACGGATTCTAGCTGGGATGATAGTCAAGTGAAAAAGGAGACATCCGAATTGGTATATCAGTGTTTTAACCGTTATCAAATGCCTTTTAAAAGCAATAAGAAAGCTTGTAAACCTAATCAATGCTACAAATTTCTACTAATGATTGTCGTTTCTAAGTTTAGTTCTAGATTTTCAATTGTCTTGAGTGAGTCGGGCGAAGTTTGAGGCAAGTTTTGTAATACGAGTATGATCGGCCAAATCCACATAAAACACGTTTTCTTCAGGTAATTTTGGAAACAATGCAGCTTATTGCAAAGACGATACTTGCAAAGTCATGTTGCCATCTAGTGCATTCACAAAAGTGATCTTTTTTCGTATCCTTTTTAGCCCTTGATGCCTTAAGTGAATAACCAACATACTTTTATTTTATTTTACATTAATGAATAACCAAAAAAATCTAAAAATACAAAATAAAGGGGTTAAAGTGTAGATTTATTAATATAAAAAAAATTGCCAATAAAATGAGAGAAGAAAACAATAAAAAATAAATTCAGGAAAAATAAATAAGGGAGGAAAAAAAAGCCAGTTGACCAAGCTTGGATAAAAACCAAAATTTTTTATTAAGAGGGTGTTAGGTTTTGCGTTATAAACGTGATTGTTAGCTTGTTACGTCACAATAACGCAAATAATTGGTTTAAAGTGTTTGGATTGCATTTATTTGCGTTTAGAGTTAATCTTACCATAATTTTTCATAAGTTAAAAAATGTAACTTATTTGCTTAATAGGTGATTATTTGGTTATTTTACAAGTAAGAACGCAAATCCAAACACTTTAAAAACTAAATCTTTAATAATTATGATAACAAACAATATAAGCTAAACCAAACACCACATTTTTTACGATACAACGTTTTTTTTCAAACGCAAATCCAAACACCCTCTAAATATTATTAGAATTTGTGCGACTCATAATCAAAGGTCATGTTCATGAGTTATTTGGTAAATGGTTCATAAGATTTGATGAAACCTTTAACCTCATTAATGGTAAAACACATTGCTTTTAGAAGGCACAATTGTGACGATGTTGAAACAGTAAATCTATAAAATTCATTCTGTAAGCCAAATTTTCCCTAAATTCCTTTCAAGTAACAGTGCAAATCTATAAAGTTCTTCATTTTAATCACCATTTCATAAGTAAAAACACAACTCGGATTTTCTTCAACGTAAATAGATACAACTTTTGATACATGTTCAGTCCTACAGGCTACAAACATGGTGATATTGTAATTTAAACACAACTTAAACAGATTTACATTCTTGCTACTTTAACATCATCGAAAATCAGGAATCCGATTCTTGATTGCTTGCTCTTAGAGACTGCCAAAGTGGTCAGATGTTTGTCGTTTCTGCAACCAGGCTAAGAAATCAAATCCAACAAAGCCAAATATAGTGAAGAGTTATATTTCTTCACTCGCGTCTCCATGAACCGGATGGGCTGGAGGCCTAGACGATGATGCAGAGGAATGTTTGTGTTCGGGTGCAGGAAGAAGCCTTCCTGCATATAAGCTGTTTACAATCCAATTAAAAGGGACCATAGCAATATTTTGCTCTAATGCACATTGTTTCAATTGACGGGAAACACTGTTTTCATTCTCCAAAACAATAGCCCCATCAGACACCTTTTTAGAATCACGACTCTTCACCAACCAGTGGAAAGTTTTGAACACCAGCCCGCCTCCATGCTTGATAACTTTTGCCATCTTACTGCAGAAATCGGGTTTTCCATGCAACATGATGGCAATATTGTCAAAGATAAAATAAGTACGACGCACTGGCTTCCCAATTATTTTGCAACTTTCACTAGCATGTTCTTTTAAAATTATATATTTATGGGGTGGTAAGATCGAACCTTTATCAACCGAGTCAAAGAGCCATTTCACTTTAAGAATGCATGCATTTACTGCACATCCGTACAAGAACTTGGTTGTTAGTAGCCTTCCGGGACACAAAATAAGAGGAAGGATCTGGCACTTGTACTTTGCACGTCTGTTTAATGTTGAAGGAGAAGGAATATCATCAAAAACTATGCCACCATTTTTCTGGATTACACTCTTGATTTGCTTATGCTTCTTGATGGAAAATCCAGTAAGCAAAAACTTGAGATCTTGGAGTAGCAATTTCTTATCAGTCACGTGATGCCTTTGTACACCGCGAGCTCTGGTTTTAGGCATTCGGAATTTCTTTACATGTGGATAAATAGTTTCGGCTTCGGAGAAATGGACACGCTTCCTCTTTGGAACTAGATAGTTTTTACAGTTGGACTCTACCTTTCTCGAAACAGTTGTCAGCTGTAACTTCACGTTGCTTTCTGGTACAACCATTTGCACTGGATTTTCTTTTCCGCCAACATCAGGTGAAAGACATCTAGAAGTGTTCCCATCATTTATAGGTATGGGTAAGTCCGTCTTTTTCTTCATGGGACTCTGTAACTCTGTATCTCCTTTTGCAGTCTGATCATGGCCATCATTATCATCTCTAAAGTCAAGAATGTTTGGAGCATGTTCAAATGGTAATGATTCACCACGAGTGCATCCTTTTTCCAAGTATAGATCAGATCTAGGATAAAGCATGCTGTAAGATTTAAGTGATGTCACCTGCCTGCGAATAATTGGAGAACTCTTATCACTAATCTTTGAATTACCTTGAAGAAATTCAGTATTCTGGGATGAGGCTCTTTTCAAATTATCTTCAGATGTGGGTTCGGAATGCCTCTCAACATTCACCTGGAGTTCACAATTCTGAGATACAACAGTGCAGTGGCAAACATTATCCGTAGCAAAGCTGCAAGGAACAACAGAACACAAAGGGTCTGTTGCAGACACATTTGGAGAATTATCCACATCCTCCGAAAGCAAATTTCCGTTATTACTAGCTTTCTCATCCTCATATGTACCACCAGGGGCTATGCTTAATTGAGACACAATATTGCACACATTGTCCTGTTTCTGCATGCAGGAATTCTTATCCGAAGCAATATCAGCAGATTCAGAGAGAAAACTTGTTTCATCAGCAAATAGGTCAGGAACGATTCTTTTATATCTACCGTCTGTAACTGCAGGAATGCTTGCTTCAGGCTGATGACAAAAGAGCAAAATATATGAGAAAGAAAGCATGCATATTTTATAACTATCTGAAGCAACAAAATCATAATGTATTTGTTAAACATGTCAGATACTGAAAATTAATTTGCATAATCAAGGAGACTACAAATACTTTGCAAAGATCCCTGCCTTGAGACAACAAAATCTCTTTAATATGTTTGTGTTCAAAAAATATTTATCATTTGAGGACAAACATACCCATATGGCCAATCAGATTAAAGGAAAATGAAAAAAAAAAAAATACTTGCAAAAGGTAGTGCACACACATTACCACTCACTACTCACCTTCATTGCCCAACCACCAAACCAGCGGCTTTGGAATCTATCAGGAACCAAATTCCTTGTCTTATCTTCTTCCTCTAAGAAAGAATACAAAATTATATAATTATGCTACACCAACCTCCTTTAGACAGAGATATGAAAAACAAAATTTAGAGTCATACTGGGTGTAATCAAGCCATGTGAACTCGCAAGCTACTCAAGACCAACTCAAAATCGACTCGGATTCAATTTAAGGCAAGCTCGAGCTACTCGAGTAAGCTTTCAAGTCTAGCTTGAGTGTAAAATACCCAACTTGTGAAGCTAACGAGCCTTATTGACCCTATGTGAAATAATATTTTTACCCTTTGTGTGTATTATGTTTACATAATTATTACCATTCTTTAATGCAAAATTAAATCAAGTCAAGCTTATGAATCTCATTTTAAATGACCTAGAAAGTATCGATTACTTCATGAGCATGAGCATGAGCTCGAGCTTGGGAATGAAAGCTCAATCAAACCTGAGTCGAGTTTCGAGCTGCAATTTTTAATGTTGAGTTGAGTTCGAGCTTGGCATCGTATCAAATCAACTCAGATTGATTACACCCCAAGAGATATGAAGCATGATATATCGACAAAAGGAAAACACGGAAAGCAAAAATTACCATCGTATCTAGGGTTCCCAGAACGAAGGGAAGATCTCAGAATTGTTTGAGGTGATGTCAGTTGCCCAATTACAATGCCCCTCCTTTGCCAACCAACCTGCTAACCATCACAATTTTTTCAATTAACAGCTAAGTTAATACATATGAATAAATTATATTCTAACAATCTTTAATTCACCTCTGAAGTGCAAAAATCAGCTTGCTCAACCAAACAACTCAACTTAGGATCATTATCACATGCTAGATCAGCAATCTCTGTACCTAAATCTGCACAATCAATGTGTTCCTTGAGTGTCCCACCTTCAAAAGATTCCAAAAGAAGGCCCCTGTTAAATAATGCATCAGCATCATTAATGTGTTTGTGCTGTTGCTGTGGGTAAACATAACCAGAATCAGCTTCTATGACAACAGGCTCATTGCACTTCAATTTGACATTAGACATAGTAGAACTTTCTGAGGCATAAGTATCCTTAACATGAGATACAGATTCATAACCATTCAGATCACCATCGCTAGTAACGGTTAACCCCACGTCTTCATATGCATTTGCCATGGTGGACTCATCAAGATCCAAAAGAAAGTCAATCTCATTGCTTTCACCAACTGAGCAGTCAAGAGTCTCTTTAAGATCCTCTAATCGTGCCTGCTTTACCCGCATTGCAGCTTCAAGTACATGTGAAGTGGTCAAGAGGTCAGTACCTGGTTCATTTTGTACCACGTCAAGTATTGTTAATGCTTCTGATGCTGCAACTGCAAGTTCAACTGCATCGTTGATATCAACTTTAATAGATCTGGCATCTATCTTAGGTTTCATCCCATTTTTAACCTTGAAGCTGAGAGGTTCATGACCTGGTATTTCCAAATTGTCCCTCTGTTCGTGTATATCCTCCTCAGGGATAACTTTAGCAGGTGGCTGCTGCACCGGGAGAACTTGATTGAATTCAGAACCCTCTGCTTGAGACTTACTCAAAGTTGGATTCAATGAATTCTCGGTTTCTTCACTTAATGATAGACGAAGGTGATAGTGAACTTCATGCTGAGAAATGAAACTGAAAATCTTATAAAGTAATCCCAAGTAAAATACAAATGAAAATGAGAAATACAGAAGTAGCATGAAACATGATTTCATATGGAGTTTATCAAACTAGAGAAGCAAGGCCGGAGGGGTGTAAGTTAGTCAAGCCAACTTGAGAGTCTTGAGCTACTTGAGTCGGGCTAGGAAAATACTCAAAATCGGCATGATTCAAGTTGAGTAACTCGATTCAAGCTTGAGCGACTCGGGTAGGCTTTCAAGTAGAGCTTGACTATTTAAGATTAAAATACTAGACCCGTGAAGATCACTTGCATTATCAAGCTTATGCTAAATAACTTTTTTACCCTTTGTGTGTGTATATTTATATCATTTGCTCATTGCAGTTATTTAAAACAAAAACAAGTCGAATCAAATCGATCGAATTCAAAAGTTTTGATTACTTTTGAGCTTGAGCTTAAATATGAAGACTTGACTGAGCTTGATTCAAGTTTCACGATTTCACGCCATAATGCATGAAGGTTCTTCAAGGTTCTTCGATGCATGAAGGTTCTCCATTAAACCCACCTCTATATATATATATATATGTGTGTGTGTGTGTGTGTGTGTGTTCAGCTAGTGTGCGTTAAAAACTTACATTGCTAGAACATGAAGGAAAATCCATTTGTGAATTGTCTTGCCCTGATAAGAATAAATGAAAACTCTTACACCTGCCATCATCTGAAAAATTCTTTTGTTCTCTGTTGTTGCTTTGTTGAAGGCATTGCATTTCCTAACCATTGTATTAAGAAAATTGACTTACATATACATGTATACTAAAAAGTAATCAAAAATTTAAAATGTTCGATGTGTTTATAGACTTATAGAGGAAAAATACATCGTCATATGGCAATTATCTTTACATGGATACCTTCATCTGCAGTAGGATCTTCCATAAAATGGTATCTACAATGTTGCTTAAATTTCATTGAACAAATTCAAAAAAAATAAATAAATATATATATATATATATATATATATATATATATAGAGAGAGAGAGAGAGGGAGGTTCAACGGAAAACCACAATGCACCTGAAAACTTGTGAAAACCGCACTGCACCACCACAAATGCATCAAATTTCCCGCGTGATGCATCAAAATCCCGCGTGATGCATCAAATTTTCCGCGTGATGCATCAAAATTCCTCGTGATACATCACCTTATTTACGATCATGCCACCGCGTTTTTCATGAAATGCACCAAATCGGACGGTATGCGTAGGTTTCCATGGTTTTCACGTGCATAGTGGTTTTCCATTGAACCCACCCCTATATATATATATATATATATATATATATATATAGACACACACAGTCTCACACACACACATACAAGTTGGTTCGTAAACCGCAGTTTAACTGGGGAATTAAAAATTCTGCATTTTAAAACATTGATCTTGAGTTCCTAGCATGAAAGCTATAGCAAAAATTCTACTAATAATGCTCATATCAAACATATGCCTGTAAATCGTAACATCTAGGATACAACTTCAAGGTATGCCAAATTGCTAACAACCATGGGGTACGTTGGCACCACCATGCTAATTAACATAGCGGCTCAGTTTGAATCCCTAGGACAACACCAAATTACACCTTTGTGTCTACTCACGTCCATCAAATAAAGAACACAAAACAGTTTCCGTTTACTTTTACTTAAGGAGTTTATTGTAGCTGTCAAATCCTCAACAAATGGTTAAGAAGACACAAAATTGAAAATTTGCCTATAAGATTTTAACAGAATATTTTTATTTCATCAGACTACAGGCAGTAATAGAAATCAAATCACAACGAAAGAACAATTGTATTCTGTATTGGTGGTTATTTTCATTCATATTCCTACAAAATTTTAAGAAGGAAGTAAAACTAGCGAGACACAAAGCATCCTACCTCCAATCCTTGACCCGAAGGACATTGAAATGCGTGATTACTCTCCTCTCTTATCGAGGAAGGCTGAAGCCAAACCGGAAGCCATGCCGCCTCCTGTAAAGATAGCATCATATACCAAAAAAAATCCATAAATTTCGAAGCAAAAAGAGGAACCAAAAGAATGTATAGTAGACGATATTTCATAAACCATACAAAATATCGGAAACGTCAATTGTATGGATGCTTTGGTGATTTCTTGATCCATGTGATTGTGTTTAGTTATGATAAGAGATTGGGAACGTTTATTGAACACATACCTCAGAGAAGTGAGGAGGACGAAACCCTTGTAAGCTCGCCATAGTCTCACCGTCTCAGACCTTCGCGCCAATAAATTTCAGGCTCCAAGAGATGAAGATTGGGGGTTTTTTCTCAAGAATACTCTACTTTTATCACTTTTTTAGTTATATATATTTATAAAATAATTTTATTTTATTTATAAAAAAATTCAATAACCATGTGCAATGTTTGATTATAAATTTGGGTTTATTATGAAATAAACAAACATGTTTTTACAGTTTTTGCAATTTTATCTCTTCATTTTATTTTATCCCAGAAAGTTCTTAAGTTTTTTTTTCTTGATTTTGTGAAATATGAATATTAAAGTCCTAAATCGAATTTTTAAAAATTGAAAAATCATGTTACAATAGTTAAATTTCACTAAATAAAAAAAAAATTTAATTAAGTACTTTTCTGAAATAAAAAAATATGAAAGAAGGAAAACACAAAAAACGTTAAAATATGTTTGTTTTTTTATAATAAACCGTAAAATATAGTTGAATGGATTTGGTTTTGTCTGGTGACAGTGATAAGTAATAGTTTAACAATTATTGAAACTTTATTTTATATATTTCCTCGTATAAAAGATAAGGCCAAACAAGAGAAAGTATTTTGCCTAGTGGTGAAGATAAAAATAATTGACAATTTATGGTCTCGTTTGTTTTCCATTAAAAGCCTTTTAGAAACGTCTAAAGTTCAGATCTATAATAAGGAAGGTTTGTTTGTTTAGATTCAGACTTAAAGGTTGAAACCTCTGAATTTTAAGAGGATGAGAGTTGATGTCAATGCCTCCTCTTAATTTCAGACGTGATTTTCAGGCTTCAGACATTTAACCTCTTAAAAAAACAAATAACACCTGTGTGTTGTTGTGTCAACGATTTCACCCATTTGAATATATGTCAAAAAGGATTCAAATCTCATAGGTTCATTTGCCAATTATTTTATCTCTAATGAAATAAGTAATCACATAAATGCATGCAAAAGTAATCGTTTAAAGACTAAAACATGTTTCTAAAAATAATAGTTCAACCTCTCAACTTATGTCGAATCGATTACAGATATTTTCAAAACAACTCGACTCGATTACACATAATCATTCTCTATTGGAACAAAACTTTGTCATTCGTGAGATGCAAACATCTATGGTAACAAAGAACACGTTACGTATAAAACAAGACATCCATCGTGATTTCTTATAAACTCTACGAGTAATAAATCCGCGGACGCTACATATTACATAAACACTTGTTTACACCACAAAAAAATGATCCAAACAAACACCACTCAAAATTGGAAAAAGGCATGCCAGATGACTACACCCATCATATGTACTTTAGTTAGCTTAACTAACATCATATATACACATAATGCCATCACTTAGAGCCTGGCACCAAAACGTCCGAAGGCCTTTAGAGACGGGCTTTCTACAAAAAAGAGACTGTTTGCATGACTCGAAAAAAGTAACCTCCAAAGGATGAGTTAGCAATTAGTAGGCAGCTGGTTGTGGCAGTTCCTGCATGCCCCCTATCGGGACTTCTGCATCGGCATAATCTGTTGGATGTTGGGAACACGAGACCACCTGCTGCTGATCCTCATCGTCCTCAAAATCGAACTTGGTGAACATGAGACTGGCTAACGCTCTGTCGATAACATTTGTATCTGATTCTGAAACTTCCATTTCTCCAGCCCTGAGTACCATAAACAAGATGCAATGTCAGGACCAAAAATTCGCCTTTTTTTTAGACCATAGTATGTTGCACCTTTAGCTAAATAGTCCTTTTTTTTGGGTCACACAGGGTGTCCAAAGTCCCAAACACATGAATAGATAAATAGGCCTTTCACCAACAATGGAATCACACTTCCAACCATATGTCATATGAACACAACATCCTAGGGGGACTGAACGCTAAGGCATTGTTTGTTTACCTCTTAATGGAATCATTAACAGGTCATTTTACCTTTGAATGACTTCTTAATGATTCCATTAGGAAATAAACAAACAACCTCTAAGCCAGCTTAGTGGTTGTTTGTTTACTTCTTAACAGAATCATTAAGAGGCTCGTTCAAAGGTTAAACCATCTCTTAATGATTACACTCAACATTAAACAAACAAGGGCTTACTTTGCAGAGATGTTTACAAAACATCATTCATTACTTGAGTTTGTAGGTTATCAAAAAAAAAAAAAAAATTATCCCCTACATCTGATGAATGTTCCCTTTGCAAAATTAAACAATCTTCATGTTCAATAACCAAAACTAACGCAAAAAAAGGGTGAAATCATTCCAGGTGTAATACTCAATCACTCAATAGACCCAAATCAAGCAAAATTGTTCTGCAGAACAACTTGACCAAAATGATGTGGATATGTTCAGGTAGCTACAACATGGGACATCACCGTAATTTTACGTTAGCTTACTTTGTATCAAAACCACCACAATATATGAAAATGGTAAGCACCCATTACTAACTACGATGGCAACATTACGAAATGGTAAAATTAGAGGACAGAAATGTAAATTTACTAGCTAAAAGTTTACGAGTGAAGAAGATGACATTAGACATACCTCAATGTATCATCACTAGAAGTCATCATAGGTTCTCCTTGACATGAGTTTACTGATTGTCTCGAGCTTTCTGCAAGGCGGTAGAAAGCATCTCGAAAGCAAATTCGAGTTTTATCTGAGAACTGAAAAATGAAACAGATTATTATTTACGGGTCTTTATGAGTTTGCATGAACGTAAAATTCCAATGCTACCCTTATAAGTCTCACCTGTGCAGTCACCCTTTCAAGATCTTTCAGTACTGATTCTTCTATCGAGTTTTGTATGCTTGTATATTGCTGAGGAAGGTTAAAAACGACATCAGATACAGCATTTCAATTATACACACATAAAAACAGAGAACATTATTTTTCAGGCTTGTAAAATTCAAAAAAGACACTCGATTCTATAAGCTAAAAAGCATGTTTTTTTTGGCATTTTAACCAGATCGATGGTATGTTTGCAAAATGAAACCAAGTAAAATGGTTTGAATCAAATCTACAGAGAGGTTTAAACGACCCCGATTCCTACAAATCAAGAATTTGTACTAAAAAGCTTGTGCAACTTCCATGTTGATCTTTAGAAAAAGAATACACTCCCAATATCTCAAGAAAACAAAGAGACAGCCTTTGACTATGAAGGTAAAATAAGGTACAACTTTACCTACATTTGGAATTCTTACACAACTTTTGGAGAACATATGATGGTTACATTATACTTATATCAAAAGCAGACTATTATTTGTTTAGGAATTCTGTAACAAGTGCAATTAGGAAAGTACCGAGTTTGAATCAAAGAACTGAACACTGATTTCTAAACAGAAAAAAGGAATCGGCTACAAGAATCAAAATGTTCATCTCACCTTTGGCATTTGACAAGCAGTTGAAACTTCTCCATTGCCCCAGTCGGTTGATGGAGAGAAAGCGTGTGTTTGAAGGTATTTCGAGCTTCCCATGTTTTGTCCATGGCCACCAACATTTTGTGAGTTTACTATCTCACCCTCAAAGATGCTAACATTGTTGCCAGGAGCTGTGTTGCCATGGGGATTGTTTGAATTTTTAGTTGGATCTTCTTCAAGTAACGAACTACTGCAACAGAGCCATCATAGTAATCCATGAGAACACAACAAAGGAATTTAAAATGCATATTTTAAGTAAATTAAAGAAAACAAGAAAATAATTTAAAATGCATGTATCCTTAAGTAAACTAAAGAACACAACTCCCACTGGGCATTGTTTGAATGTGTGTTTTCAAAGTAATTTATTGCTACTTAAAGAATCAGAATCAGAATAATCAGTTGATTATGGATAGGAATAGTACAGTTTGCTAAATCTTGCATTTATTTCAACAATCTGTTTTCTTAAATCTGATTATTTTGACCCTAAATAATCGGAAAATCATAATTTTAATAAGATAACTGATACTTTAAACGCACATCCAAACATCCCTGTAATTGGTATCCAACTAAGTTATGATTCACTCCATTATGTAAAAACGACAGCCCTCGGATTTATGAGATTAGGAGGGTAGTCTTTCTACGTAATGACTCAAGCCCGACACCTTCTGGACGCAAAGGAGCAACCTTATCGGTTGCTCTAACACTTTGCCCCTTTAATGACAACACTGTCATAAATGAAAATAAAATTTTGTACACATGAAAATGGATCGGAGGAGTCAAAACCAGACCTCACCAGATCCGATCAGTTTCTTACCATCCAAAAGAGTGAATCTTGAGAACAAAATGGAACCCAATGTCACTCCCAAAATCTTCTTTTTAAAATTAGTACTAATGGGTGACATGTAATTTGACATTAAATCAAGAATCTTAATCCCAAAAGTTGAGCATGTACAAGAAAATGTCATCCATGCGATTGATTCGGGCTTCTTCCTCTGTAAATTGTTGAAAATCCGCTTGATCATTCCACAGAAGCGAACCTCCATTGTTGTAAAGCTCTTGGCTCATGCTTGAACTGTTAGATTTCGATCTCTCGTTGTTCGAGTCAGCCATGTCGATTGAAGTGTAAAAGTTTTTTCCTCCATTGAATGTGAGTTCTTCTCGAGTCATGTATGTGCTCGAATTGAAGTTCTTTTTCGGAAAAGAACCCCCAAAAGCAGTGAGTCCAAACTGTGACCAGCTTTCTGGTGATGATATCATCTCTGGTTGTCCGTAGTCCTTGGGAACAACAACATCATCGACTTCGTTACCAAAATACCACTCCATAGTATCAGTCACTACAAATTAAAAAACAAAAACACATCAAGATCAGCCATCAGAAACATTTATATTTACACATCATAATACCCAAATTAATAATTGGTTATTAAATAATCAAACCAATTAATTTACAAATTAATATGGTCAGTTCTTTTAGTTCTAAATGGACTACCCTTCATGTTCTAGAAAATGTTCAAAAAAGCTTTTGTGAAATGTGTAAAAAAGAAAGAAAAAAAACCTATCAGATGTAGATTACAAATACCAAAGTCAAACCAAAATCACTACAAAACTTTAAAAAGTCAGTGAAATAGTAATATTGACATCAAAGCAACCAAAACGTTTTAAATACAAGAACTAGCAAAAATCAAAATAGATCACCTCTGTGGAATAAAATCTTTATAAAAAAAATTCTGACTGAAGCTGGTATATTAGAAGGGTTTCTTTTAATGTAACAGGTGTAGATAAGGAAGAACAAAAGCACTAAGCTTTTCAAAAACCAACACATATCAGCTAAATCAGATCAAAAAGGTGATCAAAACCGACAGATCAAAAGGGTTTTGAAGTTTAAGTAGATAGATAAACACTTACAGTTTTCAAAATTAACAAAACTCAATCTGAACATAATCGAATCAAGTAGTGCATAAAATGAAGATTCAGATCAAAACAAGTGATTTTATCAAAAGGGTGTAAGGAATAATATAAAACAGTACTAAGTAATTCACCAAATGAGAATCGAATGAAAAAGTGGATCAAATGCAAAATCAGATAACACCCAGATCAAAACAAGTGATTGAAACTAAAAAATCAAATGGGTTTTGCTTTTCGAGTCCAAGTAAGAGATTAAAGAACAAAAAAAACAAACCCAGCTCACTGAAGAGAATCGAATGTAAAAGTGAAAGAAATGAAAAATTAGATCAAGAAAAGTGAATGAATCAAATGGGTTTTTGTTTTTCAAGTCCAAGTAACCAAGAAAGAGATAAAGATGATGAAGAACAGAACAGAACAGAAGGGAAGAAGAAAAAAAAACTCCAAAATTAACATAACTCACCTGGAGAGAATCTAAAGAAAAAGGTGGATGAAATGAAGAAGCGATTGAAGGTGATAAATGAAAAAGGGTTTGTTTCTTTGAATCGGGGTTACAGAGGCGGCTGTAGGTGGGAGAGAAGTGGGAAATAATAAGAAGAAATTGAAGGAGAAGAAGAGAGAGAGAATATAAGAAATGTTTATTTGATTTGTGTGGCGAGAGATTTTGTGGCTGGAAATGATGGGAGAGAATTAGTGGTGAAAAACAAAGCTCCATCTAAATCTGCCTTCTGCTTTGTCCACGTCGGTTTTTGTGGGTCCAACTTCAACCATTCATTCGTAAAGCCGATAAAAACCTCTTCTTTGTGTATTGATGATACCTCGTTTATCCCAGGAAACACCCGTTTTATTTATTCAATTAAATAAAAGAAATTTCAGATTCTTCATTAAGCCACAAATAAATAATACTACCATTGTTTTCAACTTTTCACAGGCTATAAGATTCCACTTCAAGACCTTTCTTTTTTTAATATTTCATCGTTGGTTTTTTTACCCAAAAAAAAAAAAACCAATTTGTTTTCATAATCTTTACGTTTTCATTCGTCCCAGAAAAATTCTTAAGTTAATTTTTTATTTTTTGTTTAGTGAAATTTCATTTATTAAGACTAGATTTTTAAGCTTCTAAAAACTTAGTTTATCAATTAAAATCAGACTCTAATAGTCAAATTTCACATAACCAGAAAAAAAAAACTAACTTGAGGATTGTTCTGGAAAAAAATAACATTGATGGACGAAAAGTAACTGGGCCTAGCTAGTTATCAGATGAGAAAGTGAGGCCTAAATTCATGTATGTGTGAGTACACAAATATGGTTGAGTATATTAAGAGTGTGGGGAGTACCCACCTTTCCCAAACCCACCTTTCTGTACACGTCAGCGCCACATCAACTTTTCTCTCTCCACCTTTCCCCACCTTTCTAACTAGGAAATACCCACCTTTCTTAACATTTCCATCTTTCTTAATTTTTTTAACATTTTAATTAAGAAAACAATTATTAAATATAAAATAATTAATTTCATAAATATTTAAAAACTATTACATAATAAAATTACGAAACTAAAAAATAAAAACTTACGAAACTAAAAATTAAAAAAAGTACATAATCTAAAAAAATTACATAAATATTTAAAAGTTTACATAATAAAATTACGAAACTAAAAAATAAAAACCGTCTAATATACGAAACTGTACGAACGAATGAATCTAACCATATAAATATGACTAACAATCGGTTCAAGATTTCAGTGACACATACTTATCACATATTATAATGTATTTTCATTCTTTAACAAATAGTATTTAAATAAATTTTAATTAGTTTCTCTAGCTTTGATCATTTTGATTAAACTTCAAATTTTATTTATGTTGCACCCTTGTACTTGTAACTAACTTTTTTTTGTGTGTGCATAAATCCGTAAATTATAAGGACTATTTCTGTTATTTATCGAAAGTGAACTACAATGAAATCTTAAACTTCAATCCCCCTTTTTGAGAGAGTTTCAGTTGCGTCCATTTTTGGTCCAAACTTCGTCTTCTCCGCATCTTCATCTCTCTTCCTTAATTTACTCTTCTTTCTCTTCCTTGAAACCTTTTCAAAACCAGCTAGCTTCCAATAAGCAGCTTATGCTCCATGAAAACCCTCTAATTTCAACACATTTTAGCCATGGATTTTGGGATAATGACCACTTTCGACAACACTCCTCCTCCTCCTCTTTTAAATCACGATGAAAAAACCAACAACCACCATGGATCTGGGTTCACCAAACAACAGAGATCTGAACCTGATGATCTGCACATCGTGTGTGTTTGTTTTGCAGGTATACAAGAAAATAAAGAAAAGAAGGGTTATACCAAAAAAAAAAAGGAAAAGAAGGCGAAGAAGCGCGGGGTGGAGCGGGGAAGGGAGGCCGGGCGGGGTCGGAAAAGCACGGGGCCGCAGAGGGGGGGCGGTGTAGCCGCCGGGGTGGCAGCCGATGTGGCAACCCCGCTGGTCCGCGGGGAGGGTACTCCGTTCACCCTAAGTACCCACAGCGTAATGCATTATGCTTTCATTTGTGTTGCATTATGGTTCTCCAATACACACTATATCTCCATTGACTCACCCCCCAACACACACACATATATACATACAGGCCAGGCCAGGCCTTAAGGCAGGGTGACCTGGGCCACTGCCCAGGGCCCAAAATCCTTAGGGGCCCGTTTTCAGGAAAAAAAACCATTACGAAGTTATAGGTTCACCGATTTTAATGTGTGAAAGCAGGAGAGGTCCATCGGCTCTTTGTTATGCAATCCTGAACAAAGAGAAAATCGAGAATTAAGGCGACTCTTCAATTGACAATTCTTCAGATCGAATCTATAATCTGCAACTTTTGTTTCTTGGTTGTCTCGCTCTTTGTCTCGATTCTGGTATTGTAGTGTTCTCAAACGTCAAACAAAAACGAAAATGAAAATGAGAAACTTTGATGACTCGGCTCTCTGGCGACATGCTTTTTCTCTGATAACCTTTTGTTGCTTTGCCGCATGACGACTCGGCTCTCTAGCCTCTGTCTTCCCCCTTCGAAGTACTTTGGCGATGGTTGTAGATCACACAACTCTGGCGACATTCCTTTTCTTCCACAACCAAAGTGGGGAAACTTTCTTATTCCTCTTTTAGTTTTTGCTTTGTTCTGTATTGTGATTAAGTACAATACTACCTATAGTTGCTTTTGCAGGTTTTTTAAATAATATAATTATGCTATGTTGTACTGTTAATTGCTTTTCAAATAAAAAATATGAACAATCAACCAGTTAGCGTATCATATATTGATAGCCATGCCATAATACCCTTAGTATAAAAATGGTGTTGCAATGTTTTTAATTGTACCTTTTTTATTATTTAATTATCACTTATATTATATGTGAATAATATCATAGGGGCCATGCTTAATTTTCTACCCCGGGCCCCAATAGCGATTGAACCGGCCCTGCATACATACATACATATATATCACAGATATGATGACTTAGATTCAAGAACGACATTGAATAGCACACAATCGCCAAAAGAATTATGTGGATTGTCGACACACACATTTGAAAATTGAATTAGGTGATTATGTGTTGCTTAAAGTCTCATCATGGAAACATAGTAATTCCATTCAACAGACATGATAAGCTAAGTCCTTGATTTATTGACCGAATCGATAAGTTAGCATATCAACTTTAAAAAACCAAGGATATGAACGGGATATATAATGTGTTATTATATACTATTTACGTAAATTAATATATAGTAGATCCATGATATGAGGTGTAAAGAAATAATATAATTGGATGAAAAATTCGACATGTGGAGGGAGTAGTGGGACATATATATATGATTCTTGGACGAAAGCTAGGTGAAGCATCTACGTTGTATGGAATAAAGAAGATGGTATGGTGAAAGTTCAATTCAATGGTAACATGATCAAGGATCGGATGTTATTGTGAATCAAAAGTTTAAATCATAAAGAATCATCATATCCTTGCTTTTTTTTTCTTTAAAGAATGATTCCCAAGATGGAGTCTAATAACAATGAGAGGTGGTAACATCTCCATATATATATATATATATATATATATAGGTGGGTTCAATGGAGAACCTCCATGCATCGAAGAACCTTGAACAACCTCCATGCACCACCACATTGTGGTTCTTCAAGGTTCTTCGATGCATAAGGTTCTCCATTGAACCCACCCCTATATATATATACATATATATATATATATATATATATATATTCTGGATCACGTGAGAAGGGATGTTATAGTAAGAAATGGTGAGAAAGAGGTTTTTGTATTGATATTGAGTCAACAAACTATTGATTCATGATCATTGATTCATTTTAGACATTGTTGAATCAAATGTATTTGATTATATCGAACTCGGATCACAAAAAAACATGGATAAAATTTTTGGTGCATCATGACCGCAGAAAAATGCATTATTACTGAATCATCATTTTTAGCCCGTAAATGATGATTCAAATCTATATATTTGGTTCAAAAGTATTGATAATGAATCAATAATCATGAATCAATAGTTTGTTGATTCAATATCAATGTAAAACCCTCCTTCTCACCATTTCTCACGATAAAATCTCTTCTCACGTGATCCATATCCTATATATATATATATATATATATATATATATATATATATATATATATATATATATATATATATATATATATATATATATATATATAGGTGAGTTCAATGGAGAACCTACATGCATCGAAAAACTTTGAAGAACCTCTATGCACCACCGCAAATGCATCACAATTCACGCATGATGCATCATTATTTCCACGTGATGCATCAAATTCTCGCGTGATGCATCGATTTCTACGTGATGCATTACGATTTTCTAGCGATGCATTGTGGTTCTCCAAGGTTCTTCGATGCATAGAGGTTCTCCAATGAACTCACCCCTATATATATATATATATATATATATATATATATATATATATATATATATATATATATATATATATATATATATGTTCATTGGAGAACCTCTATGCATCGGAAAACCCGGGAACTACTTTATAACCATTGGATCAGATGATGCATCACGCAGAAGTCGATGCATCACGCGGGAATTTAATGCATTGCGCGGAAATTTGATGCATCACGCGGGAAATTTGATGCATCACGCGGGAATTGAGATGCATTTGTGGTGGTGCATGGAGGTTTTCCAAGGTTTTCAGATTAATGTTAGTTTTCCATTGAACTCCCCTATATGTGTGTGTGTGTGTGTGTGTTCAAGTGAGGACCACCTATTATACAGCGCACCGAATGTACCACTTTTAAAATTATTTTTTTTGAAATTTTTTTCATAAACATGTTTTAATTAACATTACACGGATCATATATAAATTTCACGCAAATTCGAACACTCTAAGTGCATGAAATCACGCATCACATAAATGCACGTTTGCATATATTCAAATTTATGTAAGCATACGTTCAAATCATTTTTTAGGAGCTAGGAGATGTGAATGTATGTGAAATTTACATATTATCTTCATAATGTTAATTAAAACATGTTTATGAAAAAAAAATTGAAAAAAGTTTTTTTTTAAGTGGCACCTTCTGGTGCGCTACATAATGAGTGGTACTCTCTAGAACTATTATATATATATATATGTATATAATTCAACTAAAATAACGTACAATATTAATTCGTTTTACATAACTTATATATTTATATAAAACGGATCAAATGATAAGACATGTAGTGAGAGGGATGGAAGGTAACCAAAAACATTTAACAAGCTACACCAATATTTTTTTTTTTCCTCTATCATTTTCGTTAACATTTGGTTTATTCATTGAGACATTTATCAATCATGTTTTGCGTATGAACGAGTAAATTTGCCCGCGCTTCGCGGCGGTTTAATATCATACAAAAAATATAAAAAAATATAAAAAAAACATATTAACATACATATTTGATATTTGAAGCAAAATGTTATGTTACTTTTTATTAAATTAATTACAATTTTTGAAAATTATGCGTTATTGACTTTGAATAGAACGTTCGATTTCAAAATTGTTCATACCACCACCATCAAAACCCTTTTGAATATAACTTCCTCTTCCGACATTGAATCTTCACGTAACACTAGTTTCATAAGAGAGAAAATTGATTCTATAAAACGGATCAAATGATAAGACATGTAGTGAGAGGGATGGAAGGTAACCAAAAACATTTAACAAGCTACACCAATATTTTTTTTTTCCTCTATCATTTTCGTTAACATTTGGTTTATTCATTGAGACATTTATCAATCATGTTTTGTGTATGAACGAGTAAATTTGCCCGCGCTTCGCGGCGGTTTAATATCATACAAAAAATATAAAAAAAACATATTAACATACATATTTGATATTTGAAGCAAAATGTTATGTTACTTTTTATTAAATTAATTACAATTTTTGAAAATTATGCGTTATTGACTTTGAATAGAACGTTTGATTTCAAAATTGTTCATACCACCACCATCAAAACCCTTTTGAATATAACTTCCTCTTCCGACATTGAATCTTCGCGTAACACTAGTTTCATAAGAGAGAAAATTGATTCTAACCTATCTCCAGTTTTGAATCGTCAACTCCATATTTTCCTCCAAAGGGAGTGCAAAATTGGATTTTATTGTTTTACAATGTTTTTAATTGATTATGTGTGTAAAAATCAAAACTATCTTATTGTTTGATTTAGTTTCAAACCACATAATAAATCATCATGGAAAATAAAAAATTTAACACACAATGCATGCATTATTTCTATTATTATTTCTATTTTATTAAATAAATAATAAAAATATTGTTGATTAAGATATATGATTAATAATATACAATAGTGCAATGATAAAATCAAAATATATAGTGCAGCGATAAAATTAAATTAAATTATTTAATCTTTCAAATATAAATGAAACAAAAGTTTCCTGTTATTTTCAAATATTTGGGTGTAAAAGTAAAACTATAGAAAAATTTTGTTGTATCACACATAATATTTGTATAATAAAGTATATAGAGTTATATGATAATCTCATTCAATGATATTAATTAGTTATATCATAACAATCAATTCACTTCTTCCGACTTTTTTATACTCGCGACATGCTTCTATCATGAAATGTGTGAACAAAACAATTGTTCATTAGAAAAATGCTACTTAGTTAATCAAGTATGTTGAAAAATATTAACAAATTATCAATGCCAATTAAAAAAAAATATGAAAATGCATAAAAATCATCAAAATTTTCTATTTTACTTGTTTTTTTTGAATTTTTTCACATATATACAATTCTGTCGATTCGAAATTTGTTATCCGTCACAGTTTCATTTAGTAATAATTATCAACGTCAATGAAAATTTAATGCATTAAGTAAATTATTAATAATAACAACGATGTAAAAAACATGTATAAAGTAACTTAACATTTTTTTGGTTTAAAATATCTAGTACAAATAAAAAAGCGATCACAATATAAAATAAAAATAGAAATTGTAACACCCTCCCCGATCCCGGAAATGCCACGTCATTACAATACACAGGTGGCTTATCGCAATAGCTCTATTATGCACACGTCACAGGATAAACCGAAATCACTATTAATTTAAAACTTTATACAAACACTATCAACATATAATCCGCTAATTGAATAAGCCAAAAGGCTGCTAACATAACAGTACTGATCCGATTAATACACAAAACTAACACCAAGCTTCCCAGATAATTCCCGGTCTCAGCTCATCAAGCACGGCTACTAATCCTGTCACTGATACCCTGAACATGGAAGACTCGAATACGTAAGCTCGAAAGCTCGTGAGTACTCGAGGGTTAGACTCTGCACAGTAAACACATAACAAGCGTACACATAGCACATACACACAGCACAAACCCTAACTCTGTCTCTGGCAATCAACATCACGATGCAGGTATGAACACATACATGAGATCCCAAGCCCTGCACACAGAATCACTAAGGGGGAAACCCTTCCCCAGCTAACGACCGTGCGCACCGGTGGTTAGCTTACACCCTGTAGCACGGGCGCGAACCGGCTACAGGCCCTGCCGTGTATACACGCCCCAAGGACTGTTAGGGACAGTCAACCCGCGCGATAACCCATCGCGAATCACCGTCCGTATGGAACTCTCCACGGACCCCCGGACTGGATCTCATCTCATGCACATATATCACATATGTAAGAATAGAATCATACCTGAAGCCCACGTCCCTATCTCATACACAGCACAGCACAATATACACAAATAGCACGACACAACTCAGAAAACGGAGCGCTCGTTTGGAAAAGACTCGGGTACTCACCTGGTCGATCCACTAATCTCAGAATCTCTGACTTGGCTCGGTTCCCTGACCCGTTCCTGTAACACACGGATCCCAATCTGTTAATCACAAATCCCACTTCCCACAAACACATATAACCGACCCAATATAAACATGAACCCGACTCGAACTCAAAAGCAAACCCAACGGAGCCCCGACTTAGACTCAATAGCAACCCAATGAAACCCCGGAGACCCAACTCGAACACGACCCAATAATAGCCCCAACGGAACCCCCCAAACCAACCCAAATAACCCCCAAGATCTGCCAAAACCGCCTCCTCCCTGCCCAGCAATCGCGCCCGCGCCCAGGCTGCTGTTCCCGCGCCCAAGCCAGACGCGTCGCGGTCGCGCCGCCCCCCCTCGCGGCCGCGCTCGCTGCTGCTCCAGCTTCCCTGCTCGTCGTTCATGGCGGAAACCAGGGGAATTACACCCCCAACTCGATTTTCAGTACCACATACTCCACAAAACATATACAAAACCAACCTTACACTTCCCAAATTCAAACCCACAAAATAACAGCATCACACATGCGAATTTTAATACCCAAAAACCATGGAACCTTACCTCTTCAAGCTCCAAATCACAAGGAAGAAGATGATGGATTCAATTTCAGCAGCCAAGTCTTTGATCCTTGCTTATCAGCTCACAAACACACAATTCACACACACACCTTTCTGGATTTGAAAGGGGGAGAAGGAAAGAAGGGATAAGAACGCACGTACATATATGTTTTCCACTTTTAGACGGGTTCCGACCCCAATAACCCGGACCCGATATCTCAATTTCACAAATAATATCCACTTAACCCAATTAAATCCACGAACTCAATTATATAATTAATCCACTAATTTAATTACTCGGAGACACGTAACTCACAACCCGACACGTATATATCCACTAATCGGGTTCTCATTGGACCCACGCAATAATAATATATTAAATATCCACTAAAACAATTCCACGCAATTATCACAAAAACGGGATGTTATAGAAATACAATTGCATAATTATTATTAAGCATCAAAAAAATATTTATACAATATCTTTAAAAAGAATTTTGTATACTCATGAATCATGATCATCATTCATTGACATATATCATTGTATTATATTATCTGTTTTACGTACATACAATTGACTTTGAAGTTTGGAGGAACTAAAAAAATCATATATACTATAATAAATATGCAATTGTATTTGAGGGACTGTATAGAAAACATGATCATTATTATTCAAGGATGAAGTGTTTGTCAGATAGCCATTAAACATCATCTTATCAAGTTTCAAAATATAAAAAAATAAAATAAAAACATCTTTCTTTAAATTAAAATAAAAAATTTGCTTAATGTTTTAAAATTGTACATACTGTTTATTTATTTTTAGAAAAAATATATATGTGTGTTACTTTTATAATAACCTATTTTAAAATTAAAATAAATCAAAATATATAGTAAATAATATTAGTTTATTTTTATAAAATAAATTATATATTTAATGCTAGTTATTTCTAAAAAAACTATATACATGGAGAAAGGAGACATATTTTCTTAAAATATATTTAAGAAATAAAATGTTTAATAGAAAATTAGTTTAATTTATATTAAAGTGATATTTTAATATAAAAATACATTAGTTTAACTCAATATGTAAAACACCAATTGGGTTAATTGATTACAAAATTTTTCAATGTTATGGAATTGAACTTATGACCCCTCACATCATGATACATGTGCTAACCAATTAAGCTAGACACTTTTTCTTTAAAATACTACACAAACATGTATATATTAAGATTTTAGTTTTACTATTCCTATGAATAGCTTAGGAATAGCAACATTTACTTTGGTAAATGTTATATATTTAATTTTATAAATGACAAGAGTAGAATATTTTGAATCTTTAATCCAACACAAAAAGTCTTGTATCCCACAACGTATCACAAAAAAAAAATGAGGCATCAATAGGATGGATTGCGCACCACACAAAGCGATTGTGCATCATGTGATGATGGTGATGCACAATCTTTCCTATATGATACAAAATCCATTTCTTATGATGGATAATATTCCCTACGTGATAATTTATGTTTTCTCCTGCGATACATTATGGTTCTCCAATGCACACCGATTTACCATTGACCGCTATGTGTGTGTGTGTGTGCACGTGCACGCCACCGAGGAACATGATGCACAGTGAATCCCGCGTGGATGCATTGTGGTTCTTACGTTTTTCGATACATATTAGTTTTCCATTTAATGAAAAACCATTATGCATTATAAAATCTCGAAGAACCACGATGTATCGCAAAGAAAACATATAATGCATCACACGAGGGATTGTGCACCACACAAAAGGGATCAAACATCACGCTAGGAGGATTATGCATCACACAGTTGATCCGAGTTCGCAATTGAAAACCACAATGCATTGCCAAAAAAAAGTATAATGTAACACGCAGAGGATTGTACACCACATGAAAGGGCACACAATCGGTTCAGGTCGAAGGATAATGCATCGCAACGGAAAGCGTGTATCACACGGTGAAGATTGTACATCACAATCACTTGATACATAGAAAGGTTCATAAGGAGTCTGAGGGGCAGCATTGCCTCATGAGAAAGGTTTAAGTCCATGCTCATTAGGGTTTCTTGGTTTTAGTTTTATCTATATATGCATCCTTAGTTATGTATTTGTAAACCCCAATCCAAAGTAGTAAAATGGGCTGGCCGTTACGGCCATGAACATAGATCATTCTTCAAATGAGCCATGTATAATATCTATTTTTCTGTTTTTACGTTCTCCGTGTTGGCGTCATTTTCTGAATGGTTCATTGTGATCACATGTGTCACATACATGATCGTGTCTCGTCTCATTGTGTGGGTTCGTCTGTTAACCATTTCACGGTTCCATCAATGAACATTTATGAAGCCAGCACACTCAAATTACCCAAGAGGAGTAAATTATAATCAGTCAAAGTTGGCATGTGCATGACACACCTGACTAGTTAAACAGATAAAGATCAATCAAGATTTCAAAGACCCAAAATCTCTAACATGGATACGCTACCTTATCAGCAGTAAATTCACAACTCACCATTCAAATTGCTATCAGTGTTGGGCTGAAAGTTTCAACCTTTCATAATGATTAAAGGTTTGACATGAGCAGCAAGGTGGATTCGTCTGGGTGAAATCATTGCTTCTGCAATCATACGAACCGGATTTTGGTGACGCTGATATGAATTGAACTATGAAATCACTAATCTCTAACATAAAACCAATTATGTGAAGCTAACTGCTAACCTGCATAGGAAGGTAAAGTTTGAATTCTGGTGGCAGCTCTTCCTCTGAATAAAGGCGGTCAGAGAAATATATCCTTCTCAGGCGGCAATTTGCATGAACTTGAACACGTAGTGTCTCGACATAGTTTGTTCCATATGCACGTCGAGTAAGATCAGCTAAATTCAGTTGAATTTGATTCCACCCGTCGTCCATCCGCAGAGGCATGGTGCATATGAATGGCTTAACTCGAGTCATAGACTTTAATATACAAGAGAGAAATACGTTAATCAAAAATTCGGTAACCGTACATCCCCCAAGCATGAGCATCAGAGCATTGTCATTTAGAACAAATGAATTGCATATTAATTCATGGGACTTTGGAGTGTTTATAAATTTAGTTTCAATATCAAATTGAGGATAAGTCAGACACTTAGACATGGAAAAAAGATTATGAAAAATTACAAATTAGAGATCAAATGGTACTACATTCAATGAGAAATTAAATATTGGTGATGAAAGCTACAAACTGGTAGGTGTTTAAGAAACTAAGATCTGGACCGTGAAACAGACAAACCAGACCAGACTGAAACAGGTACCGAATGGTTCAGTTTGCAGTTTCATTTTTTTCAATTTTTGGTTCCAGGTCGGTTTTGTATTTCTTTTTTCATTGTAAAAGTTGCGGAAAAACTCTGGCCTGGTTCTAGGTTTCTAATTTTTCGTTCCAATCTAGTTTTGAACCGCATTGCACACCCCTACAAACCAGAGGTGAAAACTACAATTTGATGCCAGAACACTACAAACATGCAAAGAAATTGGTTTAAAAATTAACTCATGGCATATGTAAGTTATGTGTGTGTATGCACATGGCTCATGCATATAAATATAGCTGCAGATGGTGCTAGGTGCGCACCTGCACGCCTTCTGTTTCCTCTTAATTCATATAGCTAGTAATGGACAGTGAAATTTGAAAGGAAAAAAAAAAATCTTCCCATCCTGTGAGAATACAACGTTTGATTTGGTGGATGATGTTGACTATTAAATATCTATACTCTAAATTACCCTTGAATGGAGACAGCCAAGGATTCTTAAGGACCTAGATCAATACCAAGAATTTATTTGTATTGATTGTAATAGACAAGCAGGTAACTTGTAACATGAAACCTCCTGGAAAAGGAAAAGTGGAAACTCAAATAGGATATCCCAAAAAGAAAAATGTTGCAATTTAATTGGGAATAAGGGCATTTAAGATGCCTGGACCAATTGTAAGTTTTTATATTACTAATGCATTCTTGAAGCATAAAAGTTTAGGGAAAAAGAATTTAAAAAAAATAAAATAAAAGAAATGATAATGTTATAAAACTAAGTCGTTTTTGAGGGGTGCCACACAATGCATAGTGATAGTGGTGAAGCTATGTGAAGAGACTCTTCCAAAAGCAGGTATCAATCAGATCCTATTTGAACATAAAGTCTAGGGAAGACTTACACACTTGAAAATTAGAAGCCCGGAAACGCCGCCTGACGTTTTTATCATCCAGCACCTGAATCTCAAACGTGAAATATTTTTTCATGTTTTTCACAATTATAACCAAAAACGGCAGCTTTATACCAAGTGTAGCAGCTGGATCCGCTGGACATGTTATATACGTCGACTGGACATTTGTTCCCACAATTTCAAGGATATTTGACTGTATGTCTTCATCTTGTGTGCGCTTGACCTGACCATTAACAACTAAAAGAGACAAGATGAAAATGAATAAATTTGGAACAACAAAAAGGGCTACAAACTAGCAAAATAGAGCCAAAACCCACATATCACGCCATTTGAAGTGCATAAAATAGACTCCAAGACACAATTAGTAGTACGATTATTTATCTACTCCACTACAGATAACAATGAAGCACATGTCCCCCACATAGATGTGAGTGTAAACAAACTGAACGTTCAATGAACAATTGATGAATCGTTTGGCAGGAAGTTCATTTATGTTTGTTTACTTATTAATCAAACGAAAATGAACAAAAGTTTTCGTTTGGTTAACTAAATGATCAAACACATACAAAAGGTCCCTATTCGTCTGTGACCTTTGGGTAATCTATTCGATTATATTTTTATAATAGAAAGATTATATCTAAACATAGGGAAAATGACGTCAAATAGCTATGTACTTTTGAGTTTGTACACATTTATGTAGTGTACTTTTTTTGTGCACATTTGGTAGTCAAACTTTTAAAAATGTTTCAATTAGGTAGTGGGGTGGCCTGAAAACTGACGCCAACCGGTCACCATGCTTACGTGGACGGTTTTTTCAAGAAAAATGACATAAAATAGCTATATACTTTTAAGTTTGTACACATGTATGTTGTGTACATTTTTTGTGCGCATTTAGTTGTCAAACTTTTAAAAGTGTTTCAATTAAGTAGTTAGGTTACTTGAAACCGATACCAACTGGTTACTGTGCTTATGTGAACATATTTTGATGATTTGGAATAAAAAACCTAAGGTGGCTTATTTTCTTCTATAAAACTATAAAAGGGTTCCTACACATAAATCATAATATGTATCAAATTGATAAGACATGTCTTCATTCTATAACAATATAGTAGAGTATTAATTTCCATCTCCTAGACGTGATATGTATGTATCAACTATCAAGTGGAAATGATATGTTTTGAATTTGATAACTACCATGATTATGAGTCATTTTATAGAATCAGATTTTCTTTTTAATTTTATCTCGTAAAACATGTCCACATAAGCATAGTAACCGGACAACCAGTTGGTATCGATTTCAGATAACCTAACTACTTAGTTGAAACACTTTTAAAAGTTTGGCTACTAAATGTGCAAAAAAAAAATACGCAATATAAATGTGTACAAACTTAAAAGTACATAGTTGTGTGATGTCATTTTTCTTGAAAAAAACCGTCCGCGTAAGCATGGTGACCGGTTGGTGCCGGTTTCCAGGTCACCAACAACCTAATTGAAAATTTTTAAAAGGTTGACTACCAAATGTGTACAAACTCAAAAGTACATAGCTATTTGACGTCATTTTCCCTTAAAAATATTTAAGAAGTATATGATCATACAATTATAGTTATCATATAAAATTATGAACTTTTTTCTGATTCTAAAAATATTATTTAATTCGACATATATTTAAATGATACATAAACATGACTGATTACATATTTCTTTTCTTAATTGATATATTCATATAACTTATTTAATGTATTAAATATAAATATATATAATCCATATCAAATTCCATATCAAACAAAGTGGTGAAGAAAAAAACATTGAGAAGAATCACAAATTGCTTTTTTCCCTTGTCCCACATCGATAGGAGGTGGAGAAAGGCTACCACGCAACACAATATAAAACCAAAGGCTTTGCATCCTCTTTAAATTTCCCAAATCATTTTAGTGTAGAAAAAATCATTAAGCCACCAAGGCATCCTCTATTAAAGAAAAGCCGCTTAAGTGAGGAACCTCAGCCAAACCAGTGTGGTTAGCTGACATTTAACGGTACCTGCTATTTTTCAATTTAATTTTGCATCTGTCCACATCGGCTTAAAGTAGAAAAATACACTATCGCAGGCCTCTATAAAAGAGAGGGTGTTATAAAAATCTCTTGCTATTATTCAGAACGCATATTTCATGTTAATATGGGCACTAAACCTCCTCCTATATCATGAATGAAGATGATAAAGGAACAAGTAGACGGCATGAGAAACGGGGTGAAGTATCAATTATACTGAATTGCATGACTCGTGGAAAAGTAAACATCATTACATAAATGTGTTAATCATAGTATTCAGTACGATATCCCAAAAGATGCATTAGCTCAACTGTTACTATGATTATGCACAACTACTTGCAAGTCTTCTCTTTGCCTTGGTTATTAGATGTTCCTGCCTCAAAGTCTAGGTGGTAAATTCAAGGAATGTGTGAACAACGCTCAACAAGTAACTATGTGTGAGGGTAAATATAATTTATGAATAAGTGGTGTACGAATGCTAGTATCAAGAGAGATATAATCAATGCAGCGGAATAATCAATAAAGTTAGTATGTGTTGTGGATGAAATAATGTGGATTCATAACTCTAGATGCAGCATCATCATAACTTCTCAAATATGATCATAGTTGTCCTTCCGGACTCACTTCACAGGTCTGAGCACAATCACTTAGAAAGGCCCTTCATTGTCGCGTGAGTAATCCATCCCAACAAATATGGATGTCATGCTTCATGACAACCAGTAACTCTATTGTGGTGACTGGTGACAGAGGCCAACCAATCATATGTTGGAGCCATGCAGGCTGCCAACCATACCATTTCTCATTTCCTTGCATTATGCATGAACCAAAGATATATGATTATATATTTATTATCCACAAGTTTGTAGCTCTATGATATCATTCATGAATGCATTACTTGACCTGAGAGGCCCTTGATCATGGATCTAAAGAATAATCAACAACGAAACGCTTATTGATTTAAACGGTCCAGCAGAATGAAATGAATATTTACTTTCAATTGGATGTGAAAAGAGATTTACCCAAGTGAAGTGCAAATTATAGAGTGGAGAATTGATGCTAGCTTCCATATTGGAGCTGGAACCAAGCGAGACTTCCAGCTTCCAGCATTCACTCTTGCACAATATATGCTAAAATGCTTAGATTTCTGTTGTGGGTTGAAGAGTAAGGCGCCTCCTATTTATACTAAAGTCATGAACTAACTCAGGAGGATAGCATGATCTTTCCCTTGTACTCCTAGGTGCCTCAAAATGGTGAAATCTGGTTTTACTCTGCATGTTTTGGCACTGTGTCTGTTCTCAACCAGCTGGTAGGCTGCAGGTCTAAGCATAGCACAGTTAGCACTCCTAGCATGTCTTTCACTTCCTTTTAATCTGATCGGAGCAGTACCTACAGCTCCTAATTTCTGAAGTCTGGGTTCTTCCATATATTGGTAAGCTAACTTTGACATAATAACCTAATTGATTCCAAGTTTATTAGTGAAAAGTGTTCTATCCCAGCTGATTTTGAGCAACTAATGCTAACACAGTAACACTCTGCTGTTTAAGAAATGTTAGATCACCAGACTGCCCCATGCTTTTCGTTCTTATGTGATATGCATTTCTTGGCACACTTTACTTCTTTTGTTTCTTTCCTTAAATATCTACTACCTTATACTACATTTACACATGACTCTCGAAATTCAAAAGTACAACTCCATGGAACATGAGATATAAATCACTGATGTATAATCTCTTAAATTCCAGGCATACAACTCTAGGTAGCATGAGATATAAGTCTCCAATAAGTAACCCCGCATGCAACCAGTTCACTCCCACTGTAGTCCCACGTCTCATTCTCTCAAAAAAAAAATTGTATATGCTATATGTTGTTGTCCGTTTGAATATGATGTTTTGCTATTATGAAAAGAAATCTTCTATCATCGATACAACAATTCTTCTCTGTTTCTATATATTAACCAAGTACCTGTAAAGTAATCTCTCCCTATTCTTCACAGTTTCCTCAATATTAATCCATTCTTTCGATAACTTTACTCTGTTTACTAAAAAACCAACACAAATTCAATGGCAGCCCGGAGCCATGACAAGATCTCATTTAGAAAAATAAAAATGGAGGCTCGGATGATGTCATTGACACTTAATCAAAGAGAACAAGGATAGAATACATAACATATTAATGAGAATTCAACATCTATGACAAAAAGGGTGGCAATTTTAGCCCAACGGCCAATATGGGCAAATACGGTTTTTTTATTGCCGCGATTATTTCGCCCATTTGGATGCTTTGGCAGAAATTCCCACCTCTAAAAAATCAATAAAATAAATGAAGACAATAATCGAATACATACTACTATAAGTAATTCACGGGACATGAAAGACTACGGTACAACAATTTCATGTTTCATCATTGGTTTTTGAGTGATTTGACTTTTTGAATAATCCTTCAACTTAACTCCAAACTGGACATGTAATATCCTGTTCCGAAACTCTCATAGTCTCATCATGGAGAACAAAAACATGTAAAGTGTTACTCGTACAAATCATACATGTCTGTACATATATGTGTCCAAATTTGGTGAAAAACCACAATTTTACCAACAAAAGCTAGGGCCAATTTCATATATGCCTCTCAAAATTTTCAAAATGTCATATATATATACCCAGAGCCTGCTTTAAGAACATGGTACTTTGTGTATTGAATATTTGTAATTTGTGTATATATGATACTTTGCAAGTTCTAAGGGTATATAGGACATTCTAATCTAATATCATCCACCTCTAAAACAAAATGCCCCCTAATGAATCTCAGAGTTCCACTAATACTCTCATAGAAGCACCAAACTATTGCCAATTCCATAACCCTTTCTTGTGGGTGCTTGAGCGTACGGGGAATAGTGGGGGTGAAGTGGATAGTATTGGTACTCCAAGAGGGAGGACAATTACCTAGACATCAAGTAAAACTACAACAATGATTTCATATCGTAAAAGGGGTAGCTAAAAGTATGCTACAGTCTCTGACAAAAAAATGGGGGTTATGCCAGTGCACTTTTAATTTCAGATGCTTGGAAATGTTCAAAGTTAT
Source organism: Centrapalus pauciflorus (assembly GCA_020465985.1). Classification (NCBI taxonomy): domain Eukaryota; kingdom Viridiplantae; phylum Streptophyta; class Magnoliopsida; order Asterales; family Asteraceae; genus Centrapalus; species Centrapalus pauciflorus. The sequence goes on from JAANYP010008403.1 coordinate 685,117, forward strand.
CACTAGTGCCCTGACAACCTCTTTTCAGGGCCATTAACCTCAGAGCCCTAATGGTGCTCTACCAACTAACTGAGTACAAAAGTCTAAATTCCTAAACATTGCCATAATCAATAGGTATTTATCTGGCTATTGATAAATTAATGATGTCTACTCTATTAATAGCATTAAGTGATTAAGTAGGTAAGTGACAAATTATTTCAAGGGAATTCAAAAGTATTTCAGTGAATTTTAGGGTTTCATATGTATCAAAATACCAAACTTTTTGACTTCTTAGTGTTTAGATTATATAGAATGATTATGGTTTATATACCATATGAACGGATCAATGTGTAGACTGTAAGTTTCAATTAAGCTCTTGAACCCCCCACACATAGTATCAGATTACTCGACTCTCTAGCTGCATCCGCTCAAGGTAATATAAAAAAGCCGAGTTAAATTCATAAATACACAAGCTTAATGCACTAAACATGTAACCGTCAACAATTAGCACAATAATATCAATTGTGAAAGATTGAAAGAACATCTGAACCCGAAACAAGTGATAGATGTGTCACCACTGACCTTCTTTATCCCATATCTGCAAAGGCTTGCTCCTATACAACAAGCCAATACACAAATAAATAAGATGCTTCCATTTACTGAAAACTACTCATAATCCAACAATAACACATACAAAATTGTTGTGAACAATTAAAAAAACCTACCCAAGGCTGTATAAAATTGATAAAAACCCAGACTGGAACGTGTTCTTGAACATTTTGCACAATAATGCAAAAAAGGATTTTATTAATGGATTCCCTTTGCTCAAAGGTAACTGCAGTGAGATCCAGAACCATTAAAACACAAACGACTAAAAGGATAAACAATAACTAACGAAACCACATCAATTCGTTTAGAAGACGAGAAAAAACAAAGAAACACCAAAACCACACCGGAACTGGAGAAACACGTAGATAACTTGAGAAGAAAATTCCCGTAAGGTAGACAGGTAGCTACAAGGACACCGTTCACGACCTAGTAGAAGAAAATTTCCGGCATTGGGCTTAATTTAAAAAATCCGGTCAACTCATCTAAAATAGGTTATGTTAGATGATGACTTATTTAAATAAGAATATAATTTCGATCAGCCAAACTAACTAGTTGAATACCCGTGCGTTGCTCGGGTGATATACAATCACATAATTTTTTATTTTTTCAATTAAATAATGACACAATATTATATTAGATGTCAGTTTATTTTGTTGCACATTTGGGGAATTGTTTTAATTCAACATCAAGTGTAGATTTAATTTATTAATATTATGAAATAAAGTTTTTATTAATAACATTATTAACTCATTTTTTTATTATTTGATGTATTAAATTGATTTTTATGTTTGTATTTTCATTATTTGCTAATTTCTTAACTATTATGTTTTGTTAATTTGATTTTGTACTTTGATGCAATTACTATTTATCTTAAATTTCAGTTTATTATCCTATTTGAATTTAGAAAAATCTCATATAAATCTAATAAAATTTAGGGTTTATTATGAAATAAATCGACATGTTTTCACAGCATCAGCGTTTTCCTACCTCAATATTATTTTCTTCCATAAAATTTTTCAAGTTAATTTTTTTCAATTCGGTTTAGTGAAATTTGGCTAGTAGAACCTTATTTTTCAGTATTTCAAAAACTTGGCTTACCAGTTATAACCAGATTCCAATAGTCAAATTTCACAAAACCAAGAAAAATAAATTATCTTGAAGATTTTTCTGAAAAAAAAAAATTAATGAACGAAAACACAAAAAACGTGAAAAATATTAGTTTTTTCCGTAATGAAATTTAAAATTTAAGGGTAAATGCATATTACTAAAAATAAAAATGTTTTAGGATACTGGGTCGGGTCAACCCACCGAATCGGATCCCCTTTTCCCCTCTTTTCTTGGCCTCACAAACACACGAACAAATAACACTCTGTCTTCGCGCTCTCTCTCCTCATCGACCGACGACAAACTCCGCCGCCAAACCCGTCTTTCTCTCTCTCGGCTGCCACCACCACACAACCCCTCTTCGTTTCATTTATCTATTTCGGTTCACACCGGTGAGGACATCAACCGACAGTGGTCGTCCTCCGTCGAAGGCTTCTTCCCTGATGAAATCCTCCAGTGACGGAACTGCGCGTTATGAATGTATAGTCCTCTCTCTATCTCTCGTTCTTTTACTCCCATAGCTAAATCTCTCTCTTCCAAACAAATTTGAAAATTTAGGGTTTGTTTGTATCTCCATCATGCTTTTGTTTTATAATTTCGAAAACCTTGTAAATTTATGAATATGAATTAAATCTGAACTTCGAGATTTGTTTTAGTTTAGTATAAATTTGTTTGGTGTATAACCTTATGAATATTTAGTATAAATTTGTTTGGTGTATAATTTTCCATATTGTATTTGCAATCAATAGTTACACTTTCGAATCAAAGCATTAGAAAATTTTGGATATATAACTATATACATTTGTTTTGAATTGTTTATGCAGATACTTTGTTTGTTATAGGTTAATATTCAGAGGATTTTAATGCCAATTTTTTTGGTTTCGGTTGATAGATGTTAGTTTCAGTTTTGATTCTTTTATCCTTGTTGGTTTCTGACTAACAGTGGATATTAGTGAAGGTGCCTTTAAAACTTTGGGTTTGATTTGAGTAGAAAAATATCAATCTTTATGCTCCAAAGAGATAGAAATTTTTCCTAGACAAAGTACTAATGTTATTGCATATGGAACAAATAACCATATAATGATTGCTTAGTACTTCACCATTTGAGTTCAGCTCTTGAAAAAGGATTTATCTTCATATGTCTGAGAATTTATGGGATCATGCTTCTTTTCCTATCATGCTTATAATCCAACACAAAATGTACAACCATTATTTCATAAGTACAAGCTGTGGTTTCTAAAATTACCCTTTCTCATGAAGCTAGTTGTTTTGGCTTTGTTTGGTTTTGGGAGCATTACAATAACAGGTTTGAGTGGAAATAAAGGGGGGGACTACTGTATGGTTTTTTTCCTTTGCCTTTCTTAGGTTTGAGTGGTGATAAAATGAGAAATCAGACCTTTGGAGATAGATATTTTGGAAATGTTACTGACTTGGACCGGTGGTGCTCATTAATAATTCATTCATTTCAACCTTTTATAATTGAAACCTCTTTTGTGATTACATTGTTCAGAATTGATTGTTGCTCTATGATTTGCATTTGTAAAATTTATGTTTGAAGATATGTATGTATCTAAACAATATTAAAATGTTGTTCTGAATATAAATGTAAATTTTTTAATGTTTGTTTTTAAACTCTAGTTAAAAGCATTAAAAATATAGACTTTAAAGTAGAATATATTGAAACAGAACTTAGAAATGTAGACATAAGAAACACAGAAAGTATAAATACAAATATTAGAATGACAACAAATAAAAATTGTTGATTGCTTACATGTTTGCTCTCATTGTGTTGTATTATCATTCTTGCATTGTATCCTGTCATCCTTAAAATTATCAGGAAATTAGCACAATAAGTTTCTATCAAGTTAATAAGATAAAGTTGTTTATAAATTCGTTGCAATGGTATATTTTAGGACTATTACTTAAAAAAACATGTTTATATATATAACAAATTTAATTGAACTCGGAGGTTTTACCTTTTTAAATAATGTCTTTTTAAGTTATAATGTGAAATTACTTGTCGTCTCTTCTGTTTCTAAAGGTTCTTTTGGTTTTTTGGCTTGGTTTTGAAAATTCCCTACTTTAATTTGACTTAATTAGAACCTATAAACTTCAAAGCCGAATATTGTAAAACATAAATCAGCAATGCAGAGAAACACATAAAGTAGAAATGCAGAAACTGAAAATAACAGTAAGAAATTGTGATATTTGAAGAATTTTTTTTTACCTAGTTACTCTCTAGCAGTTGTTGTTATCTTTCAGTGCTTTTTCTGCCTTGTTTGCCTATAATTTGTGTTGACAAACCAATAAGAATAAAGAAGTTACTAAAGCAAGATAAAGCCTAGTAATTAGTAAACTGAAAATGTGTTCGGTAAGCACATAACTCTTGTAACGATTCTTGGACCATTTATTTACCTGGATAGTATTTGAATCTTTCTCATCGATTGTTTGGGAGGTTGGATTTTATTAGTGTGTGTAGTTGGTGTCGTCTTTTTAACTTTTTTCTTTACTTTGTATATGGAAGTTTACTAACTGGAATACAAATAATGTTAGATTCTTATACCATATTATAATCAAATGGAACAATCTTCATGAAAAAATAATTAATCTGAATTGGTTTAAACTACCTGTTTAAGCCATACATCTTGTTAATTCAATAAACATGCATTAAAAATCTCAACTTTTTAGTTTTCTAATTAAAACAATTCAGCGATCTAGAGTTTCAGAGCTGTGGAGAAACACAATTATTTGCACGATATGTCAAGCTTTTATACCATCTTATTACAACTTTAGTAATATCATGTGACGTAAGTAATATACTTTTGTTGAAAATTTAAAATGTTACCTGTTGGAGATTATCATACTGCTTCCAACATTTCATTTAGTTCCTGCAAAATGTGAATCGATTTAAATGATATAAATATGCTGGAAATACCCTTTATTTATAAAAGTTTCTTGAATGATTTTTTCTTCCTACATTATGCTGTTCTCGATCATCATTATATGAATTCTCATCTATATAGAGTATTTATGATCGTTGACCAAGAACATCATATGAAAACTATGAGTTCATCATTGACTTGGGTTATATGAAAAAATGTATGAAAAGGAAATACAAAAAAATATGTTTTTTCATAATACAAACAGCATATTACAAAAGTTATTGACATTTTTTTCTTTTTGCAGACACGGTTGATGTTGATGTAACAGCTGAAAGCATCTTCAACTCTTTATCCGGTTGATTCACATTCGTGCTTGATCTTAACGGTAATCTTTTTCCAATCTTTTGATGCATGGTTTTTTTTCAGTATTTCAATGTAGCTTATGTTGAAAACGAATGTTTACTGATTATATATATATATACACAGTTATACACACACACATATATTTCTACGTATTATTTTTTCTACCTATTTTATCTCACATTTTGTTACATTTACCCCATGATAAATGTAATTTTCAGGTTTCAATTTATTTAAAGTATGGATAATTGATGAACCGACATCTTAAAATCATTATTTCCCAGATTTAAAATTTTTTTCTGCCTTTTCTGTTGTGATTTTATCCAGAAATTATGGATAAATGTGATTTTATCCAGAAATTATGGAAATCAATTTACTCAACTTTTTTCTGCATTTTCTGTTATGATTTTATCCTGAATATATGGATAATGAACCTGCACAGCTGGAATTTTAAATGTCTTTTCTTTTATCCAGAAATATTCTATTCAAAGACATAAAATTAAGTATGGAAGAGGTACAAAAATAACTCATGGTTTTTACTGCATTTGTGTTTGAGTAAGTAGTAATTCACATTGTCCAAATCTGAAACATGAATTCCATGATCACTCTGTTAAAAGCTTGAATCCTTTGATTGATTTAAATTTTCATGATCCATTATGCACTCCCATCTGAAATGGTTATAATCACTTTGTGATTCATCAAAAATATTCTTAATATACATATTTTTCTTTTGTCCTTTCTCTAGCTCTAGCTCTAGTTCTTGCCTCTGCCCTTGACTGGTCTCTTGCAACATTTTCTCAAAATTTAGCTTTATACCTTGGCGTAATTTTCTTCTTTTTACCATCAACACACTTAGGTATAGTTGACTTCTTTTTCTGTGCGTCATCATCTTCATCTGACATTGAAACTTCAGAAACTTTTTCAAACTTATCCTGATTATTTTTCTGTGTCATTATTTAACTTGAATTTTATCTATCATTTTTTTTATTTCTTTCTGGTTTAAATAATTCCAGATAAATAGCCTAAAAAATCTGAATTATAGCCAATCACATATGAATTTATCCAGAAATCCCTTTTATTGCAGTTTTTTCTGAATTATAGCCAATCAGTTTGCAGAAATATTTATCCAGAAATCCTATTTTTTTTGCAGCTTTTTTCTGAATTATAGCCAATCAGTGGTTGCCAAATCAGCATTAAAAGTAGGAATATCTACCAATAATATTGTGTCACGTGAGCATTTTTCTCACTGCTCCGTCGGCAATATATATATATAATAAATCAAGATACCCTTTGTTTTCCCATTGAGACCATTTATTTTCCACTTTTATCCGTGTTATCTTCTCCAAAAAAAAAAAAAAGACTTCTTGGTTCACGTCAAGCATTCAAGACGGTCGGTAGCCATCCTCACCGCTCCATCTCTTCAAGCATTCAAGACGTTCTGCCGGTAGCCATTACCGTTTCATCTCTTCAAGCATTCAAGACGTTCCATCTCTCCATCGCTCCTGTTCCTCCCTCATCGATGTTCCGTCGGCAGCCCTTCTCGCCGCCGACGATTTGACTTACGGCGTCGTTGCTGCTGCGGCCGCCGACTGCTGCAACCTTGATTGGGCATTATCCCTTCTCCCTCATCGGTGTTCTGCTATTGCTTCTGCTGCCGCCGGTAGCCCTTCTTCTTCATCGGTGCTCTGCTTCACATCAACGTTCTCTTCTTGGTTTTTTTTTTTCTTTTTTCTACATCAAGAAGTGCAAGCTTGTAAGGATTAATATGATGCGAGAATGTATAATTTTATTACTGGAATCTTGAGTTTTGCCAAGCCATCATCCATTTTACAACCTGCTAAGCTTTGCGTGATTGATCATTTTTCTTTGTTGCTATATTCTTGGTTTGAAATCTTTTGCAGTTAATTCAAGAACCAAATCCTTTGCATATGTGATTCATTTCGTTTTCGTACCACCAAATCTTTGACTAGCTTATACCATTGATGTTTGTTTGTGGGTGCATTATCATATTCTATATATACAAAGGTTAATGACAATAATTTATGCTTGTGGCAGAAGGGTAGGTTACAATTAGAAGATAGTTTTATTGTTTAGGTATTGTCTTTCATAATTTGCAATTATATAGTCTTTACAACCTGCAAGTATATCGTCTTTCATAATTTGCAATGTGAAGATGGTAGTATTGTTTAGGTAATTTATTATTGGTTTATTTTGATATTGCTCTATTAGGAATTGATGTGCATATTTATTTTGAAAAAAGGTTTCAAATTTGGGGGTTATATCTGTGCCATGCTCTTGAAAAAGCGATGATACTGTTTATCTTAGGAATTAATGTGTATATTTGTCGTATAAGCAATTGACTTGTGACAATCTGCAAATTTACTGCCACAAATGCTATGGAAACTTCAAATTTCATGGACTTTTATCTTCATCTAACATAGTTTAAAACTTTAAATATAATATCAATACTTGTCCCTATTTTTTTATTCAAACTTTTGGTTTCTACTTTCTATATTAATAAACGACGTGTGTTTATATTGAAAAAACAAACAGATTTTTAATTTCAGACGAAATGTTAAAATTGTCATTTTATTTCATTCAGACTGTTTAGTCAACGAAACAATCAAACAGTAATAATCTATTCAGTTAATTCTCTAATCAGTATTACTTAATCCAGACAGCTCTCTAAATCCAGACAGCTCTCTAAATCCAGACAGCACTTAATGAAATAATAATAATAAAACTCTGTTTATCGCGGATATTTATAATACATTGTTTTTTATATATAATACAATAATTTAAAAGGTAAAGTCAAATAAATCCTTTTAAATAAAAATATACAAGAATAATAATATTTTTATTATCATAACTTATTAAATTTTTATATTATTAAATGTAAATGTAACGTCCCAATTTCGAGATAATTGCATGTAATTATTTTAGTGGATATTTAAATAATTATTATCGTGTTGGGCCAATGAGATCCCGAGTAGTGGATTATACGTGTCGGGTTTGTGAGTTACGTGTCTCCGGGTAATTAAATTAGCGGATTAATTATCTCTTTGAGTTCGTGGAATTAAATGGGTTAAGTGGATATTAATTGTGAAAATATGATATCGGGTTCAGGTTAATAGGTTTGGGACCGGCCGAAATAGTGATACATATATACGTGTCCTCATTCACTTCTCCCTTATCCATTTAAAATTCCTAAAAGATGTGTATGTGTGTGTTTGTGTAAAGAGTTTCAGCAAGAAGTCAAGTTAAGCTTCAGATTTGATTGAGAGTTCTTGGATTCAGCTTAATCTTCTCCTAGTCTTGGTGTTCTTGAGCTTCAAAAGGGTAAAGTTTCTATGAATTAACCTTTAATTCCTTGTTATATGCTATGAGTTTGTGAGGTTTGATTGTGGGGCTTATGAGGAGTTAATATATGTTAATATTGGGGTGTATTGGAGCTGAAAATCGGATTGGAAGGAGTTAAAACTCCTGGACAGACCTGCAAATCGAAGTGCAGGGATGGATGCAGGAGGGAGATCGTGGCGCGACGCGCAGGGAGCCGCGGCGCGGTCAGCAGCTGGGTCGGGTTCTGCGTGGGGTTTGAGTTGGGTTCCGTAGGGGCTTGAGGCTGGGTATGGGAGTGGGTCTCGTCGGGATTTTGGAGTCGGGTTTCGGTTGGGTTTTCGGGGTTCGGTTGGGATTGTGTGTCGATTTCGATTCGGATAAAGGGTCGTGTTTGGGTTTGTTTTATATGTTGATTGGAGTTCGGGGGTTCCATTGAGATTGCGTGAGTCCGTGTTGGACATGGGTTCATTATGAGTCGGTTATATGTGTTGACTGGGACTGAGATTAATCGTTTGAGATTCGTGTGATTGCAGGGACGAGCCGATCGCGAGGTGAGCCGAATCAGAGATCGTAGAATTAGGGATCGAGACGGGTTGTCTGACGGTCAGGTGAGTACCCGAGTTCTTTTCTAAACCGCGGGACTGTTTTCCGAGTCATGGTTGTGTAGCTAGCTTCGTGTATGTGTATATTGTGTATATTGTGTACTGTGAATGAGACAGGGACGCGAGCACAGGTATGATTCTATTTCTCACATATGTGTAGGCATGGCAAAAAAAACAATCCCCGACGGGGAACCCGTAACCCTACCCCGATTTGACCGGGGAATCCCCGAGTTGACCGGGGATGGGGACGGGGACAGGGAATCCCCGATTTAAAATAATGGGGATGGGGCGGGGATGGGAGACACTTTAATCCCCGACCCCGAACCCGACCCCGGTTATAAATTATGTTTTAATATAAATTATTATATATATTTAACTTACAATGTAAATTATTCATTACATTTTATATAATATATTAAATATCATTGTATATGACTTTTCTATAATTTAAAATACTATTGTTATTTTTCATTTTATTGGTTTTATAAATGTTTTGCATCCATTTCTTTGTTTTAGTTTTATTATAAAGTTATACGAAATACCTCAAATATGTTTGAATTAATTTTTTTAATGTTTATTTACATATATTTTTCTACTATATTACTATTTATAGCTTAAACTTAAATAATATTTAGGACTGTGAAAAACCCGATTCCCCGACGGGGATCCCCGATCCCCGATTGGGACGGGGATGGGAATAGAAACTCATTCCCCGACGGGGATGGGGCCGGGGATGGGGGAAAGGATTATGAAGCGGGGATGGGGATGGAAACTGAGATCCCCGCCCCGCCCCATTGCCATCCCTACATATGTGTTATATGTGCATGAGATGAGATCCAGTCCGGGGGTCCGTGATGAGTTCCATACGGACAGTGATTCGCGATGTGTGATCGCGCGGGTTGACTGTCCCTAACAGTCCTTGGGGCGTGTATACACGGCAGGGCCTGTAGCCGGTTCGCGCCCGTGCTACAGGGTTGTGGCTAACCACCGCGGCCGCGGTCGTTAGCTGGGGAAGGGTCCCCCTTCAGTGATTCTGTGTGCAGGGCTTGGGATCTCATGCTGTGTGTTCATACCTGCATAGTGATGTTGATTGCCAGTGACAGAGATAGAGCTTGTGCTGTGTGTATGTGCTGTGTGTACGCATGCTATGTGTTTATTGTGCAGAGTCTAACCCTCGAGTACTCACGAGCTTCCGAGCTTACGTATTCGAGTCTACGATGTTCAGGGTTTCAGTGAAGGGATCAGTAGCTGAGTTGTTGATCAGAGACTCGCCGTTATGTGAAGACTGTTGTAGCTGCCTTTGTTGACGATTATGTTAGTGTTCGTGTCTCATGAGATGTTATTAACCAGTGAATTGTATGTTAATGATATTATATGAAAGTTTTAAATTGTCAGTGATTTCGGTTTATCCTATGACGTGTGCATGATAGAGTATTGAGATATTGCCACCTGTGTGTTGTATTGACATGACATTTATGGGATCGGGGTGGGTGTTACAGTAAATATATGAATAGTAATTATTATTCTATATTCTTTAAATTTTTATTATATTATTATAATCAATAAATTATTAGAGTATTAGATTTGTTTTGAATTAAATTTTAAAAATAAATTATATTGGATTTAGATAGACACAGTTTAAATATTATTTGTTATTTTATAAACTCTTAATGTTATTTGTTAACTCATGGTTATGCCACGTGGCTTCATGATAAATAAATGTATTTGTTTTTCTAATAGTATTTAAAAATATTAACTTCAAATGTGAAAAACAAAAAGCTTTCATTAGGTGAAAGAGTATATATTTTTTTTAAATGATTAAATTAAATTTAAAATTATAGATAAGCATATCTGAAAATCAATAATCAAAATTTATCATATTCACATTTGAAATTTTATCTTCTAATTCTAAACTTTTGTTATCTAATTAGTTAAATATTAAATATTGTCAGTAAAATAATTAACATAAAATTTTATCCAATATTCTACATTTGCATTTAATTATGATCGTTTAGGTAAATATTAATTTAATATATTGCAATATCTAATTTATTATTAGTTCATTAATAAAAAAAATTGATAATGAATTTAATGTAATTAAGTTAAGATATTAAATTTATAAAAAAGATGGGAAAATGAAAATTTCGTGCATGGTGGAAGCGACACGTGGTACTAATTATTTTTTATTATTGTTATTATACATATATATATATATATATATATATATATATATATATATATATATATATATATATATATATATATATATATATATATATATATATATATATATATATATATATATATATATATATATATATATATATAGAATAGATGGATTCATGTGTTACACTTTTATTAGTTTGTTATCCTACTTAAAATGGTAATGGACTTTCCTTTTTCAACAAGAGGTCTGAAGTTCAATTCTTCATGCTAACATAGCGTTTGGTTTTCGTGAATGAACTGGAATTTAAATTTTAGTTATTAGTATGTTTAATGGTAATGGTAAATGATAGTTTTTAGTATTGATTAAGAATATAGGTAGGAATCATTCATGTATAGATTGTAAACTAATTTATGTTTGAGTTGAAAGTAATGTTAAATTCCTATAAACAAAGAATTTTATGTCAAATATATAAAAATTAACTCTTCATCTTTGTTAACAGAAAAGTTTTAAACAATTTGAATCCAGTTTCCTTTTAATTTCATTCTGTAAACCAAACGTTACCTAGAGGTTCTTTTTATATTCCAAGGGATACGTGGACCTCAATTAACCAAAAGCTTTACATCGGTTAGTCCCGTACCTTTCCTAACCTCAAAACCAACTTTACAATTTCTACAAGCTAAAGGAAATTTCTTTACTCCACTCTAGAAACTTGGAAATTTCTTCAACATTTTGACTCCGTCTGTATTCAATGTTCGGTTTTTTGTAGTTTCTTGTTTGTTACTGATTTTAATGTTTCTTCAATAGTATTTGAACTTAGTTGTGTTAAAAATGGCTTTGATTTCGGGTTCAGGCCATCCTAAAGGTTTGTTGTATATATTTTATGATTTACTGCATTTTGTTCACGTACTTTTTATTAAATAAAAAATCTGACTCGTAAGTTTGACAAACTATATAAGTTTATGTTTATCTTGATGTGTGTAACTTACGTGAAGGTCTGATGAAATTTTTTGAACATTAAGCTAATATGTTTATTAACTGCTTGATAAAATATCCCGTTAACAGTTCTATCTATTGTCATGTAAGATGTTTCCTTTATCCATTTCATTTGTTGTTAAGCATTTCGGTTGTTTGTTTGATTTATGTTTATTGATATTATACATGTATATAACACAAGGTAATGGTCGTAATGGAGCGACCATTTGAAGCCATGACACGGGTAAGATTTGAGATCAAATTTACTAAGTATTCATCATCTTATAATGGCATTTTGTAATTAGAATGGATATATATTTCTTTACAGGTTCGTCGTATTATCTTTTGATATTGCTAAAGAATCTGATCAACATTCTTTGGTTGCTTATGTTTAATATAATGAAGCCATTGTATGTGTAACACCCGCTAATTTTGAGATAATTAATTTATTTTGGGTCGTTTAATATAATATTTAATTGCATAGTTTTTAAGAATTAATGATAAATACATATTTATAGGTGGTTGAGAAAAATTAAAAAAAAAAGGTGAAAGGAGGTGGTTATAACAGAAAGTGGGTTTTGGGTTTTCATTCTTCATTCTCCATCAGAAAAAAAAAACACACACGTTCACACATTAGAATTTTGGAGTTGGAAGTTGAATGCTGGAAATTAGGAGAATATCATCACTGTAATCATACCCTTCATCTCTCCAAACATCATTAATTGAGGTAAATACTAATCCTATCAATCTTTAGTTTTCGGTATCGGAGGTTATTTGTAGATTTTGGTAATATAAATGTGTATTTAATGAGATTAGAAATGATTTATGAAACTGATAATGAACTATTATCTGTAAAAATAATTTATCACTTTCTTCATATTTAAGTTTGAAAACTTCCTGTGAGCTTTAATGGTGATTTTGTGGGTGCACTAATTGAATTCGAAAATTTAAGTAGTAATGTTTAAAATATGACTAAAAACAAGTTTTGAATGTTATTTGGTGATTAAAATCAGACATACAACCAAGAGATTTATCATTCCAAAATTCTTGGAGATTTAAGTTTATATGTAGGGGTTATGATATTTGAAATCAATAGAAAGGGTGTGGGTTTGAGTCACCGGAGAAACGGTTGCGCCGCCGTCGCAGTCTGGCCGGCGACCGGCTGCCGTCTTCTCTCTCTGCCCGGTTGTTCTGTCGGTTTGTTTCCAGCTCCACCGAGAGGGAGAGGATGAGAGAAAGGAGGGTGTGCGTGGGTGGTGGACTCGTCGGCGCCGGCAACTGCCATGGCCGGCGATCCCTTTCCCTTGGTCGGTGCTGCCTGTCCATATTCTTCTCTCTGTTCTTTTCTTTTTTCTGCAGCTGATCGAGAGAGAAGAGAGTTTGAGAAAAGAGTTTTGTTTTTATTTATTTATTTTTAATTCCTTTAATTTAAATTAGGTTAGGGTTACAAGTGTTGGGCTAGGGAATTATGGGCTATGTAACTTTATGTTGGACTTCAATAAAATCTGATTTTTTTAGGCTTATTTTTGGGCTAAACATCTAATTTACTTTTAAGTTCATTTCTAGTTAGTATAATTTGGATCTAGATAATTTAAATCACTAAACTTGGGTTTGGGTTAGTTTTAATTTTCTAAGTCCAATACAAATTCATTTTTATGTGAAATTGTTATTTAGATTATATGAACATTATGGGTTTATATGAGGTAGAAAGAGATTAGTAATTTGATGACTAATTTAATTAATTTAATAAAGTAGTTCAGATTTAAGAATTATTATTTGAGTTGAACTTTCATGAAATTGAAATAGGAATTAATAGATAGAATAAAATATTCCATATGTAAAATACTCTAATTGTTCTAATTAAGTTGGTGCAATTTCAATTAATAATTTTTATCATAGTTGGTGTTATAATTAGAGTTAAATTATTACGTTAATTTATAAAATTGCTTTATTAATGTAACAAATAATAAATCATTTTATGTAGAAAAGTACAGATTTATTATTAATGAAGGGTTTTGTAAACATTAACAAATAAATCGAAATTTAACGACTTAATCCCTTAGTTTTAATTAATAGAATTGATAACGGCTTTAGTTACTTCTAGAATTAAGAATATTGATAAATAGGCAATATACTTTGTTATCAGGACTTTAGTGATTCGATTGAGACGTGTGGTTCTCAGTAGTATTTTCAGTTGATATCGAGTTGTCGCTGGCGAGTACCGATTGCAGGCACGGTGAGTAATTGATTTAATTTCGCAAATGATCATAAATGATATGCTTGCACTGGATATCTCTTTCGTTTCTATTGCCATGATTATTCTTTAACTACCATGCTTAGCCTTGAATGTTGTTATTTATTTCGTTGCCTTGAGCCGATATCTGTGAACCCTTTCCCCAGTATGCATACTGTGTATTATGTGGATTAAGCGAGGTTGCTGTGTGCTCCCGAGTTGTATGGCGGGCGAGCCGCATGTTTTGTACACGTGCTAACCGAGCGAGTCGTACGCCGTGTACTTGTTACCGGGCGAGCCGGTAACAATATCTATTCGTGTATGCTAAATCGAGCGAGTCGTAATGCTACACATGTTGAATTTGAGCTGATATTTGTGTTGAACATGTTATATATGTTTGTCTGTGCTTTTAAATCTGTTACTCGCTAGGCGACGGCTTACCCCGGTTGTGGGGGCAAATTTTCAGGTTTAGCTGATAAGGGAAAGGCGCCAGCTTCAGGATCTAGAGTTTGAGCATTCATGGTATCAGAATGACTTCCACATTTACTCTGATTTATATTTTGTACTTGGGATGGGTAGATCCCTAGTCTTTCAATTTGGTTGTAATAATTAGATGTTATATTTTAGCGCACTCTGAATGTGGTGGTTTTTAGTTTATTTACGTATTGAAATTGAAGTTGAGATTCGAACGCTTTATTTTATTACTTCGAGGATTATGTTGCAGAATTATAGTAAAAGCGTCGCGTTATTAGAACCAGGGTGTTTCAGTATGATTGTATCCAAATTCCATGTCTGATATTTTATAGAGTTGAGGTATGTGTTATATATATATATATGTATATATATATACATATATATATGTATACATATATATATGTGAATATATATATGTATACATATATATATATGTATATATAGTATAGGAATATGGTTCGTGTGAGTACCTAAAAAATGCAGAGTACCGTGAGTACCTGTGAACACACGGGTTTTAGATGTGAACATGCTCCGAAAAAAAGTTTTTTTTTTGTAATTTTTTTTCATATTAATTTAGATACAAATAATATAAGCCTATTCGTAAAAGATTACACACATTCACACTTTCTAGCCTCTTAAAAGTCATGTGAACGTGAAAAAATTCATGTGAACATGCTTAGCTGTGAACATACGTTCACAACAGTGCAGTTCATGTGAACTTGCACGTTTCACATAGTTCTAGTGTGTGTTTAGGTGTGATTTTTTGCAAGTAGTCTTATATTATTAATTTAAACATGATTATGAAAAAAAATTTCAAAAAAAATGGTTTTAATCGAGGTACCTCCGGTACTCCGCAAAACTAGTGGTACTCATTTGAACCCAAATCTATAGTATAGATATATATGTATGTATATATATATATGTATATATATATATATATATGTATGTAGATATATATATGTATATATATATATGTATGTATATATATATATATGTATATATATATATATATATATATATATATATATATATATATATATATATATATATATATATATATATATATATATATATATATATATATATATGTATGTATATATATTGGGGTTCGATTGAGAACTTTTGTGCATCGAGGCACCATTGAGAAATTTTGTGCATCGGACTTTCTACCAAGGGTGCATTAAGGGTATTTGTGGAATAAATTTATAAGAAAATTAGGTTTAATTAGATTAGGAAACAAATCAATACATTAAACAACTTACCAAAAAATTTTCTATCTTTCTTTCCTCACCTCTCTCTCTCTTTCACCACGATCAACTCTCTCCCTCTCCTCTCCCATGTGACCGCCCCACCCCCTCTCATTCTCAAAATCCGGCCATCGTCTTGCTCTATCGGCCGCTACACCACCACCGTCTTGCTCTCTCGGCCGCTGCACCACCATCGCACCACCGCTCTCTCGGCCGCTGCACCGACCATCTCTCTCTCTCTCTCTCTCTCTCTCTTTACGGCCAATAATCACCACATTTTTTGAATGAATGATAAATTTTTGAATAATGAACACATTCAATGAAAAACGCGATAAAAGGATGCATCTTTGAATGATGAACACCTTTAAAGATAAAAGGATGTATTTTGATTATTTTGGAAGAAATGAACGATATGCATGTATTTGATTTTGGAAGAGATAAACGATATGCATGAAGAGATGAACGATATGCATGTATTTTGATGATAAACGATGAACGATATGCATGAAGAGATAAACAATTCATGTTTGTATTTTGATGTATTTTGATTTTGGAAGAGATGAACGATATGCATGATTTATTTTTGGAATAGATTAACGATATGCATGTATTTTGATGATGAACGATGAACGATATGCATGAATAAATAAACGATTCATGTTTGTATTTTGATGTATTTTGATTTTGGAAGAGATGAACGATATGCATGATTTTTTTTGGGAAGAGATGAACGATATGCATGTATTTTGATGTATTTTGAATTTGTATTATTTTTGTTAATTTTGGAAGTGTAATAATTAAATAAGGAATGCATAATTCCTGTTTTACCCCTCTGCGAATTTCATTATGTGCACTTGATGCATAAAACTTTCTATTTAATTACCCTTTTGCCATTTGATCTAACCCACACATTCTTTTCATCTAAGGGACGGTGGAGGTTCTTTTGTGCCTCGATGCACAAAAGTTCTCAATGGAACCTCACTATATATACATACATATATATATATATATATATATATATATATATATATATATATATATATATATATATATATATATATATATATATATATATATATATATATAGAGGGAGGTTCAATTGAGCACTTTTATGCATCGAGGTACAAAAGTACCTATATCATCCATTAGATCAAAAAATTGTATGGATTAGATTAATGACAAAAGGGTAAATAGTTAGACAATTTTATGCATCTTGTGCATTATAGAAACAAAGGAAGAAGGGCATTTTGGGGAATGTGCATACCTCATTAAATTTAATATTTCAACAAATAATCAAATAATAAATGCTAAATAAATTCAATTGATACATTTCCAAATTTAAAAAAATTACACAAATTCAAAAAAGATGATGGAGATCGATGCATTTCATCGTTAATCGTGTTTATCTATGCATTGTGTTAAAAAAAACGCATTTAACAAAAAAAAATACACAAATTCATTTATGCATCGTGTTCAACTTGTTCATCATTCTTTTATGCATCGTGTTTGTCGTTCATATTCATTCAGCTATGCATCATGTTCAACTTGTTCATCATTTATCTATGCATCGTCATTGTTCATCATCCATTTATGCATCATCATTTTCCGTTGTTCATCGTTCATCATCCATCTATGCATTGTCATTGTTCATCATCCATCTATTCATTATCATCATTCATTGTTCATCATCCATCTATGCATCATGTTCTTCATACTTTTCATCGGTTACCTCTCTTGTTCATGTTCATCATCATCGTTGTTCATCGTTAATATTCGTCTTCAAATCATCATCACTAAGATTAATCATGAAGAACACGATTAGAGAGAGAGAGTGAGTGAGTGAGAGAGAGAAATGAGGAGGAAAATGAGGAATGTAGTTAATATGAGATTTTAATTCAAAATGTAACCCCTAATTATCATTGAATGATTTTTAAAAATAAATTAATTATCATGCCTTTAGTTTTCCCTAAATGCCCTTTGTGCACCATTGGTGGATTATCCGATGCATAAAAGTGCCTCGAGGTGCCCCGATGCATAAAAGTTCTCAATTGAACCTCAATCTATCTATATATATATATATATATATATATATATATATATATATATATATATATATATATATATATATATATATATATATATATATATATAAAGTCATGATGTGTTGGTTTTGCATTGTGTTTATGGTTTTAACTTTTAACACCTACCATTGTCATTTGTTTTCATAATATGTGATATACTGATGGAATATTTTCTTTTATCAAACATATAATTAATAAATTCACTATGGTCAACTAACAAAACATTTTTATAGAAGAAATGACATTTAGTTTGATCAATAATAATATAAATATTCCAACAATAACCTTTTTAAAAGGTTATGATAATTTATTTTGGGGTTATTATGAAAAAAACAAAAATGTTTTCACGATTTTTGCGTTTTCGGTCTTTCAATTTTATTTTTTCCAGAAAAGTCCTCAAGTTAATATTTGTGTTTCTAGTTTTGTGAAATTTGACTATTAGAGCCCGATTATAATTAGTAAACCGGGTTTTTAAAAACTGAAAAACCGGGTTCTAATAGCCAAATTTTACTAAAGTGGAAAAAAAAAATTTAATTTGAGGACTTTACTGGAAAAATATAACATGGAGGAACGAAACGCAAAAAACGTGAAAACATGTTGGTTTTTTTCATGATAACCCTTTATTTTCTATAAATATTTTCCGATTGATGATAACATATTGTGTAAATAATAAAATTTTTATTTATTATATGTAGCAAAGAAAATAATATTAGAAATTATTATTACTATTACAAATACATTTGTTATGTGTTATTTAAAATTTTTGAAAAACAAATAACTCTAAAAAGTTGATTGATCCTAAAGTAGCCTATCTTTGGAAATGTTGGGAAGCGTTGAGATACTACTATTAGCGGCAACACTTTTACACAATCGGGTCGTTGAGTTTGTGTTGGGATTTATTAATTTACTACCAAGTACCAACCTTACATAATTTTAATTTTAGTATCTAACCTTTATATTCTAACAATAACTATAAACTTACGTGTTTGTATTAATGCGTACAACTAAGGTAATTAGAATTAGGATAATCAACATGTTGCTCAAACCGTTTATATTTTGTGGATTTTACCTATTGGACTAGTAAATAGTTATTAATGTACAACTATCGTGGCTTTTAATTTATAATCAAAAGCTTATTTTATTGGGGCTTTACATAACTTAAATAAGGATAATCAGTAATGTGCGATTGTATGTCATTTGGTGTATTATATCATGTGACATTTTGACATGTTTAGAGAATGTTATAAAACAATTGTAATTATCAAATGAATGTAAATGATCATCTATGAATTGATGTTCATTTTAATAACAACAACGTAATAAAACTAAATTTCGTAAATAAGTATTGTTACATACAAATTCAAATTAGTTATTTTTAACGCTTCAAACAGAACTATCATAAAAATATAAAACACTTTTGTTGATATATACACCTTTTTAAAAAATATTACATCGTTTTAGTAATAACTACAAGAAGTAGTAAATAATTTAAGCGTTCATTTATTGATTTTATCATAGTATCATATTTTTCTTTATCCTTATTCTAATGCTTTCATTCTAATTTTTATTATCAAGTCATTATACACATAAAAAAACTAATTATTATGTAACCTGTAACATAATAACTTTAAGGGTAATTCTAAATGCACACCCCCCAAATTGCTAATCAAACACTCCCTTCTTAATGTGATAGGAGATTAACTTTTGATTATTGAGTTTTACGTCATTAACAAAAATCATATAAGTAAGAAGGTGTATGATTAGTAAAAATTAAGGAGAGAAGAGTATACATATAACAATGCCCTAACTTTAATCATAAAGTGTAGCCTGATGACTTCATTTATTAGAATTAGGGGTGTTCAAAAGAAACCGGAAAACTGAAAAACCGAGCCGGACCGGTCAATCCGAAACCGAAAAAACCGACATATGACGGACCGGTTACGGTTTTCATATTTAATAAACCGCGGGTAACCGAACTGAACCGAACATAAACATATCACAAAATTTACATAGAAATAGATAAATTACAAACTAAAATATTATATTTATAGTTTCATTTTAATTAAATATTTGTTTGTTTAAGTAGTTTTATGAAATTTTTAATGTAATTGATATATTTATTACGAATAAACTTAATTTTAAGGAACAATCAAAGTTCAAAAAGTTATATTTCTATACTTTTATTATTTATAAATAGATAACAACTATCCGAAACTATCCGTAAACCGAACCGCATATAACCGAAACTGAACCGTAAAGCAGGTAACCGAAACCGAAAATACGGTTCACACTTTTGCTACTAACCGAACCGAACCGGTCCATGAACATCCCTGATTAGAATAAGATATTTTCTATTAAGAAAGAAAAATGTAACATATAGATGACTTCATCTCCAAGGTGGATTTGTTTTTTGTCCGGTTACGCACCCGATCCAATTCCATACGAATACGGGTATATGGGCAATTGCTCGGCCCACATCGCAGCACTACTTAATTGCATTCAGATGACCTACACCTAAATTTTTTACTCTACAAATAAAATTACAGGCAGGCTTTCTTTTTCCCCTTCTCCTTTTCTTCTCTCTTTTCTAACTTCATCCCTCTGATATTTCTCTGCGATTTTCCTTTAGGTAAAGAAATTATAAGGGGGATCTGATGTACTTTCTCGTGGATCTCAACTACTCCATTGATCATGACTTCAATCCAAAACAATCAAGGTTTGATACGTGACCTAGATTTTTCCATGTTTATTGATTTTAAGTGTGTTATTCGTACTGGAATTGTAGGATCGTGGAATTGAGTTTATGGGTTTCTTTTGATGAAGTTGAACATATGTATTCTATTGGTTGATTATCTTCCGGTAACAGTTAGCTAGATAGTCGTAATAGGGCTTTTTGAATAAGTTTTTTTTTTTTTTTTTTAAAGTTTTCTAGGTAGTTTGGATGATCAATGCGTTTGGAGTGGATATTTGAAAAATTGTCAGTGGAACTCTTTGACTATATTTCTGTGACGGAGATGATTTGGATGAAGTCACATCAGCAGTTATGGAAAACTTAGAGAATTATTTATGGAAAACTTAGAGAATTATTGACCCTGCTTAGGAGATTTGTGCATTCTTAAATTTCTTTGATTCAAGGAAACATATATCTATCCTGTTTTTATTTTGAGTTCAACTAACTTTAATGTATCTATTTGCAATGCAAGTGCTTATGTGTCTTTTTATGATTGTTTTTTTTGTTGTTGATAGTATTAGAATGAGATATGTCAATATTTGATTTAAGTATAAGAGCAGTGATGGATATTATAAATTTTTTACTTTTACACTGCAAAAAGCTACAAAAGAAGTTCTGGATATGCATATGCATATCTAAACACCCTTTGGACCTGTGGAAAGTCACGTGAGTTGTCGAATTGTGGTCATTTAATCTTAGACGTTTCACGTTTTGGGAAGAGTGACCTCCATGAACGGAGGAAGTAATAGGCTAAAGATGGCTTGAAGATAAATACTTAAGTAAGGGCATGACACTATATGGAAGAGTTCAGAAGAATGCATTGTAACATACAAGCCCATAATGGTTATGCCATTCACTAAGTCAAGGTTGTACTGGTTTCATTGTGACATTGTCACATTTAAAGATCGTACTTCCTTATTAGTTCTTCTTGACTCATGAGTTGAAATGATTGATATAACTTATCTACACATAACCCCTATTATTTCTTCCATTATTCTAGATGATAATCATGCCAAGAGCATTCATTCCCTTTCCAAATTACGTTTTCAGTGTGAGAGACATATTCTTTAAAGATGCTCCAGGCTGCATGGCGAGACCTTGTGTGTGGATCAACACTCGACTAGCCAATTAGGGTAGCAAACACGTGAGTTGAATATTCACGAGGGGTTAGGCATTGAGTGCTAAAAACAAAATCTAAAAATAACAAAGAACAGGTTCTATGGTTCAATATTGTTCATCAATTGGGTCTTGGTCACCAGATCGACTTGATATTGGCAGAACTCTACGATTGGACTTAATTAGAATTGCTAATTGACAAATGCTTGTTGAGTTTGACTTCAATTTAGGACCTCGTTACGAGTTAGCAAAATTTTGATAATCAGCACCTTTCATCTATACAAACCCAAAGAAAATACTATACCAGAAATTGCAACATGATGCCAATTAAACAATCGTTGTAACGTTGTCTTTAATTTCATTATGAAACTGTAGCATCGTCCATCTTTGCTCAAGAGTTTTTTTGTGTCTGTTATGGTCCATCAAGTATGCTTAAGCCGACGGTGAGTGTTTACTTTGTTTTTAAATATGGATGAAACCGTAGTGCTAAATCTTACCCTTTGATACATTACTCAAATGGCTGTTCTTTTAATAATGTTTCTTATGTGCAACTTCTCACGCATTTGTATTACCTTTAGTGACTATCTTTTACTTTTTAATCTCGTTGACATTTGCGTCAGAGACTCATCACGGGGGGAAAGGGAGTATGTTGCTATCTCCCATCCCCCTCATGCACACACACTCGTACGCACATGATGTTTTTTTATCTGCAAATTATATATATACCTACTTGATTAGTTTTAATTGGCTGCCATATATCAACTCTTTAATCTGCTGGCAGGGTCGTTGGATGGGTTAATTTGTTGGAGGGAGGTGACATAATTATCTTATAGCTTTTCGTTAGTGCAGGGGTATGCTAAATTTTGACCATGATTCCTTGCCGGTGTGGCAGGGGCTTGATACTCTAGTGTGCTCTAGTGCACCCTTGGGTTTGTTGCAGTCTCCGAGAGATTGTTGGTTCCGACTGATCAGGGAGAGGGAGGCAGGAGAGAGACTAAAAAAAACTTTTCTAAGGTCTGTTCAGTTGGATCAAATGGAATTACAAAGAAATTAGTGAACGGGATAACGGAATAAACAAGGCAATGGAGCGGGTCATTACATTTCATTATCTTGTTAGGTTGGAATGTAGGGAACTAGGGAAGGGAAATGGGATGGCTTTTCATATGAAATTTTATATTATATGCATATGCATTGTGTGGTTTTATTTCTGCTTTACACATTATGTAACAAACATTATTTAACTTTTATTTACAGAAGGTATAAAAAAGGTTGAAAACCAAACATTATAAAAGCTCACTAAAACCTCAATAAATAATAGTAATATACTTTTTCTACTATTTTTGAAATGTAAAATCTAATTTAATACACCAACAGTTCTAATCTTCTAAAAATAAATATTTAAGTTTTTGAATATCTCATCAATTGAAATGGGTTACATTACAATGTTTACATTCTGTTTCAATGTGCAATGAAAATGATACAAATTGAACGACATTCCTTCAGGAATGATCCATTCATTTTTTTAATGAAACAAATGGGTGGTTTTCCACACTAATGGAATGTACCAACTCAATTCCCTCATCATACTAAACACTACCTATGCCGAGGAAAGGAAATAAGGGTCAAAAGAGATATAAGAAGAGGCGTGTCTCATCTGAAGTGACTTGAGATTTAAGTTTTCTTTGTCCTCTCTGTTGTCTCTTTCTTTTCTTATATTCAGTTTTTCATTGTTTAGTTATGTAAAGTGGTAGAAGATAATAGTCATAACCATGGTCTTAATAGGGGATTAGTGACTCTAGAATACATCATAGCGTTCAGGCTGTAGTGTGTCCAAGAAGTTATGAGTTCTGCTCGTACATGTGGACCTTGTACAAGTGTAGTCAGTTACTCAGTTGTCACGATGAGTCATGGTGGCAGTCAATAGTTGTGAATCTACTAAAATAATCTGTTCACTGTATGTGTTAACTTATGTACTACACTACTACCACTAAACAGAAATATAAGTATATAATAACATTTAATCATCAGATACAGAATGTTTATATTAGATGCTACTAATATATCCTTTACATTCAACAGTTTAGAACACAATAGTACTTGCTTAGTGTTTTTTTTTTTTAATTTAATTTAGAATGTATATATGACCTATGAAGCTCATACAAAGCAGAAAAAAATTATAAGGCTTCCTACCTTGAATGTGGTGAGTGTTCCAATTTTGATATTTAGCATCATACCTAAACTATTGATCTCTGGTTTGAATTAGGTAATTTTAACATTACAAAACAAAGTTTATAGAAATGTATTAGAAAATTTACACGTTTATTACTTCACTAATAGAAGGAAGATACAAGAAATTAGACACATTGAAGATAAGAGAAGAAAGAACAATGAACAACTGGAGTCACACATCATGACTGAGAGGAGTGGAGATGGTCTTGGAATGATTAGAGCAGAATATATCTATTGTTTCAATCTGACCTTTTGAATTCCAAATTCATATTGGATACACCCTCATCTTCTGGTTCATCTCTCTTTTATCTACCCTGGTAGTCCATCCAACACATGATTTATTAAGGCTTTAAGCTAGGTTTCTAAATTGGGTTAGGTAAATGGGTTTTTGTTTCTCTTTTCAGATTTTTTTAGTTGAGTAAATTTGGGCTGACTGCAACCTCAACATGCCAGTTTAAATCTAAATCAGACATGGGATTACAAAGAATTGCAAGGCTATTGCTGTTGAAGTGATTAATTCTGAGGTGAGGGAACCGATGCCACTTGGTGTGTGCCAAGACGACAAGAAGACTGTGAAAACCATCAGTTAGGCACAAGTAATAACTTATTCCTACAATGTGGTCGTGCAGGATTGTTTTAGTAGTCCTTCATCACTATGTAGTTGCATAGCTTCCACTCTCATGTTTTTATCTTTAATGACAATGTAAATATTTAGTTAAGCAAGAAGATAGAGTTATGACACAGGTGTCCCCACTGTGGGTTCCCTATCTTCTCCATATGTATCTTTCTCTTTGCTCATGGTGCACATGTTGATGTGACTAGCATATGGTTTGTAATCTCTTTAGATTTAATTTGTCTTTGAACAGTTTATAGACCTTGCTATAATCTTTATGCAACTATTTCAAAGTGGCATGTGATATCATCTAAATGGTTTCAAAGGCTTAGCAGCTAAGCATCTAATCCTTGTGAATCCAAGTCCTAGTGGTAGTCTTGGAGTAAACAAGTCATGGAAGGGGCTGAATTTTCTTCTAAAACATCATCAGATTCTTTTGCTGTCTTTAGTTAATGACCGACTCAGAGTATGACACGTGTGTGTGTGGATGTGAGCTAGATTATATTGTAGTACATTAAGCACTGAAGCGGTGTTGTTTGATGATGAGTAAACTGTCGTCAAGGGCATAATTACTGTCTTTTATTAATTGTCTCTCTGGCCATCTTTGCCAGCCCTTTTATTATGCACACCGGAATATACTTTCTGGCTCGCACTCTAGTACCATACATAGGATATGTAAAATGCAAATATGGGGGTGTATGTGATTACTTTTTAAGCCTACTTCTCTGCTTATTGAGTTTGCAAAATGCAAATAAGCAGAAAAATATTTGGCAAACCATAAAAGCAATCAAGTGCGTATTTGTGTTTTGGCTTCTTAGTTATGTTTCAAAGCACCAATTTTTTATATGCATCAGTTTGATGTGTTTAACGGTTAACGCCACACCCTGACACAGGTAAGGAAAACTCGTTTTTTCTAAACCAAATACAAACACCCCCTTAGTAAAATACAACCCTGTCTTGCTGTTAAACCCAATAGATGTGCCTTTGTTCTATTTTTTTCCCCTGGGCAATGGCCTGGTTGACAGGTTGTTTGGAAAGGTCAAAGACTGCTATCATCTTGTGTTTATTGTGCTTCGGATTGGATTACAGATGATTAGACCACCAAGTGTAAGGTCTTGAGAGCAATATGTTATGGATGTTTCTTTACCATATTACCATGTTTCAACTTTCAAGTTGCTTTTGATCATCACAATTATTGTACTGTTGATATTCTAATGGTTGATCACTTATAAAATATTCTTTCATTGCAGAAACTTTGAACTGTGAGGCCCCGACATCGGGCCTCCAGACCAATGGACACCCGCAGACGCAGCAGTGTAACGGGAGTCCTATGGAAGGGTTTATAGAACCCAAAAATGATGTCTATACTCATGCAAATTTTCTAGAACTAGAGCGCACCGTAGCCACAGAATTACTCGACTCTTCAGTTGAATCCAACAAAAAACCAGCATACATTGGTTCATGGTCTTTGCATCCGGAAATTAAAAAGACACAGCTATGCCAGTTGAATAGTATTGAAGGCCAGTTTTATCCATTCTTCGTGAATAATCGGGTTCAATATGCTCCTTTTACCATGTTGCCTCATAATTACCCCTGTGATTATCAGCATCAAGAGTTCCATTATTTTGTGGTAATTGATTTCGAGGCTACATGTGATAAGGAAAGGAACCCTCATCCGCAAGAGATCATTGAGTTTCCTTCAGTTATAGTGAGTAGCGTGACTGGTCAACTGGAAGCTTGTTTTCAAACATACGTGCGTCCAACGTGCAATCAGCATCTAAGTGATTTTTGCAAAGATCTGACAGGAATCCAGCAAATCCAGGTATTTTGTTAAGATCATGAATCTATATTCATAAATATTATTTGCTGATATTTATTTTGTAGAAAGCAGAATGTAGTGTTAATTTCAAGATGTTTACTTGTTTATTCTATAGGTGGACAGAGGAGTTACTCTTAGTGAAGCTCTCCTTCGGCATGACAAATGGCTTGAGAAAAAGGGGATAAAGAATGCCAACTTTGCTGTGGTTACATGGTCAAACTGGGACTGTCGAGTCATGTTGGAATCCGAATGCAGATTCAAGAAGATTCGTAAGCCTCCTTATTTTAACCGGTAAGTTTTGTGCTTACAAATATAAAAAATAGATTGCATAAGCAAATGCGACCATTTTAGTTTCATTGACCTGTCCCTACTCCTAACATTAACCCGTTTATGTGTTTTTGGGCAGGTGGATAAACTTAAAAGTTCCATTCTGTGAGGTTTATGGTGGAGCAAAATGCAATTTGAAGGAGGCAGTCCAGATGGCAGGTCTGTCATGGCAGGGTCGAGCTCACTGTGGATTAGATGATGCAAAAAATACTGCCCGCCTACTTGCTCTTATGATGCACAAGGGTTTCAAGTTCTCGATCACCAACTCCTTGATGTGCCAGTCCACTGAGCACCATGCTTTCGCTTGGAAGCAGCCACTTGGACACATGCCTTTTCCTCCATACCATCACCACTTTCCTCACAAACCAAAGGACCTGCATTTCCTTCCAATATTCCATCCTTGCTGTTTCTGTGGGGTGAAAAGCAGCAAGGGGATGGTTCGTAAACCAGGTCCCAAACAAGGCAGCTGCTTCTTTGGGTGTGGGAACTGGACTTCTGCTAGAGGTGCTCGTTGCCAGTTCTTTGAATGGGCTTGAAAGTCATTATGACCTTTCTTCCCTTCATGGTATCGGTTTTAAGCTATGTGTACCTTCTTTCTTTGTAAAAAAGAACAAAAAAAGAGAGAAAAAAAGGGAAAAGAAAAAAAGGACCCAGGGAGAGTGTCGTTAAGTCGAAGCGGTGGAGTTGGTATGGTTTCTGCTTCTTTGAAAGTAAAAGTAAATATTTTTAGGGTTGGCTCTAAAATGATATATGGATGGTTAGTAGGGTGGTGCAGGAGTCATATATCTATATCTAATATCCTCCCGAGTGAACGAATTATTTTAGAGTTGTGAGGAATTGGTTAGTTTTAGTTGTTGTTTGGTGCCTAATTATCTAAAATAATCCATGAAATTGCCTTTGGGCTTTGGGTGCAAATTAAGCCTACTTTCTGTGTCTAAACTCTTGTTCTCTGCGTTTTCAGCTTGGTTTGGTTTTCTTCTTTTAATTTTCTCAACTCTGTTTAACTAAGACTCGAATTGTAGCTTAAATCTACTTACTATATGATTCTACAAAACGTTCATATATTGACTGGGAAACTTGTTAGTAAACTATAAGCGTCTTTTGTTAGTATATTTACATCAAGTTGGAGCATGCGGTATTATTGTGAATGTAAAGATTAATAATCTATATGCATTTGGTATTTGGGTTGTTACGTAAGTACATGATATGATTTGATTTTTGAGTTCATGGAATGTTAATTGTGTTGGATGAAGTAGAATGTAGAGGATTGATTAGTCAATGACCATGAGAAAGTATTTTGAGATATAAAACCATGAATCGTTTGTAGTGCTGGGATTAGATTTGAAGTTAGTTGCGTGGCCCAGTCAAAAATCAAGATCTTTTGTAGTGTTTGGGTTACTAAAAATAATTTTTTTTTTACAATAAATCATGACTTTTTGACTTTTTGTAGTGTTGCATTACTAAAGTTAATAATTGTGATTTGTTATTATAAGATTGTTTTGTTGTCACTATCTCCCATGTAATATTTTCATTTATTAGGATTCTGTCAAAAAATCTGTATTATTCTTTAGAAAAAATTTATAATCTGAACAATGGAAGATAACTTGGTTTTGAAATTGTATGAGGGAGGTTGAATTTTTAAGTAACAAAGAAAGATGAGATTAAAAAAAATTCTGAGATATTAAATCATTTTTAAATTTTGTGAACCAAGCACAAAATTTTAAATACAAATCTCATTAAATTTCAAGAAATATGTGTGCCTAAGGTGTTTGTTAAGTCATGAGGGATGTTTTTTTTGTTATTGTAAAAATCTCAAAACAGATGTTTGGATGAGATCATATAAAAACATTTATCTATGGTTGAAAGGACAGGTTTTTTTAAAAGCATCAATATCATTAAAAAAAATACAGACAGGTCACTTTATCTAACATATGTAAACACAAAAGATCAACTTATCGGTTTTTTAAAATAACAAGTAATTCCAAAAATTATTTTCTGAAAATGAGTTTTGTAACCATTGTTTTTGTCTTACTAGTTTTTGAAAAACATAAACTATTTTCAAAAAGCAAGCTCAAACATTCTTACAGATATTCATGTTGAGTTTTATACATACTTTTAAATATTTCATGGGTTAAATCTAGGTTTTGTGAAAGCGATAGATGTGAAAAATAATTTTATTAACCTCAAATTCACACATGATATGATAATAATAAACATAATAATCAAACAAAGAACACATAATATCTAACAAACAAAACTTATACCTCAATAAAAATCCTCGAATCACCAAAACAAATGATCTCTACCGGTATTCTTACTGTATATGATTTGTACACTAACACATGCATTTTACCACAAATACCAAATCATAGTTACAATTGTTTACGATATTATAAACTATTAATTATCATAATTTCTGCGTTGGTTTTTACAACCCCAAAACATTGACACTAGATTGATACTATACGACTCACTTTAATGTTAATCGGTCATTCAACCACTAATAACATTTCATGTGCCTACTTGGATTTGGGATGCTACAATTGACAACTGAATATCAGTTGGAATATTCTAGAAGTATTCTTCAATATCAACCGCTCGAAAATATTATAATAATTTATAACGGATACGTTTTAGAAAATCTTTAAATTAATTCAAGGGAAAATTTCACAAAAAATATTAAACTACACGTTTTTTCGATTAAGTCTCTCATTCATTTTTTTTGTCTGATAAGTCACTTAACCGTAAAACTCATGTAACATCCTCGGACTTATTTTGATGTATTTTGATTAATTAGGTGGAAAGTTATGTATTTAAGTTGAATTTGGGCGATTATTATGCATATTGGATACTTAGCAAAGTTTGTTGCTATTTTGAGAAAATTGAATTCAGAATCAATTTTGTGGATTATTATGAATTTAAAAGCTATTTATGATAAATCTAAGATTAAATCAGTATTTTATGAAACCGGTTAAGTCGAGTGGTGAAATGTGCAAAATGACGAAAGTAGTATATAAAGGGCAATAGGCTTCATTTTCTAAGTTTACACTCTCTCTCTACTCTATCTCTCTAGAAATTTTCTCTCTACATCTCTCTAAGATAAATCACAAACCGACCGTCGGATTTTCGAGAATTATACGTCATCGGAAAGATATCGAGGAGTACAACAACAATCTACAAACGGATTCTTGATTTCATACGAATTGAGGTAAGAATCGAACCTTTTTAGTTTATGGTTTCGGCTTTAAAGTAACTAAGAATTCGAATCTATCATTTTATGCAAATTTAAGTTTGTTTTGCTTAAAATGTTGTTGGATTATGATACTATATGCATAGTAGAATCGAATATATGCATCATACATGATATAACACTGATTTTAGGCCTTAGAAATGAAGGATTTAAGTTGAAATGATGAACAGACTCGAATATGTCAAGAACAGAATCGAAATGTAAGAACAGACTCGAGTTTGGTGCTAGATTCGAAGGTGTACCATCAGATTCTAAGGGGGGGTTCGAATCTGATGATAGACTCGAAGGACCAGTTCGAATCTGACATTAGATTCGAAGTATGGTTCGAATCTGATGGTTGGGTTCGAATCTGATGATAAATTTCGAATCTAACCCATTAAATTCGAGTTTAATGCCTAAAATTGTGAATACTACTTTCTAGGCTTGGGTATTTTGAATGAAACTCATAAACAACACATAAAATGTCATGTGTTATATAAAGAACAATGTATGAACATGAAATGGGTACAAACTTAGTTATAGTTCGAATTTGGATATAAACCCGAAATGGGGGAAAATATCGTCAAATTTACGAAACTTGATTATTATGAAACTAAATGGATAATGATACGAGGAATTGTTGTAATTGATAATAACAGGTCCCTTGTGGAGTTGTTTAACCCACAGTGGGGTACTTGGTGGAATCCGGTTGAAAGCCCGAAGAGAAATAATATCGGTTAAAGATAATACGCACCCACTGTGAGTACAGTAGATTTCGCATGATTATATCTGATTTATGTTAAGCTTTGCCTGCTGAGACCTGTTGTTTCACTTGTTTGGTTGGATTTCTACTAACTTGCGTAGATTTAGATGCACATTCTTACTTGTTGCATGTCCGTTCGATTGTTGTGCATCTAGTGATGGACCAGTGGGTCGCATCGATTACTCTGATGTTACTGCGCTATATGACGCTGGAGCTGATCCCTCCCGGTCCGGTAGGCAGTATGTCATCCCCGATCGTTCGTTTGTCTCAGATGGTATGTGTAAATGCCGAGCTTTGGGCTCGAAGGGGCTGCGGCTCTGGTCCGTACTTGGTGTACGAAGATAGTATACGACGTTTGTCGTCGGGGTTACTCTTGGGCTTTATAAATATTTATAATATGCGCAATCTTTGTATTCACTAAGCATTCGCTTACGTTTTAGTTGTTGTATTTTTACAGGCAAAGGAAAATCTACGGCTGGACCTTCTAGTTAGGTCGATTTGGAAGATTTGGAAGATATTTGCTACTCAATCGGTAATTATATTGTGGGACAAATGTTGTAATATATTCTGGATGATTGTAATAAATGTATGGGTGTGTAGACCTAGACTTGGTACCTGATAGCACCGTAGGGTGTTTAACACTTATTGCACCACTTTATTTATGTTTTAATGCTTCCGCACTTAATTTAGGTTATCAGATCATTATGTTATTGCATGTTGATGATTAATCCTGGGTGTATTGTAATTGGTGGTTGTTGTGGCGAGGGTGTCACACGAGATGGTATCAGAGCAGTAGTTTGAGATTCAAGTGTCCGTGAGGTCTTGATCTCAAACATTAGGTGATGATATGTAGTGATGCTAAGTAATGATTTGAACTAAGATAGGTTATGATCTAGTAATTATAAGAAATTGACTATCATACGGGACAAATGAATGGTGTCTTTAATTTATGACATGTTACTAAACAAGTTATATGTTTATATTTTCAGAACATGTCTGGAGGAATGACACCTGAGGAAGCCAGAGAGATGATGCTAGCCATGATGGCTGAGCAGAATCGAATGATTCAAGAACAGTTTCGGGCTCGAGATGAGGCCGATGCTAAAAGAAGAGAGAAAAAGAGAAAGAACAAGGAGAAGGAAGGGGGTAACAATGAGGAACAAGATGACAACACTGGGTCATCTAACAAACCCCGAGGTTGTCGTTTTAAGGACTTTAAAGGAAATGGGGCTGTGGAGTTTAATGGACTAGGAGATGCTGTTGCCGCGCTGGAATGGATAACAGCAACTGAACGAACATTCCGAATCAGCGACTGTGCTGAGAAGGACATGGTTCGCTATGCTACTGCTATGTTCACTAATGACACAATTATGTGGTGGAATGCCATGGTGAACACTTTGACATTGGAGAAGATTTCTGTTATGACTTGGGCTGAGTTCAAGGATCTGTTCACTCAGCAGTACTGTCCGGTTGATGAGCGCCGGAGGTTGGAAGCAAAGTTCATGGCACTGGTACAGGGGACTAAGACGGTGTCCCAATATGCTGTGGAGTTCACGAGGTTAAGTCTGTTCGCACCTCATCAGGTGGACACTGAAGAGAGGAAAGTGACCAGGTTCGAGGCTGGTCTTGACATTGAAATAAGGAGGGTCATGAGCAATGTTCGTTACCCTACATTTGCTGGCTTACTTGAGGCTGCCAGAAATGTAGAGCAGATTTTGGTTATGTCAGGCTACTCTGTTGGGTCTGCTGCTGCTTCCACCAATCCGACACAGCCGTCACCGCCGAAGCGCCAAAGGGAGGGAGGATATTCTGGTTCTTCCCGGTCTTCACAATACTCACCTCAACAGTCGTATCGCCGACAATCTGGTTCATCTGATCGCGGTCGTGCGCGTGCATACTCCATCAACACTGAGCCGCAATATTGCAATAAATGTCATCTGGAGCATTTTGGCAAATGCCCTAACGGACGTGCTTGTTTTTGCTGTGGGGAGCTGGGACATTTTCAGAATGACTGCCCAAGGAAGGGTGATGCTTGCTATAAGTGTGGGGTGTGGGGTCACTATAGCAGAAATTGTAGAAAGAATGCTCCAACGGCTGCTGTCCCATCATCAACACGCTCGTCTGGAGGTTCGAGTGGTGGTTCAGTTAACCGCCGGGGTCAGTCACAGAGGGCACCTGCTCGTGCTTTTCAGATAACTGCAGAGGAGGCAAGGGAAAATCCGGAGGTCGTCACGGGTACGTTCATAGTTAATTCTATGCCTGCACGAGTTTTATTTGATTCGGGTGCCAATAGGTCGTTTGTTTCTACTATGTTTGCACAAAGACTTGCCATGCCACTATCTAGATTATCTGCTGTTCTTGATATAGAAACTGCTAGCAACACTCTAGTAAAAGTAGATCATGTCTACCGTAACTGCACGTTAGTAATTGAGGATGTAGTCTTCAATTTGGACTTGATACCGATAGAATTCAGTGAGTTTGATGTCATAGTCGGGATGGACTGGTTGATCGAGAATGAAGCCCACATAGTGTGTAAGAGCCGAATGATAAAGATAACTACCCCGGAGGGGCGTGAGATATGTATATATGGGGATAGGAGAAGCGGGGATCTGTGTTTGCTTACTATTGCAAAAGCTCGAAATCTTGTTGCAAAGGGATGTGATGCGTACTTAGCATATGCGATTGATGCTAAGGCAGAAAAGAGAACTTTGGCCGATGTGCCGGTTGTTTCACAATTCCCGGATGTGTTTCCGGAAGACTTGTCTGGCGTGCCGCCTGAGAGACAAGTTGAGTTTCGAATTGATCTGATCCCCGGAGCTGCACCGGTAGCTCGTTCTCCTTATCGTCTTGCCCCAACCGAGATGAAAGAAATGATGACACAACTTCAAGAGTTATTGGACAAGGGCTTTATTCGGCCGAGTTCATCGC
Organism: Centrapalus pauciflorus; assembly: GCA_020465985.1. Taxonomy (NCBI): domain Eukaryota; kingdom Viridiplantae; phylum Streptophyta; class Magnoliopsida; order Asterales; family Asteraceae; genus Centrapalus; species Centrapalus pauciflorus. Next base: position 718,921 of record JAANYP010008403.1, read on the forward strand.
CGTGGGGAGCTCCGGTACTGTTTGTAAAGAAGAAAGATGGCACGATGAGGATGTGCATAGATTACCGGGAGCTGAATAAGTTGACTATTAAGAACAAATATCCGTTGCCACGGATAGATGACTTGTTTGACCAGTTACACGGGGCCTGTGTCTTTTCTAAGATCGACTTAAGGTCGGGGTACCATCAGTTGAAGGTACGAGAAGAAGATGTGCCAAAGACAGCATTCAGGACTCGGTATGGCCATTACGAGTTTCTGGTAATGCCTTTTGGATTAACCAACACCCCAGCTGTCTTTATGGACTTGATGAATAGGGTTTGTAGACCGATGTTGGATAAGTCGGTGATAGTGTTTATTGATGATATACTGGTATATTCTAAGTCTGAAGCAGAACATGCTGAGCATCTGAGAGAACTGTTGGAGTTGTTAAGAAAAGAAAGGTTGTACGCCAAGTTCTCAAAGTGCGAGTTTTGGCTACAACAGATACAGTTTCTAGGACATGTTATATCTGGAGCCGGGATTTCGGTAGATCCGGCTAAGGTTGAAGCAATAAAGAACTGGGAGCCGCCGTGTTCAGCTACTGAGGTTAGAAGTTTCCTGGGGTTGGCAGGATACTATCGGAGATTTATCAAAGATTTTTCTAAGGTTGCAGTTCCTTTGACTGCTTTAACGAAGAAGAATGCACCGTTTATATGGGAAACTGTGCAACAAGAGGCGTTTGAAGTTTTGAAGAAAACTTTGAGTGAAGCACCGATACTTGCTTTACCGGAAGGTAATGAGGACTTCGTGGTGTATACCGATGCTTCAAGGTTGGGATTAGGTGCTGTATTGATGCAGCGTGGGAAGGTTATAGCGTATGCTTCAAGACAGTTGAAGCAGCATGAGAAGAATTATTCGACTCATGATCTCGAGTTAACTGCGGTAACATTCGCATTGAAGTTATGGAGGCATTATCTTTACGGGACTAAGTGCCAATTATACACGGACCATAAGAGTTTGAAATATATTTTCAGTCAGAAGGAGCTCAATATGAGGCAGAGACGATCAATGGAGTTAATAAAGGATTATGATTGTGAAATCCTTTATCACCCCGGGAAGGCTAATGTAGTAGCCGATGCCTTGAGCCGGAAAGCGTATGCTAAAGATTTCTGTTATATGATGACGTCTACAATGCTGACCTCCACGATAATTGATGATGTCAAGGCCGCTCAGGAAGAAGCCTTGAAAGATGAAAATATTGGTGCTGAGGATATTAAAGTACAAGTTAAGAACATGGAAACAAGTGAGTCGGGATTGAAAGGAATTTATGGAAGAATTTGGGTGCCGAAATATGGTGGTATGAGAAATGTGATCGTTGAGGAGGCACATCAATCTAAGTTTTCTGTACATCCCGGGAGCACAAAGATGTACAACGACTTAAAGGCAGACTTTTGGTGGCCGGGATTGAAGAGGGACATAGGACAATATGTAGAAAGATGCCGAACTTGTCGGTTGGTAAAGGCCGAGCATCAGCAACCTTATGGCAGTCTGCAACCGCTTCCCATTCCGGAATGGAAGTGGGAGCACATTACTATGGATTTTGTTACAAAACTGCCGAAGACTAGGCGTCAACATGATGCAGTTTGGGTGATAGTCGATAGATTAACTAAGTCCGCACATTTTATACCGATAAGAGAAAGTTACTCTTTAGAAAAGTTGGCTAAAATATATATGGACGAGATTGTTTCTAGGCATGGAGTGCCTAAGTCCATAGTATCGGACCGGGACAGCCGGTTTACTTCAAATTTTTGGTCGGCTTTGCAAGAAGGGTTAGGGACAAGGATAGCAATGAGTACAGCTTACCGCCCGCAAACTGATGGTCAGAGTGAGCGGACCATCTTAACGCTTGAAGACATGATGAGATCGTGTGTGTTAGATCTCGGTGGCAATTGGGACGATCATCTGCCACTCATAGAATTTTCGTATAACAACAGTTACCACGCTACGATCAAGAAAGCTCCGTTCGAGGCCTTGTATGGAAGGAAATGTAGGACTCCTACATGTTGGAGAGAAACGGGTGAAACACCAATCGCTGGGCCGGCCTTGCTTCAGGAAACAAACGAGAAGATACAGTTGATTAGGCAGAACATGAAGGCGGCCCAGGATCGTCAGAAAAGCTACTATGATCGGAGGCACAAGCCGATCAATTTTGAAGTGAATGACTGGGTCTATTTGAAAGTATCACCCATGAGGGGTGTTACTCGTTTTGTTAAGAGGGGCAAATTGGCTCCGAGATTTGTCGGACCCTTTAAGATTGTTGAAAAAGTTGGAAATCAGTCATATCGATTAGAATTGCCTGAAGGGATGTCGGGCGTACATCCAGTATTTCACGTTGGGAATCTTCGAAAATCGTTTAACACTGGAAACGAGGATTGGGCCGACCATACTGAACTACAAGTTGATGAAAGGCTCCGGTATGTTGAAGAGCCGGAGTGTGTACTGGATACTAAGTTGAAGAAATTAAGGAGCAAGGAGATAGAAATGGTGCTTATACGCTGGAAGCATCATAAAGGAGCAAATCATACGTGGGAAGCTAAGTCGGAAATGTTAAGAAAGTATCCGAAGTTGTTTGAGTCCGAGTAACTTCGAGGACGAAGTTGAGCGTGGTGGAGCCCATGCTGTAACATCCTCGGACTTATTTTGATGTATTTTGATTAATTAGGTGGAAAGTTATGTATTTAAGTTGAATTTGGGCGATTATTATGCATATTGGATACTTAGCAAAGTTTGTTGCTATTTTGAGAAAATTGAATTCAGAATCAATTTTGTGGATTATTATGAATTTAAAAGCTATTTATGATAAATCTAAGATTAAATCAGTATTTTATGAAACCGGTTAAGTCGAGTGGTGAAATGTGCAAAATGACGAAAGTAGTATATAAAGGGCAATAGGCTTCATTTTCTAGTTTACACTCTCTCTCTACTCTATCTCTCTAGAAATTTTCTCTCTACATCTCTCTAAGATAAATCACAAACCGACCGTCGGATTTTCGAGAATTATACGTCATCGGAAAGATATCGAGGAGTACAACAACAATCTACAAACGGATTCTTGATTTCATACGAATTGAGGTAAGAATCGAACCTTTTTAGTTTATGGTTTCGGCTTTAAAGTAACTAAGAATTCGAATCTATCATTTTATGCAAATTTAAGTTTGTTTTGCTTAAAATGTTGCTGGATTATGATACTATATGCATAGTAGAATCGAATATATGCATCATACATGATATAACACTGATTTTAGGCCTTAGAAATGAAGGATTTAAGTTGAAATGATGAACAGACTCGAATATGTCAAGAACAGAATCGAAATGTAAGAACAGACTCGAGTTTGGTGCTAGATTCGAAGGTGTACCATCAGATTCTAAGGGGGGGTTCGAATCTGATGATAGACTCGAAGGACCAGTTCGAATCTGACATTAGATTCGAAGTATGGTTCGAATCTGATGGTTGGGTTCGAATCTGATGATAAATTTCGAATCTAACCCATTAAATTCGAGTTTAATGCCTAAAATTGTGAATACTACTTTCTAGGCTTGGGTATTTTGAATGAAACTCATAAACAACACATAAAATGTCATGTGTTATATAAAGAACAATGTATGAACATGAAATGGGTACAAACTTAGTTATAGTTCGAATTTGGATATAAACCCGAAATGGGGGAAAATATCGTCAAATTTACGAAACTTGATTATTATGAAACTAAATGGATAATGATACGAGGAATTGTTGTAATTGATAATAACAGGTCCCTTGTGGAGTTGTTTAACCCACAGTGGGGTACTTGGTGGAATCCGGTTGAAAGCCCGAAGAGAAATAATATCGGTTAAAGATAATACGCACCCACTGTGAGTACAGTAGATTTCGCATGATTATATCTGATTTATGTTAAGCTTTGCCTGCTGAGACCTGTTGTTTCACTTGTTTGGTTGGATTTCTACTAACTTGCGTAGATTTAGATGCACATTCTTACTTGTTGCATGTCCGTTCGATTGTTGTGCATCTAGTGATGGACCGGTGGGTCGCATCGATTACTCTGATGTTACTGCGCTATATGACGCTGGAGCTGATCCCTCCAGGTCCGGTAGGCAGTATGTCATCCCCGATCGTTCGTTTGTCTCAGATGGTATGTGTAAATGCCGAGCTTTGGGCTCGAAGGGGCTGCGGCTCTGGTCCGTACTTGGTGTACGAAGAGAGTATACGACGTTTGTCGTCGGGGTTACTCTTGGGCTTTATAAATATTTATAATATGCGCAATCTTTGTATTCACTAAGCATTCGCTTACGTTTTAGTTGTTGTATTTTTACAGGCAAAGGAAAATCTACGGCTGGACCTTCTAGTTAGGTCGATTTGGAAGATTTGGAAGATATTTGCTACTCAATCGGTAATTATATTGTGGGACAAATGTTGTAATATATTCTGGATGATTGTAATAAATGTATGGGTGTGTAGACCTAGACTTGGTACCTGATAGCACCGTAGGGTGTTTAACACTTATTGCACCACTTTATTTATGTTTTAATGCTTCCGCACTTAATTTAGGTTATCAGATCATTATGTTATTGCATGTTGATGATTAATCCTGGGTGTATTGTAATTGGTGGTTGTTGTGGCGAGGGTGTCACAACTCACGAATTTGATATGTTATAGCTTACAACCGGTTACCACTTTCGAGGCACACATGTGGCATCCATGTGTCAAAATATGTTTAGGTGACACCTATTTGGTAATATTATTTTTTTCCGATTAAGTTCCTTAATCAATTTTTTTTCCTCGAAAACCATCATACTTAAAATACTTTTCAATTAAATGTCTCATTCAAAATTTTTTCTTGAAAAACATTTTCAAAAATTGAGTAGACACAATAATTTATTAAAATAAAATTCTAGTATTTTGTGGTTAGAACAAAAAATATGTTGACAAAACTCGTTAAAATAAGTAAATGGATTAACAAAATACTTCAAATGTTATATTTGAAACTTTTTATTTGTGTTGAAAATACATCAACATAAACTAGTTAAACATATAAAAAACATAAAACAAAATGATAGTTTGAAAATGTTTTTTTTAAAGTATGGTTTTAAACAAAAACATAAATAATGATTATTCCGATCCAATGTTTGTCTAGACTTAATTTTTTTTTAAATATATTTAACGAATTCATCTTGACTAAAATTTAAACGACAACAAAATGATCTTTTTGATTTATCTTTTCCTTTTATTTTTTTGCATCCACATATGTGTGACGTGTATGTTATTTGAACAGCCACTTAATTTGATAAAAATAATATATATCATGAGTTTTATCAAGATAAGAGATTTATGTGGCAAAAACTTTGGTTGTGGGATTTATAATACAAAATAATTTAGTTGAGGGACTTAATCGAAATAAACCATAGATTTATAAAATCAACGAAAACAAATACCGGCAACTTTTCTTGAAAAAAAAACACACCAAATTCTTGATTTTTATTTGGTCAAGGGGCTTATCAGACAAAGAAAATGATTGAGGGACTTAATCGAAAAAACGTATAGTTCGATGGTCTTTTGCGAAGTGAATTTGATAATAACTCTCTATGATTACCATATACATGGTTGGACATGAGTATTGTGCCTTGCATAAGAATGGGAATTGGCCCCACGACATGACGATGACTTTGAAAACTCGTTCAATGGTGAACGCTCGTCTCTGAATAGAATCTGGTAGTGCGGCAAAGACGAAATATCGTGGATTTATTAGAAGGCCAGATTAACGATTGAAACCTAGAATTTGATAGAGGTGGTTAGAATCCAGAATGGATAATTGAATGGTTGGCTACTGTAGAAGAGCTTTTATTCAATTAAAAAAAGGTGTGAGATAACCAACGTATATCATTGATGGCAACCACTCTACGTTGTAGGGCATTAGCATGGTGCAATGCATATGAAAGAGATATGGAGCCACAATTTACATCAAGTGAGGAACATATAGATCAAGTAATCATTAAATTAACCATTTGGATGATGAATTTGATTAATCATGGACACGATGACGACTCGTTCAATGGTGACATTTTGACTCTGAATGTTACAAGGGGATATGATCATAATTCTCTATACATTTTACAAGTAATATACATGTTTGATGCCAAATCATATTTGACTTCTATTGTCTCTTCGTTCTATGTATGCGACCCAATACGTTCATGGGACTTAACAATAATATTATTGTATTTATATAGTGCAATGTGCATATTTCCAGCAGTTCAAATAATAAATGATTCAATTATTTAAAAGAAGGTTTTGTCCGTGTGAAGAGTAAATGGAAAGAACAAATTTACCAGTGCCAGGAAATATAGAAACGTTTACTGTATATGCCAGGAAATATTCTTAATACCATACGAAAAGAGATACATATCCTATCATTAGGTAGGGTCAAAAAGTTGATGTACCAGCCACCCCAACCGGCTCATGCTAGACTGCTTTAAGCCCATCACGTGAGAGGTAAGTCGAGCTGACCTAGCAGTAAGGGCTTAAGGCAACACTGGAAAGTCTAATGGCTTGAAGGGAACAACTTTGTCACTCCTTGCCTCGAATCCCTGACCTTTATAAGGTATGATCAAATTAACTAGTGCCTTTTCCAACTAGGCTACACACCCAGAAGCCCATATATGATCATTTAGCCCAACTAAGCCCAAATCAGCCTTCTTTTTGACCAATTATAACAGAAAATATGCAATTGGGCTTTTGGCCCTTTCCATATGCATTTTACTTTGACATGTTATCCTTTTTAAACTTAACATAGGATGCATAAATTTAGGAGTTAAGATCAAATCACTCGATTTTAAACTTGCAGCGGTAAATCTGGATCAGGAAATCGTTGATAAATGTTGACAAGTCTGAATATTCTCCTTTTCATGTTTACTTGATCATCATTCATAGGGTAAGAGATACAGTCAAATACATTCAAACACTATTCTCCCCTTTCCATAGGAGGGCTGTACAAACAATAACACTACACCTTACCTTTGCAAATCACTCTCATCTTTCGGATGAATGAATGCAAAAGATTTCTTTCTTCTATACAGGTGATTTAAAAAGAGATATTGGCTTACTTGACACGGAAATCGTGTCTAAATATTGTTAAGTTTTGAGTAAACTTGTCTCGGTTCTTCGAATCCAAGCTTCTAGAGACATCAGCCATTAGTTTGTCGAAGCACAAGGACAGGCGCTGATGCTGATCAGCTGGCTGCAATATCACACACATATAGCAATGGACTTTATCAGTAAAAGCGGCATTGTAAGTTGATAGTAATATAACGAAGTTCTTCCTTTAATATATTAAACAATAAATTTTGGAAAGTTCATTGCAAATTATGGCATGGTATTTGCAATCTGAATCACATAGTTTCTACTACAGGTGGCATGGGTTTCTAAACGGATTGCCTAGTAAAACTGCTTGTTCATCTCACCCTCATTCATGAATCCAGCTTCCTTTTCAGGTTCACTTTTCTGGACGCTATTGATATATTTATGGTCCTAGTAATGGAACTTGAACACTTCAAATGGAGGTGCATTATTAATATATGTTTCCTTTCTGGATTTTCGGAGGGGTGGGTCAAAATGGGAAAAAAAATATATATATATATACAAAATATTCATTAAATTTATAAAAAAAATTTTGCGGGAGGGGGGACATGCAACATCCACCTACCCTATCAACAAAGGATCAGGGCCTGTTGATGTTGTTGCTGTTATTTGAATGGTTTCATTTTGTATTATGTTTATGCATACCCAATTCCCGGATGAATGAGACACCCTTGGTGAACATTTAGTTTCGGCTACTACTAGCAGCCAGCAGGGTAACTACCACTATCTGGGCCTAACTGAACTGTGAACACCCCCAGCAGACAAGCTTACATGATAAAGCATGTGACAGAAGATGGTATCTCCTATTTCATGGAATATGTGCATTTTCTCTTAGGCCTTGTTTGTTTTTAATTAATAACCTCTTAAAAGGGCCTGAAAGTCTAAACTTCAGATCTAAAGTGAATTAAGATTGTTTGTTTAGTTTAAGAGTTAAGAGGATGGAACCTCTGAATTTACCTCTTAATTTTAAGAGGAAAGCTTGGGTCTGAAAAGGAATTAAGAGTTTTTTTTTTAATTGTTAGTTTACAAACCCTAAAACTATTTATCATATTAATTATTATAATTTTAATTATCTTTTTTTGAAGTGTTGATTAAAATATAAGTTCAGTTAATTCTAAATTAAAAATATTTATCATATTAATTATTATAATTTTGTTTTGTTTTTATAAATTAATTAATTATAATATATAATTAATTAGATATAATATTTTAAAGCAATATTTTTCAGATGTTTCATATTACAAAACAATCTTAAGACCACCTCTTAATTTCAGATTTCAAATCTTAAGACCACCTATTAATTTCAGACGTGGTTTTCAGACTTCAGACATATAACCTCTTAAAAAACAAATAGCACCTTAGACTCTTACAGACAAAAGAAATGGATTTATAGAACAAAAGAATTGTGTAGATAAGCATTCAATTTTTAACTACAATAATGTGGATTAATTAAGCTCTTACGGTCAGTATTTAGCTGACTAAAAAAATGAAGCAGAGTAGAATGCACAAACCTGTGACCCTAAGATATGAGCTTTCAGATCCGAAAATATCTGCAATTAAAATGGCAGTTACTTCAGTCAAAAAATCAAATCATGCCCAAATATACAAGTATAGCAAGTTGTTAGATGCTTTTGCATGTGGTATGTTCTGATCGTTATTCTTGTATCTTCACAAGGTCAACTTTATAAATAACTTTTCCAATGCTATGATTTGTATTGTAAACTAAATATATACAAGGGTTTCTCTCAAACAAGTGATACCTTCAAATTTCCTGATTACACAATAATTTCATATATATCCAAAACATGCTTTACAACCATAGTACTTTATGCATATATCAAACTTGTATTTGGGGTAATATATTATATTTTGCAAGTTTAATGGGTATGGTATGAAATACCCCAATATTTCAAAATCACAATTCAGTAGTGTGTTTTCAGCTTGCACATGCTATGTAACATTAAAACCAAAATATGACATGTTTTTGACAGAAAAAGTAATATCATATACAACATATCATAATAATATGCTTGCTTCAAGCTTTACTAGCCACATAGTTAAGAAAGTTGTGTGGATAGTTGTTCAACATCTAAGGTACCCTTCAAATTCTATGATGACAAAATAGAAGAATGTTGCAAACTTAAACATCAATTTGATTGTCTAATATTCAAAAAGTCAGTATTCTTCGATGCAATTTTCAAAATTAGAAATGTTGCAATATTCATGTGACATTCATAAACAGAAGTGTTGGCAATTTTAATTAGATGGAGGATATAATGATCAGAAAACCCTATAGCATATAAGATTATTGTGTGCTAAAATAAGAACCAATATTAAATTCTAATATGGATATTTACTCGTAAAAGAAACGAATAAAGTGATAATGTCACAAGAGAGGATGTGACCTGCTCATTGATTAGTATCAAGCTAAGCATTGGTCTGCTAAGGCTCCATTGATTTCCACAATCCTCAAACAAAACAATCTCAAATAGCGTCTTCAGTATCTGGTAAGATTAAAGAAAATAGAGAATATTTGATCATGAATGTCAATGTCATATTGTCAACAACAAGGGACTCTAGTTTCCAAGTGCAAACCATATGCTCAAAGTAGCTTACCTCGGGGAACAATGTTGGGCACTCGGAAATATGTCGAGCTAGGTTGATTGCAGCTGACGAAGTTGGTGCCTCTGCAATGGTGATATTGTTGAAATAGAAAGCAGCTAGATTATCTACTGCTGATGCAGCCTGAAATAAATGTTTTGAAATTTTCATGAATAAAAGCAAGATTTTAATACAAATAAATCCATGACAAAGATCTATAAAAGAAGAAAACATTTGCTAGTCATCAGTCAAAGAACATAAGGACTATAAAGGCACCACAATACCACATACATTGTATAGTTTAGCAGTTTGAATAAATTTTCAGTCAAATGATACAAATGTGCATGTTGTAACACGGTAACCCAGAAGACTACTGCACAAGCAAGAACCTTCAAGAAATCATTATGCAAATCTTCTGAGTATCTAATTAGCAGGTAATTTTAATAATATTAATAAGAACAAATACAGGTGTATATCTATACGTCCATATCTATGTGTATGTGTGTACACATATATACACATACACATGTGTATATACAAACCCGTACATGCTTGGACTTTTCCCAAGTGCATCCACCACATCCTACACTATCAGTATCAAGTAAAAAGAATGTGTTCCATTCCATCATCTCCCTTCTATAACTCTTACACCCACAGGTACAAGACTAAGAAGATGCTAAGCAGCACCTCATGCACTCCATAATGGGATTAGACAACCGGTAGGCTTCTCAGGTCCACAGCTAACCAACCCTAAGCTTGTTTCACATTGTCTAATTCATTTCATTTCTTATGCAAATACAAAAGTCATGACTTTTTTTTGTCACCAGGAATCAAATAGAGAAGGCATCCAATGAAGATATCAAAGAAGGTTATCATACATGTTCTTCCAAGTGGCAAAAATCAGTTCAAAGAAATGGAAAGAAGTTATTTAGAAGAATTATCACTTGAATTACTTTTGATGAATACCTGAGTGGAGATGCTCGTGTCAAGACCTTTTAACCCAGATTCTAGCGAGCCAACAATATGCATGAACGTGGTCATATCCAGGTTCAACATATAAACAATATGGCTGTTGAATAGAACCTCCAAAAATGCATAATATGCCTTTGTAAGCTGCACAATAAACATAAATAGCTCATTAACCAAACATTACATGAGCAAGAAGGTATCAGGTGTGATATTATTATATATTTTTTCACATTTCTACAGTTCCACACGGAAGTATTATAAACTATCGAAAAGGATTAATCACTATATAATTACGTTCAAAACATATGCCATTTGGAAATCTTATTTTCGGCAAGTTGTGCCAATGTTTCAACAATATAAGTTAGCATTGCATTAGATAATTTTTAATTCACTTACTGCAGCTGCAGGAAAAAGATGAATTTACCTTCCTGTAGGCCAAAATATCTGCCAAAGGAACCGATAGTGTCATCTTTAGAGAAATGTCAAGTGCATCAGCAAGAGCTCTATCTCCATACAATTCAAACACACCAAAATTTACATAGTTTCCAGCAAGAGCTGTCATTAGTATAAAGACAAAGATGTTAGTTAAAAAAACATAATTAACTTAGACCGACACATCCAAAATTCATTAGGGTAAAAAGAGTTTGAAATGAAAAAAAAAAAATTCAGATATATTACAACAGTTACATTAAAAAGTTCATATCTACACTATGACATGTGCAAATACATAAGAAAATATTAAGGGTAAGGTAAAAAACTATTGGCCTAATCCACACTTCTAAAAAAGATGATATTTTAATAATTAGAGCCAGACAACATAATCAATATGAAAGACATAAACCATATGGTAGGTTATTTACCCCTTGAAAGAACAGTCAATGCAATCCATATCCCCTTGTATTTGAAGGCATAGATATCGGCAGTATTAGGAAAAGATAAGATCCTTGATCCATATGCAACAAGAAGCTTGCTAACTTCTCGGAAAAGAAGTATCCCATTAGGAGAAGAGGAATCAAATGTCAAACGTTGAGCCTTGTTCAACACAAATTCAGCCATAAATTTCAACAACGGAGTGGTAACCTGCAACATCAGACCTTTTACTGAGACCTATATTGGAATAACAATAATTTATATGTTCTTTGTGTCCATCAAAGAAGAATTGCAAACTGCACTAATTTGGAATCAGTAAGCACCAAGTTATTTGGAAAATGAAAGCAGACAGATCCTCGTATAAAAACTATCACGATGCTTTCTTAAATATCAGTCATTTATGACAACGAGTTTAGATTATGTGTTGATGGCAAATCTTATGGTCCGAGATTTATCTGTAATCAAACTGGACCACTTTTGATAATTTACCAGGACAACACATTCGTAATAATTAAACTACAAAGAAGAATTACTGGAACACAACTCTTAGAAAACCAAAGCCGTTGGATCTTCCTAAAGCTTCACACAACGCTTCTAAAACTTGAATCAGCCTTAGACCTCGTCATTTGAGTAATCAAGTTTCAACTATTTGTTAATATCAATAAAAGATCATTAGAGATCTACCTAAACCCCAACATATCAACTTTGCATCTCTCATAATTTTCAACTGGAACCATAATAAATGAGCAACAATACTCTGTGAAACCAAAAGAAAAGCATATTCGTTAAACGTGATTAGGATGCACCTAGGATTTGCATCAGATCATTTGTATATTATCAACCTATCTGATGATGCAAATAAAAGAATGTCCAATATCAATCAATAACACAGCAGATTAAATTTAAATCTATTAACTTTAAATTTCCAAGGCATGTCATAGCATTGTAACAATTAACTAACAGAGAACATGTGACATGTCCCACAAGGGTTGTAAGAATTAAGAGTTCCTTTAAAGTCCTATATTAAGGGATACCAATAACCTCTTACCATAGTTTTAAAGTTGATATAAAGGCTATCAAGCCAACCCACCATGGTGGGGCTTGGGACAATAGAGATGAACTCCATCTTAAGATAAAGATTTTGGTTTCATTTTTGGTTATGTGTAGGCCTGACAAAGATGTTAGTGTTAAGTTGTGGAAACTGATAGTGGCTAGAAGAACTGGTTGCCGCTAGAAAGTCTATGAACGGGGGACCACCATTCTTGGGCCGACCCATGCAAATTCCGTTTGTGTACTTGTTTTCTGCAAATATCGCGTGTAATCAGTGTGCGCATGTGCGTTGTTTTTTCCTATATGTATCCATTTGTAACCCTAATCCAAAATCAATAGCTAGACTTGCTAGTGTGACCGCAGACCGTAGAGTAGGTCATTTTGAGATTCACACTGACATTATGTTCACCAAATTAGATAGAAAGGAAAGGAAAAGAAATGAAGAGAGAGTGAGGGAACATAGAGGAAAGGAAGAGAAGAGGAAGGAAGAATTTTGGAGAACAAAAGTCTGCCAATCCTTTCTTTCAAAAATTTGGGACAGAAGACTGTGCGCCTCGATTTCTTTCCCATCCTATATTTCTTTAGAGGATGCAAAACCTTTTCATTTCCTTACCTTTCTCGCCAAGGAAGTGTTTCAGAACACAATGTTACAGGAAGGCGTTTTTAAATCCTCCATTCAAGGGAATTTAAATTTCAAAAAGGATTGAAATATATATGGCGATGACTAAACCTAATAAATTTTTTCTATGGAATCAAGTGTCAATTCCACAGGAATCCCACAAAACCCTCATATCCCATGAACCTAAGGATAGGCTATCATCTTCGGCCATAATGGTTGTGAGTTAAAACTGTGAGCCCTTATAAAGATACAAGCGCTGGTTCCGTGATAAAACCATGAGCCTTTACATGCTTAGTTTGTGAGCCACGGCCACTAATATCTTTCTACCGTGTTTTAAGTTGATTTGGAGGCTATTAGGGCAACTTGAAAAAGGTTTGGGACGTTAGCAACTATGTAGTTAGCTCGCTGGTTAAAGACAAAAAAATCCAGTAGGTGCCTCAATTATACCTTCATATTCTACAATTTTTTTATAGGTGCATGGCATGAATATGTTACAAAGTCAACATGATACCGAGAAGTTATAGATTTATTCTGATATAAAATGTCTGTGAACTTACTTCGGGTGTATCTGCCCAATGTGAAATGCCTTTTAGAAGGATTGGCATGTGTGAAGGATATAACCAGTCAAACAGAAGTCCATAGGTTCTTCGGCTGCAATTAATTAAGTACAACGTCATTTGTTATATGATAATGCAATATAAACACAACCACAACTATCTAGTAAAAGAACCCAACCTATTAGTGGCCATCGCAATTCCTCTTAAATCCCTCATCAATCCAATTAATGCATATTTTACCGTATCAGTACGAAACATCGCATCAGGGATCGACTCCAAACTGATAAAAACCTAGAACCACCAAAAACAGTCATAGAGATTAAACAAAATGATGACCTTGTCAAAGCTACAATTAGAACATTATATGATTGCATGGGCAGTGGACCTTGCCCTGTGTATGTATATGTTTTCTTTACTTCTTTTCCTTTTTTTGGTTTGTGCAAGTCTGTGTAAGACTTTATACGTACATACGTACATACATATATGTATATATATGTATGTATGTGTGCGTGTGTGTATATACTCAAGATCAATGGGGTACCATATTAGACTGGGGTACCGTATTAGACTGGGGTACATGTACATTACGATAAAATGCAAAATTTAATGCAAAACTGCAATATACACATGTTCAAATGTGTATTATTATTGATTAAATCACATCATTTACATGTTCATTATGATATGATATTTTATTTAATACAAAATAGCAATATGCACATGTTCAAAGGTGCAATATGCTTGAACACATGTATATTATACTTTTGAATGAAATTAAACATGTAAACATTTTTAGTTTTTTATCGTAATGACTAATGAATATAATATTTGTATGCACTAGTCAATAATAATGCAATTTTGAACACATGTATATTATACTTTCGCATGAAATTCAACAATTTATGATATTGAACATGGTCAATTTATATGGTACTCCATGGATCTCAACCCTATATATATATACACGCACACACACACACATATATAGGAGAGAAAAAATCATTCAACGAGATTTGGCTGATTTATAAAGTAAAATAAAAACTGAGATTGCTAATGGATATCACTTGTGCTCGAATTGCTATAGTGGTCACTGGTTCAAGAAGTGTCCTACTACTAAGTTCACAACATTCATATCTTGTGCAGATCTTGGTTACCAAAAGGACAACACGGGTAGAAGAATGTTTTAAAAACAGTTGAGGTTCTCTTTGATCTGGCAAAAATACAAAGATCTGCACAAAGATTGAATTTCAAATAGACAGTAAAGTGTAGTGATGTACCTGTAGTAGTGGATCCATAGAAGACTTGAACTTAACAGGGCTGTCCTCCATGAAAATTAACCAGCCAATAGTGTAATAAAATGTCGTTCTATTGCGAGAGCATCTGTATTCATGCAGGAAAGGGAAGTGTTCCCTCTACAAATAAAGATGAACAAATATAAATGGTAGCGTTACAAAAATTAGGACCATGTAACAATGGGAATGAAATGAAGTGTTCTGAAAAGCCACAAGACAAACTTGGCAGGCGGCTGACTTTCTAATGCTTCATCATGTAATCGGGATTTAGTGAATGCGTAAACAAGCTCATGAGGGTTCATAACATATAATAATAACCAACTGTTTCTAAATAGGACATAATAAAATTTTTTGACGATGATGTCATTTTGATATGATTAAATTTCTAAATGACTAATTTAATTATTCGAGTTGATTGACGGCTCAGGATGATCTGGAAGATTTTTCCATAGCTAAGATAATTGATTGTCATACACAAGTCGAGTATAAATGGCAACAGCTGACTCAAAATTTAGTTGCTAACTGAAGCAATGATGGCATTAAACACTAAGGCGAGCCATTAAGTTTTGTTAAGCAATCGACGACGTGGTTAGATTTTTAATGGCTAGGCAGCCACTTAAGTGAGCCCAAGATAAACATTTAAAGCCTTGAAAATACGGATAAGAGAATTACTGTATGGTTTGCAACAATGAATTTCACGGTGTCCAACTTCATAAGTAGTTTTCCAGTCATATACCTGCAACAAAATAGTCTCAAAAGTAAGACCATTTCCTACAATCAAACATACGCACACACTCCATAAGATAAATCATACGAGATAAAATCGAACTAACCCAGATGCAAGTTCCAAAAACAGACTTAAGGTGTGATCAATAACTTCCTCACTCTGTAAGTACGATAAATGAGAAACAGTACAAAAATCCAAGAGATGCAACCAACAAGGCGAATACATACCTCTGTGTAACACTTGAGGTTTGTTGCAATTTTTCCGACAATCACATTTAGTGCCTGAAGATGATCATGAAGTCCAAGGAGCTCAGATAGTCGGGCATACAGCTGCTGCAAAAAAATTATTAAAAAAATAAAAAGGATTTTTAGTAGATTCAAAAAACAGCCTAGAATAAGGACTAAATTATATATTTTGAGCATGATCAGATGGGTTCTTTCATATTACCTTAGAAGAATGCATGGCTTGGTCACCTACATAAGATTTTCTGAAGTGTTGAAAGAACGTTAATATTGCCTGGTCAAGTCTCTGCTTGCTTAGTTCTCCGTATCTCTGCCATGAGATATAGATTCAATGATCCATCCATCATCATTATATTGAAAACCTTCATCAATGTAATACTTATGATAAAAAAAAACACATGAAGTTTCCGTTTTCTAAAGCCATCAAGAATCTACAATCCAAAACAAACATTAGTGCCTACATGATGATGCTTCTAATAAGGTCACCAATCTCATTTAAATAGGATGTTCAGAAAAATTTTATACCACATTATTAGTGCATAATAAGTTCAAGGGGCTTTACGGCTTTACCTGACTGTGTGATCCACTATCAGTGGCATTTATGATACGTAAAACACGAGCTGATAGTTCTGCATCAATAGCTTCTTGGGAATCCGTGCTGAATCAAGATAAAATCAAAACTCCAAGAATTAACATAGTCAAAGGGCAACAGAGTGTTCCAACCATATAAATGGAACAATTAAATCAGAACTCAGTTGCAGATACCTGCAACCACTACACTGTTTAATCTTCAGTATAGCAGCAACGATATGAACTATCCAAGCTAATTTGGCTTCAATGACAGATAATTCATTTTTATCACTAACTTGATGTTGTGCTCTTTCCTATTAACGAATACATCCAAAAAAAACAAAATAAATATCATGTCAGAAATACCAATAAATATCATATCAAAAAGCTGGGAATGCCACTTGAACCAAAGCATACCGTATACAGCTGTAGGATGGGCTCCACGATGTTTATAATAAACAAGCTACTTCTTTCATACTGAATTACAAAAGAGTGATTGATCAAATAGTTACTATTTTAGACTTGTTATTTAAAAAAAAAAAAAAAGCATCTACCTCTTTTATGCTAATTCCTGAACAGGTAAAAGCATCAAGTACATGCAGGTTTATACCTGAAATCTGCAAAGATAAGGGAAGCAATCAAGCTGGTCTTGAAGAAGCTCAACATTGTCAAGAGGATTCTCAGAGAGGTCGTCTTGGGGAGTAGCCTACATATCAAACTCAAGCAATTGGAGCTTACAATAATCAAGCAAGAGTATACAAGTTCGCTTCACAAAAGATTAGAATATAAATTTTAATGGCTATGGCTATGGCTCACATGCCTGTACAGAGTCAAATCTTGATGTAATAAAACCTTCACTGATCTTGGGCACAAACTCGTCAAGCAAGCTAGGTGCATCAGCTTTCAAGTAGGGCACAGACGTTACCAACCTCGACCACAACCCCAAAAGATAGTATACACTGCTACTAGCCCACTGCAAGAGGCATGAAGTAAATAACAGCTTAAGGAAAGCAAAAGAGTTCAATAAAATAACTGCTGGGCTGTACTAGATTCGGAAACAAAAAAAGTCTTGACTCTATGAGGAGTCATGTTTTTTTGTTGCGAAATACTAGTTCTATGATTCTATGAGCATTGTTAAATCATATCATCTGAAGTTGTGAAAAACAGCCAACCTGCCATGACTGCAATGATTTTAAAGTAAACTCTGCTACCAAACGTATCCAATCACTGTATCCTTCCACGTTCACAAGCTCCGATAACTGCAATCATCACCACAGATAGATTTATTAAGGCATTTATGTTCAGATATTTAAAGATATAGCCAACTACAATCGAAATAGCAGTTTGTCCCAGAACATTTTGCCATAGTAAATTAGTAACTGGTGAGCCGCTTTGCTTAAGGTTATGGTTCTTATGGACACTTAATTTTGGAGGTGTAGCATAATAGTCCTGTTACAAGCAAATAATCAAAAGCATGTTACCAGTTACAAACAAACAACAAAATTTGAACTTCCCATTCTACTTAAAGAGAAACATTTACATAGATGGATAGCAGCTGACAATAAACTTCTTTCCACATTGTTGTACCCCATCTTTCCGCAATCTTCCATAAAGACAACTTATTTCTAATCTTTCACTCGTTCAAATCTATTTTTCTACTTTCCCACGTCATTCTAGATTAATACACCTAGAGGTGGTAAGGTTTGGTTGGGTAACAGGTTTTAAACAGTCCCTACCTTGCGGAAAGTGCTCAGACAGTTGTAAACAAATATACATAGCAATGTTTCGACCAGAGGGAGCATCGGAAAAAAGCTCATCTAGTAGCCGAAGGTTGTCCGTGTGCTTATGTTGTTATACACGGAGTATAGTAAAGATGTCATATGTTTGTATCAATATCATGCAAATGATATTCATTATTCATCACTGGCTTTCTCTGTTAGTTGGATATAAAAAATGCCCCTCTTTACGCATTCTCGAGGAGGTGGCATGTGGATTAACCACATTGTTTTGTTGTTCAAAAGGAGGCCACCAAGCACATCACCTTTGGACTTTGGGGCTCCTAGCACGGTCTTACAATCTACAAAAGTTGGTTTGGTTGTTCCTTATAGGTTGCCTAGTAGTTTGATATGTTAGAATGACAACAAGCATCCAACTCCTACCGACGTCCAGACGGAAAGTGTTTTATTGTGGCTGTATATGCCAATACAAAATTGTAAACACAAGATGATTATCATAGCATCATTGGGTTGAAGTGCTTTAATTGGAACGAGTTTTGCATCACAGATCTTTACAGTTAGATGTATGCTAGGACAACATATTAATCGTGTGAAACTAGAATATTTATAGCATTGTGTCCTCTTGTTGAGCAAGCATGTTATTTAAAATACTCATACATGAATATATGTAATTTCATTGATCAAATCTTACTTATTTTGTATTTGAAGCAAAATGCATGCATGTGTGCTCCAATATCTTTACAAATAGTTGGGAAAGAGATGTGCCCAATTATGTAGGAACAATAAGTTGTACATAACTACATATGTAAAGCGGTATAGCCTCAAAACAACTTGTATCTTGGGCTCTTGGCAATGGATAAGAAGTTATTCAAATTGCAAAAGAGTTACATAATCACCTGATAGTTTACTCTAAACCGTCCAAGAAGACGACAATACTCATGGTAATTATCATGATCAGCAAGACCTGGTTCAGGATTCACAAACTTACTTTAAGATTATGTTATCGATAGAATCCAAAGGTCAAAAGCAGACAGTATTGATTATAACAAGTGCCTACATGATGTGTCTGGATGAAATTCAGATTAAGCACCATATATTATAAAAATTTTGAACATTTCCAACTCAGTTTGTGACGATATGTTCAAGTACATATAGAGTGAAACCAGATATGGATATTACAAATATTCAAGATTTGAACTAATGTTGTCTTTTAGTATTTATATACTCCCTCTTAAACCAAATAAACTATTAGGACTGTGTTTATAGTCAAGTATCTAAAATAACGCATTAATATACGAATTTATTAATTTTTCTTTACGATTTATTGAAGTCTAGTTCATTGAATTTGTTTGAAATATAAGCACGAGATATTATTAATGACTAAAATCTAATGAAAGAGAGTGGAGGAAATAGAAGTTTTTCACAATCAAGTGTCTAAAACAACACCTCACTCGTATAAACATATTAATGTTTATTTACAAATTAATTAAAGCCTACGCTCTTTTGCATAAAAGCATGTGACATGAAAAAGGTAGAGGAAATAATAACACAAGAAATTGGTCAAAGCTCATGATAAAAAGAAGAGAATTTAACTATTCGCTTAGTTTTAGTTAGCAAATTGATATAAAGGTAGATATGTCGAAAACCGTTCCATATTAACCTATCTCATAGCCAAGCAAACATCAAACCTAGTAACAAATTCACTTGAGTACTTGACAATATTAGAATTACACGTAGGAGTTTCTCGAGCAAAAAAGTCCCAAAGTAAATTATATCATGAAATTTTAATTCATAAAGAAGCATGTGAGATGGTTTTGAACTTTTGATATCAACATAAAAACTCCATAGACATTTATACGATATCTTCAGCTAGTTGTGCCTTCAAATATGAGCACCAATATTTCTCTTTTTAAAGAAAAAAGATTAAAGCACCTGTTGCTAAAATAAATGTTTCTAGGCTTAGCTACTCTACCGTCCATTAAGGGACTGATGTGACATTAGTACCAGGCAGTATGAACTGTGTAAACAGCCAAATACACGAGGAAGAACCATGCATCCTGGAAGTGTACTACAAATCATAACTGTTCAATTATGTACCTAAAGTCCCAAGAGCCTATGAAATAAGAGCATCTACTTAATGATGATAAAATTGCCCAAACATCCTTGCAGAAAAAGGAAATTTTCCATAAAGCTATAAATCATAGTATCCCACTTTAAAAGTACTTCAAGAACGAACGGTCTATAGTCGTATGACTATACATGGTGTGTTGCTGCCAAAGAGCTAAAATTAGCATGTCTCCTGAGATGGAAGACTATGTTGCTGGTCAAGGGATGAGTGGGAGTGCATGGTCAGGACACTGGAAGTCTATGAACTAGTCTTGACGTCTCGTCTATTGGACTACAGCCTCAGTCTCTTTTAAAGATCTGTATGTCTATGGACCCCGACTACTAATATCGTACAGCTCATAATACAGAATTTGATTTTCTCGTCTTATAAAAAAGTTAGTTTTTTTATCTAGTTAGTATTGTGTGGCAGCTGTGGTTTATGTTATTTTCACCATCAATTTTTGCTTTCGAAAATACAGTCTTGGAAAAGTCACCACTCTCCACACCCATAGTTGTGAAAAGCTCAAGGTGCACCGAGGCACAAAGGGGTCCTCGGGGCCTAGAAGCGAGACGCAAGCGCAAGCCTCATGAATGAAAAGCACATCAAAATATATATATATATATATATATATATATATATGTATGTATGTATGTATGATGTCTAGTTGTCTACACAACTTAAATAGTATAAAAACATTTATAATATCAAAAAACTATGTTCCAGGTTGCCTAGTTGCATAAAGACATTTATAATATCAACTATGTAGTTGTCTGGTTGATGGTTAGTTTCCTAGTTGTCTACCCTTCTTAAACTCGCCATGTAACCGAGGCATATTTTAATTAAAAAAAAGCCCCAAACGCTGGGCCTTATGAGCCTAGGTGCGCTTTTAACAACTATGTCCACACATATGCAAAATAAATTTTGGGAGACACATAAAGAGCCATTATGTGCCAACCCAGAGGCTTTCCTAATCACAGCCCACTCACCTTGATTTAGTACCATATCCCACTAAATTAGCATAATTGGGCCTTTCAAAGTGCTAAAATTCAAGATTTTCATATGCTATAGTTATTTGAAGCAAGACTGCATTCTTCTTCGAAAAAATTGTCAAGAAAGGTAATATAAAATACAAAATTAGACAGTATAGGTATTATGAAATTTTTTAGGCCAAGAAAGGACATGAAATTCAATTTTTAGGCCGAGAAAGGATATTCAAATGTTGTTTTTGCCGAAAAAGGACTATAAAATTAAAAATGTACTTTATTAATTGGTCATGTATACCCTTTTTTTATCAAAAAAGAATTTTATGTTGCCTTTCTTGGCCTAAAATTTTCACAATACCTTTATTGTCAAATTTTGTACTTTATGTTACCTTTCTTGGCAATTCATATGCATGATGTTTTGGGGGGATGAAAAAATAGGCCTGCACCACTAAAACTGGAAAACCAAACACGAACCGGCTATATTTGGTTTGTGTTTATCTGAAGTCTTTAAAAAATTCCTTTTCAACTTGGTTCTAGATTTTTTCAAAAACAATTATTGGTTTGGTCCAGTCCAGAACCAGAACTGAACCTGTCTTTATTTATGAAAAAGTTACTGTTCAAATTTGAAACATCATTCCATATTATATATTTAAATCAGAAACCCAATTTTGTATACTAAACCAGAACGGTTCAGTCAGGTTTCAACCAGATCCAGTCCCCTACATCTTGTAGTATTTATTATCAAGTTAAAGTAAATCCCTTTAAGATGCAATAACCACACAGACAAAGGCATGCTGACATATTATAACAGAGCACTAATCATCACTATCTCCTACTTTGCATTAAAGCCTAATGATAGACATAGTTGTCAATACGAGAGATTTCTCTTGCTAATTGCTATGGATGATTTAAAACAAAAGTAGATCCCATGTCTAACCAGTGGAACCAGCTAATTTCAAGAGCTTTATACTCTGTACAAAACCATGTACCTTGCCCTGCTTGTAAGATCTCTTTAGATCCGGTCATTAAATGGGCCAGGAACTTTGAACGTGCGGCATCGTTTGAGAACAAAGAGCGTCTTACTGAAGCCAATCGCACTAAGCATTCCAGAGCCTACAATTGCAACATCAAATAAAAACATGTCATCACCATATCATTTTTTACAGGTTTGTATGAGAAGAATATAGCAAAGTTGTCAAACTAAGATAAGAGTGCATGAAAGTGCATTATTAGCGTCTAAAAGCCTTAGGAGTTAAAAATTGTTCACCACTTCATAATTTCTAACAAGTTTTCATTTTAAATTTCACCCAACTAATATAAAATAAGCAGGTTGTTAGCTTCTGGTTGATAATTACTAAATTTATGAGACCCACCAACCATATAAGTCCCTCTTTTCATATGAAGAATAATGTTCCAATAATTACATTTGTAAGCTGCTATTATATTAGCAAATTATACTCATAGGTTTCATCACTACCAAGAAAAACAAATAGGGTGTAAATTCAAGTGTATGCGGCATAAGCTGAGAGTAAAACCCTTGTTATATTTCTACTCAAATAAACTAAAATCTAATATGAAGAAACTGATTTTTGACATTTGTAAACGTCCTATGTTTCAATGTTCTGATACTAGTAGTTCTATATCTTCTGGGTGTTTTCCATCATTATCAAATCGCCGTAAAATCATGGATGACTTCTTGAGACTTTTCTCAATGGCAAACTTGAGCCCACTCAGTTGCAGAAATTTTCTATCTTCCACTCTCCGTTCGACATATTTGTAACAAATTCTAAATTTGCCACATTCCCTTTCTTACTTTTAAAACTATTTTAATATAGAAATTAAAGGAAAAGTAAAAAATGACTGTCTCTTTTAAGCATCTAAATAATGTATTTGTTGTTACTTCATAGTTTAAAAAAACTGAGGAAAACTGAAATAAAGTAAATACAAGAATACTTCAGGAAACATAGAACAGATAAAGGCTAGAAATTCTGATGAATGAACAAACCCAACTTTTGGATTGAAATATATATTCAAAAAAAGAGAAAAATCACTCGCCTCTTTGGATAAGGGAGGATTTGTAATTGCATAATAATCAAAAAATATTTGTAGAGTCGAAGGATCTTCTAAAACCGGCTTCCACGAAGATGGGATCTGCAGATTCACCATAAAGTTGGTAAGTTCAAAATATTAATGAAAAAAGCAATGAAGTTAAAGGGCCCTACAGGATATTTTATTTATAGACACCTTGTGCAATGAACTGTTGTGCTTCATATGTGGAAAAACTGTAAAATTAATACCTGAACAGTACCAAACTCATCTGAGCTTTCATCAATTGACGTTCCAACAAAATCAAATGACAGACACTTTAATGCCAGAGACAGTGCCAACTCCGGCAACCGGCTGCCAACTGCATGCAGATAAATTTTCAGAAAGACAATGATATACGAAGCTCTAAATTCCTACCAGAAGTAATGTACAAAATCAATTCACGTTACCTTCAGTTTTCAGCTGTTGCAAGGAGGTAAGAGATATTTGGAATATTCGAAAAAGAGATTGATCCCGAAAGGAACAGGAAACTCTCCGATGATGTGTAGAAGGCAACCCTGGATTTGGCTGTAAATCCACCGAGGAGGGGAGATAGGAATGAAAAACAGTATCAAGACAATTAATGACAAATTACAAAAATTCAATCATGTTTACTTCCACTAAAGTGGGTGCGATGATAACAACTTAAGAAAACTAGAAATTATAATGACCAATGAAAAGAACATGGATGCTAACACAACAAAGAGGATCATGAAGCAAAGGCATGGGTACTAACCTAGTTATGTAAATATACAATTATCCACGAAGTGGTTTAAGGAGTAGGGATATTTTAACCAACCTGATTCATCTCACTAACAAGCTGATTTAGTATCTTTAAACCAATAGAACAATGTTCAGGTGATGCCTGATAAAAACAGCAACCATGTAAGTAAATTATGCAACCATGGAGATCTTATGCATCAACAATAAATTAAATTTGCAAGCAATTGTAGATTAAATTTGCAACAAATTGAAGTTACCCTGTTTTAATGTGAAATTAACAACTTTGCCTAAGGTACATGCAATGGGTAGAACAGAAATGAACGATGTAAGGATACATCATATTTGCATACTTAACTGAGTTCTCCCATATCGAACAGTGAATGTTATGATGTAGTGCCTACTAAACCCATAACTTACTGCCTCAATTAAACTTCTCACTCTCAGCCTGCATGCCTCTATGAAGTAAACCTCTTACAATAACATCACCTAACTTCCTAATCGTAAGTTATATAAAGATAACAATACTATGAAGTAAACCTCTTACAATAACATCACCTAACTTCCTAATCGTAAGTTATATAAAGATAACAATACTATAGAAGGGATTTGCTAATTGGTAGTCAAAAAGTGCAACAAAAGACGATGTAGCCTTGACTCTAGATACTTTCCTGATTTCTTGACAAGAGTATTGAAGGATTCCAAAATAACTAGTAATTGACTAAGATTTATTAACTATGGTATTAATCACTATTAATACAAAGAGAGATGACGCATAAAAAGGGAAAAGTAAAAGGTTTGTGCCCATGGGACTCTGAAGAACATGAGAAAGAGAGATGTCATAGCAGCAGTGCAGCAGGTAAAATACTACCTGAATCAAAAAATCTGTGGAGTCTTTGACCACATCTCTGAACCGATCATCATCAAACCAACCAAATTTGGTCACCCGACACAGGAGCTGGACTAAAGATCCGATCACATATGGCTGCAGTTCATGTCCTCTTTTCGCCAAATAGGTAATAATGTAATTTCCTTCATCAGATGTTCACAGGCATAAATTTATAATGTGTTACAAACAAAAGAACCTCTTTTTTAAGTAGTAATGTAATTCCTCACAAAGAGAAAACAAGGTAGAAGTTGAATATTAGAACTAAGAAGATATTCAGCCAATAAATAGCAACACATGTTTATAACAAATTTGAACGAGTGTATGTTGATTACCAACTACAGAACATATGGATACATAGGAAAAGAAGGTTAACAGAAGAATTACGTATATCAAGACGCAGTTGCAGGGATAGTGTATGCTCAGTCACTTGCTTCAACAAACTCGAACTAGCCAGCATCAATGCATAAGGAGTTGAAGCATTGTCCAATATGTACTGACACTGTGAAATGTAATCAGTATTTGCAGAAAAGCATTTTAGAGTGTTCTCAGCATGAGCACGTTCAACTGAGTCTTGTGAATTGTAGAGTCTCTCGCACAAGGCTTCTAGTTGCGCTAAGCTCTCCATTCTTGATTAGAATTGAAGATTGAATTTCAGGTGTCAAGAACCAGCAATTATCCAATTTAGGTCTACAAAATATATCATAAGAAGAGGTCATGTATCCTGGCAGAAACCAACACAAGTGTATATGACTCACTTAAATCAAAGACAGACCACAAACTTATTGATGTAACGACACATATCAACATATGAGAGAACGCAACTGGGATGTATAAGCAAGAACCGGAGCATATGACGTTGAACCAGATATTATAACATATAGATTATATTACATTGTTCATCATACAATAAAGCATCTCTCATCGTCAAGCTATTCCCTATTACATGTGGGAGGTCAAAAAGAAAAAGAAAAATAGTACATATATAAAGGCTACGGAAAGAACTCTAAGATAGAGAACCATGAGCCGGTGATCACCAATGCTTGCTATCTATAACACGGCAACAATCCTGTAAAAAGAAAAATGACCAACAAGAAAATTAACTGGCATCAGCTAAACCATTATGGTTCAAAGAAACTGAAGTAAAGTAAATTAAGTTGTTTTCTTTTCTTTTTCAAATCTCTCCTCCGATCTCAATAAATTTGCTGCCTCGTGTACATAAATTCTCACCATCGCTGAAATGAACTCAAGAAAATAGAAAATGTACTAAAAACCAATACACTGCTTGAAGCCAATCTTGATATTCCAACTAGTGGATTAAGATACAAAGATCACATTAACATCGACAAAACAGACAAGCAAACCAACCATCCTATCCGAATCCACCATAACTAGTACAGTTTACGAACACCATTGAGGCCCTATCATATCAAGAAAATGAGATCAAATCAAAGTAATTAAATACCGAAACTAAATACATGTCATTTTCATCCCTTCATCAAAAAAAAAAAAAACATCCAACACTAATTTGTTAAACTGAAAGGCTACACGATGATGCAGTTAGATAGAAGAAAAAACAAAATCAGTTGAAGGAATTCATCATCTATAGTGATGAAAACACCTTTGCAGTTGGAATCAGGAAGGGTTTTGTTTCAGCGCCTAGAGAGAGAAGCCTGAGATCCAAAAGGGAGTCGATGAATGTGGATTAAATCGAAAATATGCATATAAAGAAATAGGGAGTGAGGAGTGGCTTACGACTAATAGTAATAAAGAGCAAGAGAGGGAGAGAGAGAGAGATGAAGGAAGAAGAAAGGCGAGCCCAAGAAAAGAAAAGAAAAAGCAAAAGCCCTAAAATGGCTAATGGTGGTAAATCGGCATTGCTGATGATGCAGCTGCTGACCTTGGTCTCTGGATCACCGTAGAAAACGGAATCCGTCGCATTATGCGATCACGTTGACAGGGCTTGGACCGGCCCAAAACCATGTGGCTATAATTACTCCCACGCTTACCATTACTCCTACAAAAAAATGTCTTTTTATCATTTTACAATTTATATACAACTCATAATAAACATGGCTAGGGCTCTTTTTATCTAAACCGGATCAAACCGTTTCATATTGGGCCGATTCTTGGTTTTTATAAGTTGGTTTTCGTTTCCTCTAAAAGGGTGTTTGGATCTGTGTTTGAAAAAGTGACGTAACGTTTTGAAAACTAATAATCAGATTATAGTTGTAACAAAAAGTGTTGTTGGAAAAGCAATGTTCGGTTTAACTTCTGTTGTTTGCTATCGTAATTATCAAATAATCAGTTTTTTAAGTGTTTGGATTTCCGTCTTAACTTATAAAATGACTAAATAATCACTTATTACGCAAATTAATGATGTTTGGTTTTGCGTTATAAACGGGATTATTAGCTTATTAACGTTACAATAACGTAATAATTGATTTAAAGTGTTTGAATTACATACGTTAATAAGTGATTATTTGCGTTTAACATTAGTCCTACCACACTTTTTCATAAACTAAAAATTGTAGTTTGTTTGCTTAATAAATGATTATTTGGTCATTTTACAATTTAAAACGCAAATCCAAACAGTTTAAAAACTAATTATTTGATAATTATGATAGCAAACAGCAGAAGCAAAACTAAACACTACATTCCTGACAGCACATTTGGTTACGGCTATTATCTGGTTATTAGTTTCTAAAACGCTGCAACACTTTATCAAACGCAAATCCAAATACCGTCTAAGCTACATTTTTTAACTTATCAAAAGTGTAGTAGGATTAATTCTAAACACAAATAATCACTTATTAACGTATGCAATCCATACACTTTAAATCGATTATTTGCGTTATTGTAACGTAATAAGCTAATAATCTCGTTCATAAAGCAAAACCAAACACCCTCTTAATAAGTTGATGATACAAATTATTATTTTTACAAAATGTAGCTTATTTGCTTAATAATATTATTTGGTCATTTTACAAGTTAAAACGCAAATCCAAACACTTTAAAACTTATTATCTGATAATTATGATAGCAAACAGCAGAAGCAAAACCAAACACTACATTTATGGCAGCACATTTGGTTACAGCTATTATCTGATTATTAGTTTCCAAAACGATACAGCATTTTTCAAACGTAAATCCAAACACCCTCTAAGCTACATTTTTTAACTTATAAAAAGTGTGGTAAAATTAACTTTAAACGCAAATAATCATTTATTAACGTATGCGATCCAAACACATTAAACCGATTGTTTGCATTATTGTAGCGTAATAAGCTGATAATCTCGTTCATAACGCAAAACCAAACACCCTCTTAATAAGTTAATAATACAAATATTATTTTTATAAAAAATAATGCAGTGAATCTAAAATGAGTGTTACATATTCAACATAAAATATATTACATATTCAATACAGAATGTTATTTATAATTATATTTTTTAAATAACATAGGCAACTCCTACCGGCCTAAGCCAAACTGTCCCAGACCCATCACGTGAGAGGTAAATCGAGCTAACCCGATGGTAAGACAACACTGAGAGGTCCACTGGCTTCGAAGAGTAGTTTTGTTATTCCTCCACCTCGAACTCTGACTTTTGTTAGGTGTGGTCAAATTTATCAGTGTCCTTTTTAATTGTGTTGCACGTTTGAAAACAAAATATATTTATTTATTTTCAAGTATTAAAATAAAAGTGACGTTATTTTATTAAAATAAAATTTAAGTTCTGAGTTCTTTAAGCTAAATTAGAGTATTGTAATTTGGTGAAGGCTATGAGCATTTTTTATTTGTTTTTGGATTTTGATCGGGTCATTTTATATAGACTTTAATGTGTTTAAATGATATTATTTTATATATAAGTACTTGTATAAGTCTACATGTGATGTTTATTTATCAATTGAAGGATTAAAGATTAAATGACGTTAAAGTGAGTAATATGAGCAGAACACAAGTCCAATAAGGGTTAGGAATTCATTTAGAAGCAGCTCGAAAATAGTCAGCTCGAGATGTTCAGGTAGGGGCGCAGGCCTACGCTGCCAAAACAATGAGTTTTGAAAGCTAGAGAGCAGTTCCAGCGTACCCCAGCACAGGGGGGCACAGGGCTACGCCCGTGCGGCGTAAAAACCCTAGAGCCGCTTTTTGACGTCCAAAACCCTAGAAATCTTAACCTCCATAAATATGGGGCGGCTGATAGTCGAAAAGAAAAACAAGAAGAAAGAAGAGGAAAAAGCAAAAGCCCTAAAATGGCTAATGGTGGTAAATCGGCATTGCTGATGATGCAGCTGCTGACCTTGGTCTCTGGATCACCGTAGAAAACGGAATCCGTCGCATTATGCGATCACGTTGACAGGGCTTGGACCGGCCCAAAACCATGTGGCTATAATTACTCCCACGCTTACCATTACTCCTACAAAAATATGTTGTTTTTATTATTTTACATTTATATACAACTCATAATAAACATGGCTAGGGAGAAAAAACTCATTTTATCTGAACCGGGCCAAACCGTTTCATATTCGGTTGATTCTCAGTTTTCATAATTTGGTTTCGTTTCCTCTAAGAGAGTGTTTGGATTTGTGTTTGAAAAAATATTGTAGCGTTTTAGAAACTAATAATTAGATGGTAGTTGTAACAAAAAGTGTTGTTGGAAAAGTTGTGTTCGGTTTAGCTTTTGTTGTTTGCTATCATAATTATCAAATAATCAGTTTTTTAAGTGTTTGGATTTGCGTTTTAACTTGTAAAATGACCAAATAATCACTTATTACGCAAATAAAAGGGTTTTTGGTATTGCGTTATAAACGGGATTATTAGTTTATTAACGTTGCAATAGCGTAAATAATTGATTTAAAGTGTTTGGATTGCATACGTTAATAAGTGATTATTTGTGTTTAGCGTTAGTCCTACCACACTTTTTCATAAGTTAAAAAATGTAGCTTATTTGCTTAATAAGTGATTATTTGGTCATTTTACAAGTTAAATCACAAATCCAAACACTTTAAAATTTTATTATTTGATAATTATGATAGCAAACAGCAGAAGCAAAATCAGACACTACATTATGGCAGCACATTTGGTTACAACTATTATCTGATTATTAGTTTCCAAAACGATACAGCACTTTTCAAACGCAAATCCAAACACCCTCTAAGCTACATTTTTTAACTTATAAAAACTGTGTTAGAATTAACTTTAAGCGCAAATAATCATTTATTAACGTATGCGATCCAAACACATTAAGCCGATTATTTGCATTATGTAACGTAATAAACTAATAATCTCGTCCATAACGCAAAACCAAACACCCTCTTAATAAGTTAATAATACAAAATATTGTTTTTATAAAAAATAATGCAGTGAATCTAAAATGAGTGTTACATATTCAACATAAAATATATTACATATTCAACACAGAATGTTATTTATAATTATATTTTTTTAAATAACATAGGCAACCCCAACTGGCCTAAGTCAAACTGTCCCAGACCCATCACGTGAGAGGTAAATCGAGTTAACCCGATGGTAAGACAACGCTGAGAGGTCCAATGGCTTCAAAGAGTAGCTTTGTTATTCCTCCACCTCGAACCTCTCACTTTTGTTAGGTATGGTCAAATTTATCAGTGTCCTTTTTAATTGTGTTGCACGTTTGAAAACAAAAGATATTTATTTATTTTCAAGCATTAAAATAAAAGTGACGTTATTTTATTATATTAAAATGTAGTTCTGAGTTCTTTAAACTAAATTAGAGTATTGTAATTTGGTGAAGGCTATGAGCATTTTTTATTTGTTTTTGGATTTTGATCGGGTCATTTTATATAGACGTTAATGTGTTTAAATGATATTATTTTATATATAAGTATTGGTATAAGGCTACATGTGATGTTTATTTATCAATGAAGGATTAAAGATAAAATGGAGTTAAAGTGAGTAATATGAGCAGAACACAAGTCCAATAAGGGTTAGGAAGTCATTTAGAAGCATCTCGGAAATAGTCAGCTCAAGATGTTCGGGTAGGGGCGCAGGCCTACGCTGTCAAAGCAGTGAGTTTTGAGAGCTAGAGAGCAGTTCCAGCGTACCCCTGCGCAGGTCGGCCGTACCCCTAGCACAGGGGGGCGCAGGGCTACGCCCGTGCTGCGTAAAAACCTTAGAGCCGCTTTTTGACGTCCAAAACCCTAGAAATCTTGACCTCTATAAATATGGGGCGGCTGATAGTCGAAAAGAAAAAGAAGAGGAAAAGCTCAAATTTATCACTCACGATGTAGTCGGTACGAGACCCAACAACGAAGGGTAAGGGTTTGGTTTCTTCTACTCTCCATTGTATCAACCATCAATCCGATAACTACGAAACATGTTTCTGACAAGTTCAATGTTCCGTACGAGTTGGTTGATGATCATACTATTATCATTCAAGAGTTTTTTATTAGCTAAGTATTTATGTTTTTCCTTGGTTTATTATGGTAACGAGCATTATTTTATATTTAGTTTTCTGTGTGATTATTATTTAAATATATTGTTTCATTCGATTCTATTTATATATTTATTGCAAGACGCGTCGTAGCCGTGTTACATGTCGTGCCGAGCTCATTAGATTAGGAGTTAAGACGGACTGTAAACATGACACGATTCGTGCCCAAAATACGGATTGCGGTAGATATGATTGTCGTAACTATGTCTGTGTGGTTAGGTTACAAAGATAAATAATCTAAATCATGAATAATTAATTTATTAGCAACCCTAGGTCGATTATCCATAATCCTACCCAAACTCTAAATCTGAAGTCGTTGATACTACTTCATTTTTTAAGTTTTATTGTTAAAACTATAATTGTTTTTCGAAAGTTTCGTTCAATCATTTCCTTCCAGTTATTGGTTTTTATTATTAGTCAATAACTATCATAACATAATATTGATAACTGCATGCTTCATGAGGAGGCAATCTCACTTACCATAGCTATAAGTTAAAGCGATTGATGTTTTTATAATATATATGAACGCTTTACGACAAGCGTATCATATTTGCTCCAAAACATTTCCAAACATAAGAACCGTAAACATAATTGATAAACAATACCGCTACATCTAAGTAAACCCGTTTAACCTTTCTATTTCATCAACTCAGTTTACACCTAAATAAAGTAAAAAAGTACATGTAATACATAAAGATGACAAACTATAATATTATAAATTTACATAATATTAAACGTGTTAAATGTAAAACACAGCAGTAAAAAATTTAAATAAAAACTCCTAGTGTATTTTTACAAAATAATAACCAAAAGTTGTATTTTTGTAATTGACTTAAACATAATAAAACCAAGTTGCACGAAGCCTTAATTTCACCTTTAGTTTCATACAAGAAATGTTATTTAAATATTTTACGTGTCTTTAACTAATAAAATAAACCCATTATATTGGGCCTTCACCAACCGCATCACATTCAATATGAAAAATGTAAATTATGCAACTCATAGTTAATAAACATGTGTCAAACTTTGATCGTTATACATCTATTATAGATTTCATGTTTTCAACCATCAGGATATCTTTGCAATGACATATTCAACTAATATAAATGCAAGTGTTGCGTACACTACACTTTGTCAATATAGACTCTTTCATTTGTTAACGCATGTGCAATTTGTTGTCGTACTTAGCAATGTAAATATTATGGTAGTCATGATATGTCTTGTAAAGTGTTAAAAACGAGTGAAACACCCCGCGCTTTGCGGCGGGTATAAAAATCATTAACAAATAATTTAAAACTACAATATTTGAATATCATATTAAATTAGTATTAGGTAAGATATAATATAATATTATTTTTTATTTTATTAAAACAAATTAATAAATAAATTATATAAGAAAACCTTAAAAACAAAATCAAAAAATCAAAAAGAAATAGAATGAATAGGTTATGAATAGTGAATTTTTATCTTGAAAAATAGAAAGAAATCAAAACATAAAAAATAAGGAAAAAATATTCAAAGCAATAATAATTATTAATAAGTTAAAATTGGATTAAATAAAGTAACAATATTTAAAAAATGACTTTGAATTCAAATTTGTATTATGTAAAACTACAATATTTGAATATCATATTAAATTAGTATTAGGTAAGATATAATATAATATTATTTTTTATTTTATTAAAACAAATTAATAAATAAATTATATAAGAAAACCTTAAAAACAAAATCAAAAAATCAAAAAGAAATAGAATGAATAGGTTATGAATAGTGAATTTTTATCTTGGTAAACGTATATATATATAATGTCAATTAATATTAAAAACATATGTAGCGTATGAGTAACAAAATGCACTAATCCAAGTGTGCTTTAGATGATAAATGTATTTGGTTTTCTATCAAAAGCAACACTAATTTTGTTTCATTTCATAATCTATATATTTATTATATCATGATGGAGTGTAAGTATGACATAAACCCATATTAAAAAATAACTCATATTTTATTTAAAGGTTTCTCTATTTTATTATTGATTATGTTGTGTTTTAACTCTGATTATAATACTAAACTATAGTACTTGCACGTTGTTTTCAGAAGCTTAAGAAAACTAATATATATGTGTGTGTATATGGTTGAGATCTATGGAGTACCATATTAGACTGGGGTACCGAAATACCATATTAAATGAACATGTTCCTTATGATAAAATGTTAAATTTCATGCAAAAATGTAATACACATATGTTCATATTCATCACGTTGTTTTTTTTAAACGTTTAATTTCATGCAAAAGTGCAATATGCACATGATTATGCGTATTTCACCTTTGAACATATGCATATTGCTATTTTGCATGAAATACATCATTTTATCATAATAAACATGTAAATAATATAAACTAGTTAATAATAATGTGCATTTGAACGTGTGTATATTGCAATTTTGTAGTAAGTTTAGCATTTTATCGTATTAAACATGTTCATTGAATATGGTACTCTGGTTGCCAGTCTAATATGGTACCTCATTGATCTTTAATCTCTCTCTCTCTCTATATATATATATATATATATATATATATATATATATATATATATATATATATATATATATATATATATATATGAGATATATATTTATTCTTCGGCGGACCTAAGTGTTATGACACGGGTGTCACTCGATGCTGATAAAATTTTGAAATATTGTGTTAGTTATGTGTCAGAAACTTGGGTGACAAGGTGGGTGTGAAGCGAAGTCTTTGTGTTTTTTTTTTTTCTAATTCTCCAGAGAGTTCAATATTCATTTCTCAATATCGGAGAGAATGAAAAGTAAGGAATGACGGGTCGCAGCCGATAGGGTTTCTAGACGGATTGCTGTCGCCACCGCTGGAAGGGTGGTCGCCGGCTAAGGTTTGGGAAGGGGTCGCCGTCTGGAGAGCAACAGTCGCTGGTTGAGGGTTTGGGAAGGGGGGTCACCGGCTTTAGAGAGAACCACGAACATGATTTTTCTCTGTTTTTTTTTGAGAAGCGGCAATTTCTTTTCTCTCTATTTCTCACTGCATTGGAGAGAAACAAAAACAGAGAATAAAAATTGTTTTATTTTTCAATTTTCGTTTCTCAAACTAAACAAACAAGGAAAATGATTTCATTTCTATTTCTCTTCTCCTATTTTTCTGTACCAAACACACATTTAATTCTTTATTTTGAATTATCTGGCTCTAAACAAACAAGTCATTTTCATTTATTTGTCTTCATTTCTCTGAATCAAAAGCACCCTAGGTTTAAACTCTAGTAGATTTTTTTTGAAGCAAAAATCTGGCCCCCTTGGCTCTATTCCTCTCGACCAAAGCTAAAACCCATTACGAGGTTTGGTTTTTCGATCGTTAAAACGATATTTAGCGTTGTTGTTCAAAGGTGAAGCATGTTGATAGAATTTTTTTATATTTAGGGACGTAATTATGAAAATGAAAAAAGTTGCTAGATTTTTTAATGTTAATCCAAAATAAATATAAATAATATGAATATAATTGATTAAAAATACAAAAATCTATTGTAATTTTTGACAAAAAAAAACCTTGTAAAAAATACCGGTTTTCATAAGAGGTCATACGGTCCGACCGGTGTTGCTGTGTGTGTACGAATATGGTGGCTAAAGAACAACCTCTTTGAACAGGGGTTACGCGAACAAACGGAAAACAGAATCGAAGCAGAAGCAGAAGCAAGAAGCAGAAGCAGAAAATGGCAACTGGAATGGTTGGTGGCGGTGGAGGAGGGAACGGGGGAGTCGAGTGGCACCAGCGGCCTCCAAATCCTAAAAATCCCATAGTCTTCTTCGACATAACCATCGGTACCATTCCTGCCGGCCGTATCAAGATGGAGCTCTTCGCCGACATCGCTCCTAAAACCGCGGAGAACTTTAGGCAGTTCTGTACTGGAGAGTATAGGTATGATGCTTATTACATTGACTTCTCTTTCTGTCCCTCCGTCTCGATACTAAAATTCGCTTTTAGGTCTCAATATTGCTTACATCTTCACTTCTTTGGAGGTGGTAATAATTGTACCGGTAGCAGATAGAAGATTCATTGTTACAATTAAAAAATTAAAAACATTACATTATAATTTGTGCTGAAAAACTCACAGTATATGACGTGAATTTTGATTTTTAAAGTACTAGGGTTGAATTCCCAAAAGCAAAAAAAAAAAAAAAGAGAGAGAGAGAGAGAGAGAGAGAGAAAAGAAAAGGTTGACTGTAACCATGGCAGAGATCGAGTATATTTTGATGTTTATTATTGTTTGCTTTATTTCTATGATGATATTTACATCTTTATCTTTCATTTTAATGTTCTCAAAAGTAACAGTCCCTTGTATGCATGCAACTGTGTTGTGCTAGGGTTGTAGACTTGTTTAAGGTCTAAACGTCATAACAGCCAAAGTTTTAGTTAGCAGATGGCTGTATGCTTTATTTTGGAACTTTTTACTACCTTTTGAATTGTTTTCTGTCACCATTATTCTTATAGTTCCTATTCTACAGCCATACGATACTAGAGATCTGGGTTCGTGTTTCTTGATAATCTATGTGGGCTTGGATAGAAATCTGGATTGTGTACTATGTTGACCCTATATTTATGCCAAGCTTACACAAAATTTATCTCGGGATAATACAAATTCACACTCACGGCACAAAACAAGAGCTAACCAATGATATGCCATTTTGTATTTTCATATGACTTCTGGAGAGGCCAAAATAGTAGTTTTGTCACCTACTTACCACAACAAATTAGTTGTTTTTGGAGGGAAAAAGGCAGTTAATTTTGGAGGGTAACAACTGACAATGCCTAAGGTTAACAACGTAACTGCTAATAAGGTCAATTTTAGATATTTTAAGAGTAACATTAATGCTTAACAGTTAAGGTTTACTTAAAGCAAGGCTTAGCGTCTCATTGATATACAAACCACACTGAAATATTATTATTAATCACAGTAAAGCTAACAAGAACGGATTACAAAAGGTTCCTATGATTTGAGATGTAGGCTCTCCAAAAGTCAAACAACTCTACTAAATTTACGCACACACTAAAACATCCGCATGTGACCGATATTCATAGCTACTCTATGTCTAACTAAAAAGAAATAGGAAATCGACTTGTACTAGAAGGCTGATTAGTTAATTGTTACTGTTATGATATTATCTTCTAATAATTCTATGGCTATCATCTTCCAAAATAACTAATATTGTTCTTATCTTAATTAAAAAAGTTACTCTCCACCCTGAATCAATTGAATAATTACCCAAAACGCCGTCTGCTTGCATTAATTGGTGCTGGTAAACCTTGCCATAGTGCTGATCTGTAACTCTTCAACCTTAATGGCTTAATGGGATACACTGTTTAGGTTTCGGGATGCAAGGGGCTCTGCACCTTAACCCATTAGGGGAGCTGTCCTAGACCCTGCAAGGGGGTTTAACCCCCTTGACCCCCACTATATGTTGGGTCTAGGATCTCTACTTTATATAAGTGTGCACCTAGCACCTCGTAACCATTTCGCCCTTAACATGAATTCCGTTGGTCGTAGGTAAATCCCAATCATCTGGTATGCTTGATGACACTAAAATCACCAACATATGGCATGCACAATAGGGGGGCATATCTGAAAACCCATGTAACTCATGGCATCAAAACCATCCAAATTGGACAGCAGTTCCTCTTTTTTTGTATGGAATTATAGAAATTGACTATGACATTTTGCAAAAGTTGTAAAACATATGGCTGTTATTTTTGTCATCCAAAAATTTGTGTTGGGATTCTTGGGAATTATTCTATAAAAGATAACAAGTAGTAGCAAGTAATCAAGTATTAATTGTCCTGTCTTATTAAGTAGAATATAAGTAATAACAAGTTATTGGGTTGCACATTTCATATTCTTAGGAAGGACAGGTCATGGTGAGTTTGGAATATCCTTGAAGATGACTTAACAAAATGCTTGTTATTAAGTCATGTTAAAAAGGCAAATTGGACACCTGAAAACTTATGAGACTCCCTTTATGTAGATGATTACCACCCATTTCTCACATGTCACACCCAATTCTGGTTCCCATCGTCACTGATAACGAGTATTGGATTATCTTTGGGGGCTAATACACTTTTTGACATATAAAATCGAAAACCCAATCGCACCTATGGTTGTCAACCTGCGGGACAGTGGTGCTTCTATGGATGTTAACGATCGATGACATTAGACATAGGAGTTGCAGTGGTGTATAAGATCGACAACAATGACTTAGGCCTTTCACTTTTTGATTTGTTTTTAGGTATAGTGTCAGATTGGAAACTTTTCATATAAGATTTAAATAAAATTCTAACATATACGATTAATAACAGGGTAGATTTAAAAAAACCCAACAAACTATCAATTTTGAGTGATTAAGTCCCTAAACTTCTTTTTGAATGATTAATTCCTACACTTTATAAAACTGAGCGATTAAGTCCCTAAGCTATTCTTTTGAACAATTAAATCCCTAAATTTTATAAAACTGAGTGATTAAGTCCTTAAAATATTTCTTTGAAAGATCAAATCCCTGAACTTTATAAAAGGGAGCGATTTAATCCCTAAACTTGTATTTTGAATGATTAAGTCCTTAAAGCTAATAAAAATGATTGATTACGTCATTTCAATTAAAAAAGGATTATGCTCTAAACTTTATAAAGATGAATGATTAAAGTTCATTATCATAGGAGTTTATGTTATTAAATAGTAACAAACATTTCTGTTTATCTCACGTGGATCATTGTATTTTTGAAACTTATTTAAGTTGTTATGTTTTCAAAACATGTCTCAATTTGGTTATTATCATAAATAAAATATCACTAAAGCGTAAGATGGATGCTAAAAAGGTGTCACTAAAAATGCTATGGTTAGCAATGTAGCCCTTAAGTGTTATATTAAATTATTATTTAGCATCCAGAGTCATTTCCGTTGTTTTTGTTTTTGTGGGTTGTATACACTACCATTTTCAAGTCTCTACCAGTTTGTTAATTTTTTTAATGTATCTGATGTTTTGCAGAAAAGCCGGACTACCTGTTGGATACAAGGGATGTCAATTTCATAGGATAATCAAGGATTTTATGATACAAGCTGGTGACTTTCTAAAGGTTGGTTTCTTCTTGTTCATTGATCCTTTGCCATTCATTTCATTTTTTTTTTTCAAGTGTCAGTGTGGTGCTAATGAAATTTTTGAAGTTGGATGACAATTATGTGTGTCGTAGAAGATCAATCATTGATGTTTCAAAATTAAAATTATGTAGTTTTTGGAGAAAGAAATATCACGATATTAAGCAATTAAAAATCGAAAATTTCTATAGTCTGCTGGGAAGAAGCAGACAACTGTTAATTATTTACTCTTTTTTGCATTGGTAAGTGATAAGCCATGTCATGAAAAGCATTTACTCACTGCTAGAACCTGATATTTCAGCATTCCATGTGGTCTATTATCATGGGATATGTTAGGTGCTTGTGTCTTTTGGTGATCAACTGATCACTACTTATACCATTACCACCTCTGCTATTAGGGTCTCAGCTATAAGTCATCCTGTTGTCTTGTGTATGGACCTGTCACTTGCAAACATCTTCTCATAGTGGCTTCGGTCTCTCACCCCCCTTCTCCCACACACACACACACACTCTCTCTCTCTCTCTCTATATATATATATA
This sequence comes from Centrapalus pauciflorus, assembly GCA_020465985.1. NCBI lineage: Eukaryota > Viridiplantae > Streptophyta > Magnoliopsida > Asterales > Asteraceae > Centrapalus > Centrapalus pauciflorus. The sequence continues at coordinate 758,280 of JAANYP010008403.1, forward strand.
TATGTGTGTGTGTGTGTGTCCTTATGCCAAATGTGAGCATGCATGTCATTATAGATCACATATATCATGGTGACTTGCTCATAGGCAATCACTTTCAAAGAGTATGACATTGATTGCACTCTAATTCAATACATCTGTTAGACTTGGAAATCAGATAAATGGTAGTATATAATTAGTATTAATTTTTATGGGTAACTATTGTCTATAAGATAAAGATTAGGATTAGTAGTTTTACCAGGATAAGTATTGTAGTTAGGAAATTCTATAAATAGGGATCAGGAGTTTATATATTATTATGGTTGTTGTGATAATTAAATTGAATGTCATAAGGGAAGAACAACAGCCTTTTGAAAGCTGTTGAATCATAGAGCCTGTCTCCCAACCATAGCTGTCTACTTGTCTTTATATGATTTATGATTTGTTAAAATAAAATTTATATCCGGTTCCCATCAACCTCTTTAATGATAAGTTCACCTTTTCAACATAATTTCCAAGTAATTCCATCAGTATGAATGACAAATTTACATTTAATGAACTTACAGTTGAACAATTTAGTTTAAATTAATGCTATTACTTGAATACAATGCATACATATCCTACGCTAAAAACTTCATAATTGACATTACAAGTTACTGCTTATAAGAAAGCCATATTATTTTCATCTAGTTGATCTTTATGTAAATCAAAATCTAGGAGTATTAAGAGCCACCTTTATTTTTGCAGGGAGATGGCAGTGGATGTGTATCCATATACGGAAGTAAGTTTGAGGATGAAAATTTCATTGCCAAGCATACAGGACCTGGTCTTTTGTCAATGGTAGGCATCTTCTGGAACTTTCTCATGCTCATTCTTAGTTACTTCACAGATGCTCCCCCGCTCCATCCCTATCATTCATTTTTCTTTTTTGTTTATGGAAGAGCCACTCTTGCTCTCTATATCTGCTTGATTATCTTAATCGTTATTATTTGATTTAGTCCTGCATTTGTATCTTTTGGTTCTTGTTCTCTTGATTTCTTTCTTTTCCTTCCTGTCAAACTGACTAACTGAGTTACCTTATAGCTCGAGATACCTTTATTGTTGCATACAACTATGCCAGGGTACAACCATCATAATTAACCTAAGAATTTGGTTAAGTTATCAAAAATTGCACAACTTCACTTCTTGTGTTGCTTAGTGTGTGTTTATATTCCTTTAGTAGTTACTAGTTATTAACCCACGTATTACGTGGATATTTTATAAATAAATGTTTACTAAAAATTTACATAAAACGTCAATTACATTAAAAAATGTTTATTTTTTTCTAAAAAAATACGAAAATAGTATTATCTTTTGTTATTAAGATAATTAAAAATTTTCTATTTTTAAATATGTATGAATAGTATTTATCGTGTCTAATCTTTTTAAAACTTTTTATTTTTAGATTTTTATGTATAAGTAAAAAAAACTAAAAATTTGCTTTTACATAGAATACAATTTAAAAAATTTAAGATTAAAAAGAATTATAAAACAACTTATTTGCAATATTGCATTATTTTTACTTTTTAAATATATAAAAAATGAATAGTTAGCTAACATTAGTAGTTAAATCTGAAAGTTATTTAAATCAATTAAAAAGTTATTTAAAAATAAACTTAGATTAATATTAGAATATTTAAAATATTTCCTTTTTTAACCGTATGTATTAAATATGAAGCTATTTGAATTAAATTCCATAAATATTCTTAATAATGAATTAGTAAAATTAAAAATCTAATTATGGAAAAAAGGCGGGAAATCAAAAATTTAGAGAGACGAGGTAATGACACGTGGCATGAAAGATTTTCTTTTATTAATATATATAGATAGATAGATAGATTGTTTCTCCATCTTATCTGAGCATGTATTATGCTCTTGGCTTATGCATCTTTTCATGCTTGGCAGGCCAACAGTGGACCAAATTCTAATGGGTGTCAGGTAATTCTAAATTTGTTTTTATATTCATTACTAAAAGATATATTATACAGTAATAATACCTTTCAATGGCAAACCGTTAAGGGATGGTGGACTGGTGGTTGTGCTAATCTACCATCAATCTAGTGGTCTTTTTTTTTTTCCTTCCTTTTTTCTTTCTTTCTTTCTTTTGGTATATTTGGGTCAAGTATGTGCTCTGCTTTAGCTTAAAGCCTTAAACCTCACTTGACATTTTAACCATATTATGTTTCGTTTTCCATTGCAGTTTTTTATCACTTGCGCCAAGTGTGATTGGCTTGACAATAAGCATGTTGTATTTGGGGTATGGTCTTTTTCCTTCCCTATGTTTGTTACACTTAACAGATAAATCACATCAACTCATTTTTGATAAACAAAGTATAGCTACCCGTAAATAAATTACTAGTATTTTATGGCGACCCTTCTTCATATCTCTATTTATTGAGGGAAGCACCCAAGCATGCCCATCAATTAATACTATATTCATGATTCCACCCTAGCACAATACAACCTTTTTATGGTAATCAAATCCTAGCTCCAATGAAAGAAAGCTGGTGGCCATCATTTTTAGCTTAACTAACCAGCTTGCTCGTTGCCGCCTACATTGGTGATGTCTTAAAAATTTTATTATACGAGTCTGACATCGACTACCAGGTTTTTCTAGTTCTGTTACATTCTCATCTTGATCAGCATCTAAATTCCTTGATGGGTAATGATGGTTGTCTTTCAGCCCATGTCCTTGGCCATTCATGTATTATCTAGTGTCACCGCTTGATGCCTTGAACTATTCAAATATTACTGCATGAATTATTGAATTCCAATAGTTGAAATGTTTTTTTTAATAAATAAAAATTCTTCCTCCCATTTCCTTGTTAACACTGGAATTATTTTCTTCTTTACGCACCATTAAAATGTTCACACTTCCCTTCCTCCTCCCACAATCTCCTGATCATTGTATTTGCAAGTTCCTTAGTAATATCAAAAGTTTCTTGAAAACAGTTAACATTCTCATATGTTAATATACTAATTTATCTGCTATTGATACAGAGAGTTCTTGGCGATGGTCTATTGGTGGTCAGGAAGATCGAGAATATAGCCACAGGACCAAACAACCGTCCTAAACTGCCCTGCATTATTGCTGAATGTGGGGAGATGTAGACATTTACCCCCAGCAGCATTCCTTTCCATTTGGTTTTCTTGGCTGAATGTGGGGAGACCTGATTGATCATCAGTCCTCAGCTGCTGTTGTTCCCCTTAGATAAAATGCCATGAAAATTGTGCATTATTTTGGAGCCAAAGAGAACCTTCATGTGGAATATAATCTTCTTGGTTACTAATTACGATCAAGCTATTTACTTCCAGCAACTGGTATACCGAAGCGTTTGTTTGAATTTTTAAAATTTTAGACCTAATTGGAAGATTATATTTACTTAGAACTTAAAGAATAGGATTTCTTGTGACTTCATTTTGTGAATTTCAAACCAATGGATTGAATATTTGAATGTAGACAGCTGTGTTAAATTTTTTGCATTTGGTTGGCAACCTTTCTCGAAAGACTTGTTCCGAGTACACAACTTATGGAAGGAAATAAAAATTGGTGAGTTCTCGAAACTCTTTTAGGAAAAAGAATAACAATGGTAGGAAAAAGGAGACTTTTTTTTTTTTTTCTCACTCCCATTATAGGAAAAGAAACAAAGAGCTGAAATTGTGTTATTAAACTGTCATTCTATTTATTTTCGCTCCCCTTTTTATTTGGAGAACAGTTTTGTTTTCAAAGGCTACTTAGGAAGGAACAAACGTTTTGATTTTTTTTTTATAAACATTTTAAAGAGGAAAAATGAAGGAAAAACCAAAGACAAAGGAGTCATTTAGGGTGTGTTTCATAACCTCATTAATGGGTGGAAAGGAATGAAAATTTAAATATATCTCATCAAATTTGTGTTCCATAAACTTTTATAGGATGGTAAGGAAATGAAATTCATTTAGGGTGTGTTCCATAAATTCTTTTCTTGATTTTCTTCTTCCATTATTTTCTACTGTTACAAAAGTTTTAAGAACACATCGTTAGTTTTGGCCTAAAAACATTCCATTCAAAGATGGGAAGGAAATGAAAGAATTGTTAACAAGCCTCTCCATTCTTTTCTTTTCCTTGCTATCTTCTAGAACACACCCTTAAAAGAAAATGGATGGAAACAAACCAAACTTTCTGGTCATGTAATTTTCATTAGTTTTCAATCCAATTTTCAAAAAATGTTTTCAGATTTACTTCTCTAAAAAGCAAGTGAAAATTCTGAAAACACGTTTTCTAAACATGATTTTGGAATTTTGAAAACTCACCGTTTTCATTTAAATTTAAAAATTGTTGAAAATACGTTAAAGTTGTTTTAAACAATTTAGTTATAAATTTTAAAAATGATTTTTTCTAAATAAGCAAATGAATTTTTTTTTTTGTAAAACCTTTGTTTACATTAAAAACGGAATATGAAAACACCTCTCTTTTTCATGACTTCTTATTTCCTCTCTCTTTTTCATTTTTCTAATGACAAAATTTGCTATTTCAATATTGAGAAGTTTAAAATATGAAGGCTTAACATGTTTACACTATGATTTTACAAGAAGAAAAAAAGAAGTTAGTTAAAGAGACCAAAATATAAAACAAATTGTTACTAGAGGACTAAATCAGACTTTTTCTTAAGAGTAGGTTCCAAATATAACAAAAAAGCCATATGATTTGAACTTTGAAGAAGATGGATCAGCCAGACCACAAAACACCAAATTGATTATTGATCCGCCTCCTCCCTGCTTGTTTTCCCCTCCCCTTTTCCTCTCGCTGGAGTGACGAATCCAAACTAAAACGAAGAGAAAATGGCGTTTGCAATGAGGGTGAAGGTTCCCCCAAATTCGGCCACTTTGGAAGAAGCTAGGCATCGAACTTTTGATTTCTTCCGTGCAGCTTGCAGATCCATTCCTGCCATCATGGATATATATAATCTCTACGATGTTGTTTCCCCTTCTCAGCTTCGCACCACCATCGCTTCCGAAATCCGCAAGAACGCGCATATCTCTAACCCTAAGGTATCCTGTCTTTCTTCTACCTCCCCAGTCTCACCTTGAATTTCATTACTGTTGTTTTACATTTTTCAATCGTGGTAAAGTATAAGTCTTGGGCTATTATGTGGGTCTAGTTAATTGTATAGTGGGTATTGATTAAATTCTAGAATGATTGTTTATAGTTTAGGGGTTTTGGGGGACATAGAGAAGGTCACTGTTCCTTCAACAATTTTTCTCTTCTGAAAAGAAAGAGATAAATTAAAGATTTATTTGGTTGGGTTTTGAGAAGGTCACCAATTCACTATTTCTGCAACAATTTCTCTTTTCTGAAAAAAAAGGAGATAAATTTGTGATTAAATGGTTAAGTTTCAATTATGAAAATGAAATTAATTGTAATTTACGTGAGGAAAATACGACAATTATAAAAAGCTTAAAGCTGAACCCAATGGAAGTCATTCAAATAAGAGATCAAATCTACTGATTTGATTTTACATGTTCAAATGGTCAAAGAGGTAGGGTTCATACATCTGTTTAGGGATCTTATACTCTTACTGGCATAAGTAGGGTGTGCACAACTCAGGAGTAGGGCCGAATTGAAGAGTACTAGTCTAGATGCCTAATATACGACATATAATAAACCATTAGGAAGAAGGCACGTGGCATTAGGAGGCTTACTATCAAAAATACAAAACCACTTATTTGATAACATCAGATGACCCATATCGATACCTCCTTTGTCAAACAATCCTTGACCTCAAGGATTATAGTGGGCAATTTCATGGCTGGGTCACTCGTTAAGCGTTCAAATAAGGGCTTCAGCCTTCACTTCAGTTCCACCTCCCCTTTGTGTGTTGATAGGTCACTTCCTGCCAAGCTAGCGCCCTTTCTACTTGTAGATCCATCTTGACTACTCCAAGTCAATTCGTTTTTGTTGAACTTCAAATAACCTCATCCACCACTTGTTTGAGCCTTCATACTCATCCAAAGATCTTAAATGGTTGTATTAGCAGCATGTGACATCGGTGAGTAAACCTGGCAAAGCTTGATCACAATGGTCATTTTAGACTCATTAGTATTGTTGTAGTGCCATGAAAACACTAGCAACCACTCATTGGAAACATACATATATTCTAAATGTTGACGTAACCTGGTAATTGCATCCTGATGACTTGAGAGAAGGAAGCAGAGTCCTTGAGTTTACTGGATTGAGTGACCGCTACTTCTAGAAAGCTTCTCACACCATCAAAGAATAAATTCCAGATGAGGATGATTTTCTTAAAGCTTTAGGAAGGCTTGAATTAATCTATTTAAATATTTAAAAGGGACTGATGCTACATAAGCTTTAACGTCTGCAGGAGCAACAACAATGATGCATTTTAATTAAAATATAATTGTTTACCATATGCTTGGGATCAAAGCTCAATTTGGTAGTCGGTAGAGCTTCACTATGCTTCAATTTGGTAGTTGGCAACATATATTCCAAGGTTGGTGGGTTCCAAAATTAAATTATCATCCATCGTGTAAACTGAAACTTCTCTTCTAGTTGTCGCTGCCCGTAGTTCATCTAAGATCTTTTACTCCTTAGGCACTTTACTCGAAAGATAGGCCTTCTACGATTAGACATCGATCCTGGTGTATCATAAGTCATAACCTGAGTTGACTTGTGTTTGTTTCTCAACATCATCAATCATCATCTGTATCACTATTATCATCATCAATTAGATTCGGAAGTCCAGCTCACATTCTTTGAATTCAACACATCAAGTCCTCCAAAAATAGATTAATGGTTATTTGGCATCTATGCAGCAATACCCTTTCTACTTGTTCAATTTGGAGCTTATTTTCTGCTACTTTGAAATCCGATGGTGTTTTTTATTGCAGTCTTAGGGGTTGGCAACATATTGTGAACTCTTTAGAATGCATCTAATGTATATTATCTATTTATATGTAACAAAATATTTTGCTTATATTGGGTATCGAATGACGTATAACGGCTTTAGTATGCATTATCTCTTCACATATTTTAGGTTATTATTCATTTAATCTATATTCAGAATGTGGTTTTGATTTATTTTAACGATTAAATGAATAGAGTCTGCCAAGCATTATCTTCATTATAGAATTCTTTTTTGAATAGGTTTTCATCTTTTTAAAAGATGAGGATTACTTATAAGGGCCTATGTTATAAGCTGATAATCAAAATTATGGCCCGGGTTACCAAGTGAGGAAACCATTTACCAATTATCAATTTTTATTTCAGATAACCAGGTCCCTTATTTTTTATCTATTTTTTGAACGACAAACTATCCTAGTCCTACTCCTAAACTACTCCTTTACAGTGTTGTAAAAATCGGCCTAGGCGGCCGGCTAGGCGGCGCCTAGGCGCTAGTCGGAGGTGTGACGCTACGAGTTGCTTGTAATCGGCCTGTATTAGTCGGAATCGGCCTAGGCGGTCCTAGGCGGGTTCTAGGCGGTCCTAGGCGGTCCTAGGCGGGTCAAAGTCAACTTTTTTCCAAAAAAAAATTAAAATAAAAAAACAGAAAATATAAGACAAAAAGATGCAAATTAGGGTTTGTACTTTGAAATCATTGAACAATATGGTCAAGAAGATGAAGGAACGTCCATCTAATATTCTAATTATAATATTAATGAACTAGAATTCTATATTTGAACTTTAAAGTATGTGTATTTGAAGATTTTAACTATTATGGTTGTCTTATAAAACATATTTTTGGATGTTATGGTTAATTATATTTATATTTGAATATTTATACATATGATATATGTATAATTCTAAAATTTACATATAAAAAATCCCAATCCGACTACTCCCCGACTAGTCCCCGCCTAGGCCGACTACTCCCTAGTCCCCAGTCGGCCGGCCGACTCCCGCCTAGCGATTTCTACAACATTGCTCCTTTACCTCCAGACATACTTACTCCACCTAAATTTTAACTTGCTTCCGACGGGAATCGAACCCGTGACCTCTCGCTTATAACTCCACCCTCTTACCGCCAGGCCAAAGGCCCTTTGGTTATGAACTTATATAATAAGCCATTAACTTAATTCTGAAAGTATGATCTCCACTTTAGAGTTTGATGGGAAGTGTGTTACATCTTGGTGCAATTATTATTTTAAAAAAAAGCTAGGGGTCCAAGGAGTTGAAACCTGCAGGAATGAATAGTAGAACTCAGGACCTTCTTTGGAGTATCCCAAGTCTCAACTCCTAAGCCACCCCAATAAGATTTTAACCGAATCTTTCATCTCCAAAGTGTTCCAATATTAGTACATAAATTTTTTATGCAAAAGAAAAGTGTAGCATATAAATTTTTTATCCTAAGTATTCCAATATCAGTAATGGTCTTATTTGGAATGGATGTGGCAAATTATAATCTCGTAATGACTAATCACCATGCATCTTAAAATGACTACTTGGTTCATCAAGCCTTCTTGGCATCACGTGCCCACATGTTACCTGTCATTTACTTGCATCTAAAAGGGGACACACTCAAATGATATTTATCTTTTTATACATCTCTGTAAAACCGTTGCAGGTGATTGATATGCTGCTGTTCAAGGGAATGGAAGAATTGAGCAACATAACAGAGCATGCAAAGCAACGACACCATATCATTGGGCAGTATGTGTTGGGTAGTCAAGGGTTTGTTCCTGATGTGGCCACCAAGGATGATGGAATGTCCAACTTTCTAAAAAATTTCTACAAAAGCAACTACTTCTGAGCGCCTCCTACTCGCCTCTCCCCTGTAGCTGCATCATGTCTTCTTTTGTGTGTGGTTTCCCAATAAATTCGTTATTGTGGACACAGCGGATTGGTGCTTCTTGCTTTTCTTTTCCGAATAACATCCTTTTGCTGATTACAAGCAATGTTGTTGGGGATATGGGTATAACCAATGTTTTAAATTTCTATTATCTAGGCGACACTTTGTTCTCTATTTTCTGCACCAAAATTTTGGATGTGGATGTTTGTTTTATCTTGAAATTGTATTAAACATGACAGGTTTTAGATCCCTTTTTCATATGTTGGGGAGATTTGGGGCATATCTATAAGACTTCTAAAATATGGACTTAATTTTAAGATAGATAGGAGATAAGCAAGCTTAGGTCTTATTTTTCAAAACGGTAAATTGCAAGTTTGCAATGAAAGATAGCTTCGTCTTCTATAGATGAAGAAGATGATAGCTTACAAACATAAAAAGTTGTGAAAGATAATAAGAAAAATGGAATTATTAAAGCATTTAGATTAGTATATTTATTGCACATATAATGTTCATATTTACATTCTTTTAATTAATTTACTATCATTACTTTTATCTACAACCAATGTGAATATGAATGGGACGGATCATCTTCGTATTAGTCATAGTAAATTCATCATCAACCGTCTTCATACAAAGAGATTGGATAATTGATATAAGCGTTTACGTCGTATATATCAGAATTGTACTGTTCAAATGATTTACTAATTGTATGTAACTTTATCTTTGTAACCTTTTGTGGTTGTAAGCTATCCTCTTCATCTGTCTTTCATTAGTAATTGATCTGGACATAGTATATAGTTTAAGGCCAGGATTCAAATATAGTGAATGGTAAATAGTTTAGTTGTAGTATTGTATTTATTTAGTTACTTGATGTCAGACCTAACAATGGATGAATTTGAATTAAATTGAATTATGGACCCAACAAATTTATGATCCAATTACATGGATTATGGATCTAATCAATTAGTCAATGGATCATGATATGACTCGTAATCCAACCAAATTATACAAATGGATTTGATCCATTAGTCAACCTATCTCTTCTGACCGCAGATTTCTACAGCTAAGTCCGCAAACATCAATCTCTTAAAAAACAAACATCACCTTAAGCTACATTTTGAAATGACCGATTTTAGTAACTAATAGTTTTGAATCGACTCAGTTTTTTTATTACTAGAAAAACCCATTTTAAAAACTTTCAATTAACAAAAAAGACAAGTTCAAAAAACAAATTCAAGGACAAAACTAGTGTAGTTACTTAATGACAATTTCCTTGGTGGTTTGTGATTTAGTGGTATTTGTTTATTTTCTTTTTCATAAGTTCAATACTAATTCACTCTTCAAGAAACAGTAAGAATAGATACAAGCCTCATCAACTGCTTCAAACTACTGTCTTTCAGAAAATTCTGCTCAATAAATGTTATTAATAAAATGTCTAGATTCTAAGTTTAAACACCAATTTCTCAGAATGGGAAGCCAACCCACCCTATTCCGAAAAGCCATTACATAGTTTTTCTTGAAATGATAAGAAACAAGTTCTGAAAACGTGACAGGTCGCTCACTGCCTTAACTTTTGTTGTCTCTTGGTATGTTTAGATCCTTAAAAATCGGGCTGTCGACCCCAACTCCCATTGCATTCAGACCATTGTCTACGTACAACACCGTTCCTGTGATGGCAGAAGCCAATGGCGATGCTAGAAAAGCCGCAGCGTTTCCCACCTCCTCTGTTCACATCCATTTTCATCAAGATGTTAGTACTTGAAGTCCGTCGAGATAACTAGTTCTCTAGATCATAAACAGCATCACAATTACAACCCAAAGACAAAGTTGAGAATGAAGATTGGTGCTCACCTGCAGATAGTTCTTTCTGCAAGGGTGCATTCTCTAAAGAGTAATCAATCATCATATCAATGAAACCGATAGCTTTAGCAGCACGACTTCTTAATGGACCTGGTACAATATATTTTAAGAACGTATACCACATTTTAATCACGTTCTAGAATCAATCTATATAATATATTAAAAACAGCAAATTTGCAATAAAGTTACGAGTATAATCTGCATTTACCTGCAGATATAGTGTTCACTCGGACTCTATGCTGTCTTCCCGCTTCAAAAGCCAATACCTGTAAAGTATCGACAATCATGGTTAGCAGAAGTCTATAAAACACCACCGTCAAGAAAAAGATGAAGAAAACACTAACTTTTGTGTCGCTCTCTAAAGCAGCCTTGGCAGAACTCATACCGCCACCGTATCTGCATAGTAGAAGTGGGTAATTAAGAAACGGTCTCTTGCTCTAAATGGTAAGCAAGAATGATAAATATAACACTGCAGATGGAGGAATGAAATCATAAGGGAAGCTACCCAGGTATGATCCTTTCGGAAGCAATGTAGGTAAGCGAAATTGAAGCACCACCTGGAACATAAAAGACATCGACTTATGTTAATAAAGGTGCTCTATAGACATTGCAAGAACCATCTTTTTGACTTTATTGGGAAGAAAAAGAACGTACCTGGGTTCATTATTGGGACAAAATGCTTGAGCAAAGATACATAAGAGTAGCTTGATGCAGAGATCGCTGCAAGATAGCCATACCTCGATGTTTCCAAGAGAGGTTTGCTAACCTGTAGGAGATGCTTAATTAGCAACTCTATAACTGAAAAAATCTCTAAGTTGGAACTAGGGTTGCAAACGAGCCAACAAAGGCATGAGTTTTCTTATTGAAGGCTCGAGGAAGATTCAAATCAAAACTATGATGCATACAACAAGCTTCGCTTAAAAGCTCAAATATATCTATAAGAACTAGGTTCAATAAAGCACATTTATTTGAATTCTACCAAATAAGATTAACACGCTCGACAAGAATTCAAGTCGAGTCCTCAAAAGCTTGGGCTCAAACTTGATGAAGTTTGACCCATAGCCACTAGTTCAAGAGACTGGGCTAGACCGGTTGGTCCAAACTCCAAACGGTAAGTTTTGCATGTTGGTTTAATGGTTTTTATCTAGCAAAGTTGTCTGTATTAAACTTCAATTTTCTTAATCTTAAAATAGTTTGATGGTCTGAGAAGTCATGTTACACATGGAACTTCTATTTAAAGGTTTATCACATCATCAACATTTCAAAAGTATCATTTTCGTTTCAAACAATAAAATTCCATAGATAAAGTGTTAAGCTAATTAATTCGCCAAACAAATGATATGTGCCACACATATCCACACTACACAATAGCATCAAACAAGAATACAAAAAGATACCTCCGGTCCATTAGCTAGTGAATGCACAAGGATATCAATGGTCCCAAAATCCTCTTTCACAGATTCAGCAACTTCCTACACAGCATAAATGGTGAATCAGCTATGCAATCATTTCAAAGTTGAATATATGCATAGCGCTTTTATATTGTTTATTTTACCTTAACAGTCCACTTTGAGGATCCTGCATAGCGTTTATTTGTTTTTACCTGCAGACAGAATTCCGAATTATTGTAGGATATATGTATATAAAACAACACTTATACCGTCAAGAACTGCAAAGAACATTTAAACTTACATCTTCAGGAACATCTTCGGGACTGTCGTAAACCGCATCCAAGGGATACACTTTAGTGATTTCCATCAAGGATCCATCTGGCAACCTAATCATCAAGATATACTAACTGATCAGTCGAGCAATCACATAATTATCTTAGATTTACGTAAAATAAATGGTCGAATGACGACACTTACACACGTGATTCGTCAAACTTCCCTCTACGAAGACTGGTCTCGAAAATATTGAGTGCCTACAAAGAGCATTCATCAACAAGAAGTTACACTTTAAGGATCCCATAAATCATTAATCAACAAGAAGTATGCATAGACAAAATTATCTAAACATCTAAAAATTTGATAACAATAACAACGGAGATCTAGGTTTAGTTACTTACTGGCACCCATGTGCCAACAAGAATTTCGGCACCAGCAGCTGCTAGAGATTTTGCTATTGCCCATCCATATCCATTATCATCAGCTATGCCGGCAATGAATGCCCTCTTGCCTGCAAATAACTCCATGATAACCATCATCATGTTTGAACGGGATTTAAAATGCTTTCTTTTAACAGTGTTGAGCATTATAATAAAACGGCATGACATAAATCAATAAAAGAAATTAGAAAACAAGTCCAGATATCTAACCTCTAAGATCAACAGGCAATCCTGGGAGGGGCTTTGTGTCATTTGATTCCGACATTGCCTTTGTGACCATCCTATCAAATTTCACAGGATTGGATGTAACGTTTTGAGATATTACGTGCGCTGAAGAGATGTGACAAGAGCTCTTAAGCTTCGTCCATGATGTGCCTTTAATTCTGCTGCTGACGACTGCAACACTGGACTTTGAAACTTCGGAGGAAGCAAAAGTACATGGTTTCGGTATAGCAACGTGCATGCTCGAAGTAGCAGTTGCCATTTCACTATCAATGTATCTAAAAACTGCAGCCGTGCAAGAACACTGATTAATTAATAAGCATCCTAAGAAGCATCGAAACAATTGATAAATTCTCAATTTGTCCACAATACATGATCCTTACGCTTTGACCTTTTCAAGATCATAAATTTCATTTCAACTGGTGCATTGTTAGTCTGAGCTAGAACAAACTAAATTTACATTTGAATTTTGGAACTTTATCCCCCATTTCTCACATTAATTCAAAAGTGAGATTCACCAAAGAAGGTTCAGATACTTAAATTTCGATACAATTAATTAAGTATGAACCACCTGAAAATTAAACCCATAAACCCTAAACAAGTTGATGTCATTAACAAAAACCGATACAAATCTACAATGTTAAGCTAAACCCTAAAAACCCCACAACAATAAAGCTAAATTTAGATCAAGGAAATAATAAAAACCCAACAAAAATTAAAGCAAACATACGATCAATGCAAGCAAATAACAAAAAGAAAGATCAAATGTTGTTTGATCAATGCACCAAATCTGAAGGAGCAGAGTGTGACAAACCTAATGTGATCGATCGGCCAAAAGCTTGCAAAATGCTTCAAGTTCCTACAGTGGGTATATATGGTTAGATGATTTATAAGGGTTCGATACAAACTAAGCTGATTTTGTTTCGCTGTCTTTGTGGGTGCCGTTGGAAAAGCTTTGGAAGTACCGAAATATGTAAGCTTTGTTGTCAATTGGCACTTTGTGTAAGAAATTGCATTATTGGGCCGGGCCAGGACTTGCCCAATGGGTCTCTGCCTAAACAGTTCTTTCTAATCTTGGTTTACAAAAATACCTACTTTACACTACTCTTACTTCATTTGAACCAAAAAAATTATTATTCTTTAATGTTATTCAAATTTACTATACAAATAGCCAAATAGCCAATCATTAATCAAAGTGAGTATTTAATTTAAAATTCACAAAATATCCTCATGTTATATTATTTATTTATCATTGTTCTTTTTAAATTTTTTTGTTCCATCCCATAAAAACTTCTCCCAATACAGAGTTTACACAAAATAAGATTTTTTTTTTTGTGCTAGGAGAGAGTTTCTTGGGATGAAGCAATATTTTTTAGTGGGACCCAATAAAAATTTGAAATGTGGACATCTTTTGAATTTTAAATTAAATACCTAATTATTATATGGAATTTAAAATGTCTAATTATAGCATAATGTTAATTATTGAGATCGACAAAAACCAGCAGCAAGCGAGTCCGTCCCAGGCAAGCGATAAGTCCGCAGCAAGCGAGTCACAATCCTAACTGGTGCACATAAGACTTGTCCCTATGCATCATATGCGAAGGGACATTTCTTAAGCTTACTCAGTGGTTGTGGTTAATAGAGGGATTCAAACTCGAATTTGCATTATAGTCAAATCCTCTCATCATCTCATCCCATTACCAAATAAGGTTGAAGTGTTTAATTAATATGACACTTCTTCATGTTCTATTAATATTTATTATGTTTTTGAAATAAATTCATTTTATTAGTTACAATGTTACATTTTAAATATAAAGAAAATTTTGACAAGCAACTTTAGCACATTCCAAATAAGGTTGAAGTGTTTAATTAATATGACACTTCTTCATGTTCTATTAATACTTATTATGTTTTCTAAATAAATTCATTTTATTAGTTACAATGTTACATTTTAAATATAAAGAAAATTTTGACAATCAGCTATAGCACATTCAATCATAAACATTGATTTTATATATAAGGGGTTGTGAAGATGGACATGTAGGCTTGTTATATCACTTGTTAGACATTGATGTTAAAATATTCATATTGTGAATTGGAAATAGGCAAAATTTACCCAACAGCCGTATAGGATGTCAACAATGCAAAGGGCAAACTAAGACCAAAGCTCGATTCTGAAATATTGAACTAATATTACCATTTTCTGCTCAATCAATTGCAAGAAACATAATGCAGGTTTATGTGAAAGCAAGCACCATGCTCAGTATTATTATATATTCTCTGCATTGCTCCAAAAGGCCAGCAAATGCAAAGAAGCTATAATACCTTGAAAAGTAAAAGAGATTATTGTTTATTCATATCAAGTGATAATATAAATTTTATATAAAAATTATATGAATCTAGAAGTACACTGATAGGCCCCTTTAGTTTGAAATGTGAAACAAAGAAAGTAGACAATTTATCTGAATTTCATATGTCTAACAATTAGAATCATCATCTTCCCAATTGAGAACCTCATCTTCTTCATCAGAGTTCGTCCATAAACTTTCATCTTCACCCTGCACATTACAGAAAAGAATGTGTTGAGCTTCTTAATGCCTGAACACATTTACAACCCCAAAGGTGGCAGGTAAAAGTAAAAAAAAAAAAAAAAAAAAAGTACGGTTGCGTTTAGTTAACGAAAACTAATTATTTTTCAATTTCAGTTTTCAAGTTATAGTTTTCAGAAAAAGAACAAGTGTTTCTATAAAAAGTGAAAACTTGTTTAGTTGATAAAGTTTTAGTTTTAAGAAAAAAATGATATGGGTGATTATAAAATAAGAAAAATAGGATAGGTGATAGAAAAGTAATAGAGAGAAAGAGAGTATTATAAAAAAAGGGTGTTACTTCATGCACCACATCTACATCCTATAATTAACCTAAAATATGCCTTTATGAAATTGTTGTTAAGTAAACAAATTTTCATTTTTTTTGAAAAGTGATATGGAAATTTTGAAAATTTTCGGTTGTTTTGATTTTTGTAATATGGTAAAGGCACACAATGCAAGGGGAGGATGGGGAAAATCAAGACCAGCATTAAGAATGAAAGGAAACTAATACCGGAAATTAACTTCAGAATTTATCATGATAGATAAACCAAGGAGGAAAATAACCTGACTGGATTCCGATTCATGATCAAACAGCTCATGT
The DNA here is from genome assembly GCA_020465985.1 of Centrapalus pauciflorus. Taxonomy (NCBI): domain Eukaryota; kingdom Viridiplantae; phylum Streptophyta; class Magnoliopsida; order Asterales; family Asteraceae; genus Centrapalus; species Centrapalus pauciflorus. Next base: position 774,456 of record JAANYP010008403.1, read on the forward strand.
TTCTCTGAGTTCTGACTACTCATATCCTCTATGTTCTCAAAATCACCCTATAGACATCAAGAACATTATTAAGTACTAAGAATTTAAAAAGGCTTTTGTACATGTTATATGGGTGTTTGTAGATGATTAAAAATCATGAGCAATGTTTTGTTGGTACTGTGTAACCACAACATAATAAAAACTCACATTTTCTGCTTTAATTTGCTTTATGGTGTTCTCCAACTCGGCTACGTGTTCAGTGAGAGCCTGCATGGTTTACATTTAAGATACGAAATTGTGAGTTATAAGAACTTGGAATGCTGAGTAAATCAATATACGAGTCAATAGAAACCAATAATTAGGTAATCAAACCTCGTATCGCTGCAAGGCCTTCCAACGTTTCAATGCCCGTGCTTTTGAGGGAAGGCTTCTCGGCCTAATACTAATTGGCCTCTGATAATTCTTTCCACGATAGTAAATGATGGCGTAACCTTTAGGCACTCTTACAATGTCAATCAATATCCCACCACTTTCATACTCCAAAAACCTTGCTGTTTCTTCCACAAATTCAAGATCTTTTTGCTTTGATATAAGTTTTACAAGTTCTCTATGTTTCCAGTGCAGATGCATGTTCTCGATAACACCATCGAAGACACCACGAATACCTGTAAATTACCTTAGACAGAACATTACAATTTTCAGAACAATAATGTCTCTATTCCAGAAAGGGGCCTGTATTATACTTCCGAACACACATGAAAAATTGATATGAACACTAGATCTTACTTCTTAGCACCCAATTTTGAATCTCGCGAAAAAATAATAAGTTTGATATGATGATGTGACTATCAGGTTTTCCTCTAAAACCATAAAATATTTCAGATTTTTCTATGAACTAAAACTTGGCACTTTTCTGAAACAGGTAGCACCAAAAGAAGCATAATGTCGAAAAAATATACCAAGGGGTAAATAGGGCTTCATTCTTAGTCCAACTCTTCTGAACATAACACGCTCCTCATCCGTAATTGTTTCCTGGTCATCAGGAGCACCAGCAGGGAGCCAGGATTCACGTATCTTGACCAACTCTTTATCTGCTTTTTGCCTTTTAGACTGCGCCTGTGCATTGTGTTTAAATATAAATAAAGTGGAAACGATTAGAAAAAAGTATGATCAAAAAGAAGAATTAAGCGAAAAGAAAAAATATGTATGTATATGATGAGAACAAATACATTTGATGTTAACCAATAAAAAAAAACACTTACAATAAATAACTTATGCTCAAGTTTCTTAACAACTCGATTCATCTTTGTTTTGGATGCTTCTTCTATCATCCTCTCGTGTTCTTCACTCGTTTTTTCTCTTCCCCATTGTGCTTGAGCCTGATAAAACTCGGCCAAACTCCCTGCAAGGGCTTGTCCATTTTCAACACATGCTACTGCATCTACTGGTCCAATCCGCACCTTCTCTTCTGCATCTTGTATCTCTTTTGTCATTTCCTGTCTTTCAGCTAGAGCAGTAGCCACACTCGTGGGGACAAAATCTTTTCCACGGTAAATGACTATGTAGTATTTGTTTCTGAGAAGTAGAACGCCTCCTGTTAGTTTCTGCAATACTTCAGGTGTTAGAACCACATCATTTTTTCAAAATAATTTCCAACCAAACATGTTCCCATTTCAACCACACATCATATTTTTGGTTCCAGAAACAGCAGTTAATCATGTTTGTCTATAACCAGCATATCACACTTTACAAACCAGCTCCAAAATTGTAAATATTTTATTCCACATAAAAATGTGTATTAATCAAACAAAATGTGACATTTAGCTACTTAGATATCAAGCATAATAACAGAGATGATGTTTAGAAGTCTAGTTAAGTCTACTTTCATCATGACAAAAAGAAAAATACTAAGTTCCTAGAGCATAAAAGCAATTTTTTAAATAGATCATTTGCACTCACAACTTTCTAATGCGGCTGTACATACAGTGAAGATACAACTTCTTTTGTATTTTGAGATGTGTCATGTTTCGGTAGAAATTTTCTCTTGTTTAAAAACAAAATGATAATGTTGACACATATTTTGTCTTATCTGTCATTCGTTAGCTTGTTGTAGAGAGTAGACTAGGTATGCCCCTCAAAAGTTTGAATGTGGCAAAAAGTAAGAATCCAATGTACCTTTAACTCCTCGGCCATCAACTCATTATTGGTATTCTGAATTCCACGTTTCACTGCAATTTTAGCAACCATGCTTTTCTCCCACAGTTTGATTATAGCATCTGCCAAACCCTGATGATTCCTGTTTCTCCCTTTATGATGAAGTTAAGATGAAAGATAAATGTCAGATGCAGATGTAAATAAAGATAATCAAATAATTTACTTAGTGATGAAAGCAGTAGTACCAAGAGCAAAATGACAAGGAAGTGATTTAGCAAGTTTCCGCAAATTCGTCATCTCTGCATTGGTCAGTCGAGGCCTCATTCCAGTAGGAAGAAGCCTGAAGGGAGTTTTAAAGCCAGGAATTGTCTGAGGAAGTAAATCAGCATCCACTGGAAGTATTCCTGTACCCCACCATTCATGAAATCGTGGACCTAAGCCATCTAGCACACTATTAAATTCAGCTTCCTCTTCTGTCATGGTTTCAGTACGACCAGCAAGAACCGGTGTTCTCATGGCAAGATTAGCAGCAGCATCATTATTCCTTGTTACTACATTATTGGCAGACGAAACATCTGGAACAAAAAGAGTATCTCCATCTGTTTCACTGGATTGAGGTCGCGAACAAGGGCCAGCATAATTAACTCCCCTAAATACCATCATGACACTTCCAGATTGCCATATGACTAATCCACCAGTTCGACGCTGGCATCAGCAAGGTCAAAGTTATTTTGTGAATATAAAGAATCTCATCAAGCTTTGAAATTATACTTCTACAGCCATACACCTCCTCAACTTGTATTTAAAGTTTTTTTTTCTTGTAGTTTCCTTGAAGCTGCTAACCCAATTTAGCATCCTTACATGTGTCTATGTATATACGAGGGGTTCTAAAATCTTGCCTAGGATCACTTAGACGACCACCTAGGCATTAAGAAGCCCCCATTGACTTAGTTAGCTCCAGTTAGTTGACCACCTAAAAGTCGAGTGTAACAGCATCCAGAATTAGTTACACTGTAAGTTTTCTCGGGGGCTTCATCGAAGAGAAGAATTTGTATGCTAACTAATTTATCAGAACCAAATCAAAGTATACTAATATGTATAAATTTAGGTACCCCATTTCTACAACATGGCATCACAAAGCATTTTGCAAGCAAACAAATGATGATTTAATATGCATCTTCATAAAGAAGACAATATTATAATAATATTGTCTTTCTGTTTTTGGATATAAACTTCACTACCTCTCTATTAAAGTACTCATATGTTGCCTAATGATTTTGAGAGAGATTATATTTTCTCGACAGTTTTCCATCTCATGTTCATGATTTTTCGTACGGGCTTATATTGAAACAAAAAAAAAAAAACAGCGTACTTTCACTTTTTTCAGTTTGGTCCCTCCGTTGTTTTGTCCCGCTTTGGTTCCTACACATTTTTTTGTTGTATTCACTTTGGTCCCTTAGCCTGGAACGAAGGGACCAAACCAATAAATATGTAAAAGTACGATGTTTTTTTCAATGACATATAAGCAATAAAAACCATGTCATGTTTTATTAGTTTAGTCCATCTGTCGTCTTTTTTCCCAAGTAGAGGAACTAAATGAATACAACAAAAGAAAAGGATAGCCGTATAGGGAGTAAAGTTAGGGAAAAAACAACGGAGGGACCAAACTGATGGAAGTACGAAAGCATATTCGTTTTTTTCAATATAAACCGTTTATCGTAATGGCTGCTCAGCATAGGCGGTCATAATTTTTCATATTCTTCTGTTGATTTTTCATGCTCAGCATAATGGCATCACTGATATAGCTGAGGTTTTATTATGGCCATGAAGGTTTAATTTCTCGAGCATTAGATTTCGGATTGGGCGATTGACGTTTGTGGCTAATGCGGTAAGTTTTTGTCAAATTTTGTATATTAGGAAGAAAACTAATTTTGATGACTTTATTACCTCTGTTGAAATGTACTATGTTAACTATTATTCCTTCCAGCGTCTTTTACAGTTTTACTTTCCCTATGTTGATTCAAATGACGAACATGATGCTTTAGTATTTAACATGAAATTAATACATATCCAGTTTTTGAGGAACAAAGAACCATATGATTTCGACTGAGAAGCTGCCAACCAGATTTGACAAATAACCAACCGATGACGAGGAGTGCCACGTTATTGGGTTCTAATCAAGAAGACAAGAACCAACATCACAAACTTACCCAATAATTAATAGATTTCACACATCACATTATTGGGTTCTAATCAAGAAGACGAGAACCAACATCACATTCTCGTCTTCTTGATTAGAACCCAATAATCTAATGTGTGAAATCTATTTATTATTGGGGTAAACCTAGCCACTTTTAGTTGGAGTCTTTCGTGTATTATCACTGGTTATGAACTAATTATTTTGTTGATTCATCGTCAGTTTACAGGTCTGTATCGACTTGATTTTCTCTGTTGTTTGGCATCTTCTAAGCAGCTTTCCATGGCAGTTATTTGCTAGATGAAATCAACTTCTAAGATGTTGTTTGGTATGCTGGATTTTAGTGGATTTTCCAGGATTCGGATGTCGTGGGATTTTATGAAATTCTAGGCTTACGGGATTTGAAATCCCTCAAGAGTCAAGGATTTTGAGACTCCATAAATAAAATCCTCGAACTTCTTGAAAGATTTCAAAATCCCAAAACCACAAATTCACAAAGTCCAAACCTAATGAAATCTAGTAAATCTAAAGGCACCTGAGTGATCCACTATTGTCTACTTCATATCGGATTAGGATCCTTTTTGATACATCTTTGTGAGACATGGATCATGATACTCCTTTGAACACAATATTACCATTCTACTTGAATGGCAAGCTAGCTTTTGGGTTGCCTGTATGTAATGTTCAAGTGTGTGTATCACTTGACCATTGTGGCTTAAGGAGGATTGGTTTTTATGTCAAGTTAGCGTCTATTTTGCTAAGTATAGCAATGTGTCTATTGTGTTTTCATCATCATGCTACAACATGGGTATGGATTGTGTAAGTCTAGCCGATGGTGGTCCACTTATGAACCTCAACAATAGCCTAATAGCTAACACCACAACAGGATATCAACTAGTATCTGTACATACACATACAGAAATCGATGCACCAAAGTGATTATTGATTCTCCTATCCCATTTATTCCAATAGAGACACAACGGACGTGCAAGTTGTAGTGTGACTTATCATCACTACCACCGTAAGCAAGTAGACCGACTGCTTATTCAACTCCCATAACATCCAAACTTCTTATATCAGAGTATTGTCATTTTCACCTTTTTGCCAATCTCTTTATAAGCCTTTGGATTACATTTTGCAAACACTACGCAGGTTACAGGTATAAACAACATATATGTATTGCATAACTCATAACTGACAACAAATGTTTTCAGAGATTAAAAATCAACAAACCTGAACAATTTCATGAGCAGTTTTCATATCACGTGCTAACACCTCATGAAACTTGAGCCGAACCAACTCCGATTTCCTCCAATGATCATGAATCTTCTCAAGAACAGCCGCGGTTATCCCTGCTTTAGGCACAGTAATCCTCTCCCGAATCGCTGAACCAAGTGTCCTCAACCTCCTCAATTCCGTATCCTCAAGAGTCAATTCAGCCAACGTTGGTGCTTTCATGGTCCTCTTCTTTACCCCTCCAATATCCCTTCCATCCTCTTCATTCCCCTCCCGCCCTCTCTCCCATGGTAGAACCGTCTCTTCTTCTTCATCCTCGATCAACATTCTATCAGGACGAACCCAATCTCTTCTCAACAAATCCCCCAATTTCTCTTCTCCCGTCAAAACCATCTCCGAATCCGCTAGAAATTCATTTTCCTCCTCTTGTTCATCGTCATCAGAGCCTAATCCTAAGTTCCGCAACCGGAGAACAATCCGGTCAATGGCGGTGGTCCTGGTTGAACCACCACCTGCGGATTCACTAGTAATTCTAACTTCAGACCGTTTTCCAGATTCAGATTTGATAGAAGGGTTTGGTGGCGGAGGAGAAGACCAATTGTTGAGCCACTGGGAAGAGGAAGAAGGACTAGTGGTGGTGGTAGTAGAACTATCCGTTGTTGAACGAATTGAAGAGAATGATTTGATAAAAGAAGGTTTGGTAAAAGAGGAAGAGGAGAAGAAGAGGAAGTGAGAGTTAGGATGGAATGGGAATATGAATTTTGTGTTACGGAGTGGCACGGCCACTTCTGTTAGTTTCATGGTGGAAAATTGTTGGTGGCCGGTGTGTTTACTTGCTAGTCATTGCATCATTATCGGCGGTCGGCTGTGGCGGGGGGCAGCGATCAGCGGCGACAGAACGGCAGTGCTACAGTGGTGAGTGAGTTTTGGGATGAGGAGGGAGGATAAGAAGATATTTTGGGTTTCGCTGCTTAGTATTTGCGTTTGATACCAAAACGCAACTTTTCCACTTTTGGTTAATGGATTTTTTTTTTGGATTTATTTTTTATCAAATACAACGCCCATTTAGATAACCGGTTTTGGTTGAAAATTTTTGTCGAATGATTTTTGGAAAAAGTTTATATCCATTGTTTGTTGATATGTTTTTAATTTTCAGATTTTACTTTTTAGCTTTCAGCTCTATAAGTAAACTTAAAAACATAATTTTGACGTTTTCATCTTTTTGTTATCTATCTAATCACCTAAATCTATGTTATAAAAGAGAGTGAAAAGATGCAAAAACTATTTACAACACGTCTAAATATATTCTCATCTCTAAATGTGTTTTCTTAACAACCATCATGTTTCCATTTTTATTAAAAACTCCAAACAGAAAATGCCAAATGCTCTTTAGCTCCTTCTTCGGAAACCTTCCTTTCAACTCGGAAGCATTCCCTAGCTCCTTCCTCACACCAATACTTTTTTTTTTTTCGGGTACGAATTGCACACTCCTTAGCTTTCTTTCAATATCAATACTAGATTGTTGAAATGCAAGAGGGAAGGGGTGGGTTTCAACTTACAGAGGAAAGTGAGATTTTTGAAATCCCGAGATTAGGGGTGTAAATGAGCTGAGCTACTCGTGAGTACTCGAGCTCGACTCATTAAAAGCTCAAAAATAGTTCGCTTTAAACGAGCCCGAGCCGAGCTCGAGCCTAAATTCGAGCTCGTTTAATAAACGAGCTCGAACCCGAGCTTCACATGTCGAGCTCGCGAGACTAAACGAGCTTAAACGAGCCTAGATATAAATAAATTTTTAAAAAATTAATAAATATAATATATATATATATATATATATATATATGTATATATATATAGATTAAATAAATATAAATCTATACTATATATAATAAGAAAACCACTTGAAGTTTCTGGACCATTGGATGGAAAGAAATCAATGGTCCAGATTAATGACAACTCATAATTATTTGTGAAATGTCTCTTATACCCTTAATTAAAATCAATAATTATACCTATGTCATTTTTTAATTCATTTTTTAAATTTACTACATTACCTTAATTACAATAAATTTTGATTTTAATTTTTCCAATAATGAATTAATATTAAATTAATATTTACCTAAAATAAATATGTGTCATTATTATCCTTAATGATCATAGTTATCAAATGTAAAAATTTGGATTTAAATGTAGAAGTATAGTAAATAAAGTTAAAAACTTTTGTTAATTATTTTGCTAACAAGATCTAAAATTTAATTGGTAAAACTTCAATTGTGAATATGATAAATCTTTATTGTTGATTTTCAGATATTTCATTTTCATATTTTATCATTTTCAAAATACATACACATTCACATAATTGAAGTTTTTTATTTCTTACATTAATATTTCATATTTAAAGTTAATAAAAATTAAAAGAAACATTTTTTGTAAAACTTCAATTGTGAATTAATATTAAATTAATATTTACCTAAAATAAATATGTGTCATTATTATCCTTAATGATCATAGTTAAATTCAAATGTAAAAATTTGGATTTAAATGTAGAAGTATAGTAAATAAAGTTAAAAAGTTTTGTTAATTATTTTGCTAACAAGATTTAAAATTTAATTGGTAAAACTTCAATTGTGAATATGACAAATTTTGATTGTTGATTTTCAGATATTCCATTTTCAAATTTTATCATTTTCAAAATACATACACATTCACATAACTGAAGTTTTTTGTTTCTTACATTGATATTTCATATTTAAATTTAATAAAAATTAAAAGAAACATTTTTTGCAAACACATATAATCTGTTTTTAATAATACAATATAATAATATTTTTTTAATATCAAACAACTAAGTATTTTTATATCTTTAATTTACCTAGCTTTCAATTTTTTATTTTAATTATATATAAATTTTATAACAATTTATTAAAATATAAAAAAAATATGTATTTTCAAAATCAACCCATGTAATACATGGGTTGATTAACCTATATATTATAATAAAATGAAACAATTTATGTCATATGTCACTTCTACAATACAATAAAATTTTATTTTTCCACCTTTTTTTTTCAAATTTAACACTTAACTTAATTGCATTAAATTTTGACTTTATTTTTTTCATTAATTAATTAGTAATAAATTAGATTTTGTAACATTTCAAATTAATGTTTACCTAAAATAAACATTTATCATTATTATCCATAATAATCATAATTAGATCCTAATGTAAAAATTTGAATTAGTTGTGGAAAATATTATTATTATGTATAATAAAGGAAAACATCAAATGTCACGTGTCACCTCTACGTTCACCAAAAAGATAATTACAACTTATAAAATATAAAAGATAAATATAATTTAATATTTTTAAAAAAGATAAATATACTCTATTTTTTAATATGTAAATAATAAAAAATAAACACAATTATTATTTTTGTATGTTTTTATTTTTACTCATATACATTTTATATAAATAAATTTAATTAAAAATATCCACGTAATACGTGGGTTATAAGCTAGTATATTAAAATAACAAGTTATAGATATTATATAAAAAGATTATTTAAAAACTAATTAAAAAATTAAAAATATAATAAACGAGTCGAGCCCGAGCCGAGCTCGAGCTTGTAAAATTATTCACGAGCCGAGCTCGAGCTTTACATACAAAGCTCGAAACGAGCCGAGCTCGAGCTCGAGCCTGATACTTTTAAACGAGCCGAGCTCGAGCTTAAACGGGCTCGGGCTCGGCTCGTTTACACCCCTACCCGAGATCGTAAATTCCTTTTTAAATCCGTGAATCAAATGCGGATTTTAAAATGCAAACCCCTTATAATTCCATGAAATCTGCGAACCAAACACACGTCATTTTTTAAAACGACATTGGAAAGTCTTTAGGGACAATTACAAATCTATTCTTTTTTAGGTGCCCATATATATGTCGTTTTAGCTAATACAAAAGGTAGTCTAACAAATTTTTAATGACTAAATATGTCAAAAAATAATTTAGTAGCTAAATAAGACAAATTTAATAGTTGGATGGTTAAAAATGTAAACTCTTTTAAATCATAAAAATGTGACAGTGGACTAGGGATGAGTAGAAATCTTATTTTCGCGTCACGTACCGGTACCATCCCGAACCTGTCCGGTACCGATTAGCCGGAGATGATATGGTACTCGGGATCCATATACGACCTAAATCGGTAGTGGGGAAAGCGGGAGTCGGACTAGTTTAATTCGGGCATTCCCGGTACCGAGTTGAGAATATAAATAGTCATGTTTTTTTTAATTTTTTTAGTTTGTAAACGTGATGTCTACGTCATCTAGAATGTCATGTCAGTGACATATTAGCATAATGACTGGTTCGACCGGTAATGTCCTCAACAATAAAACAATCTACTAAATTTTAATGACTAAATATGTCAAAAAATAGTTTAGTAGCTAAATAAAACAAATTTAATAGTTGGATGGTTAAACATGTAAACTCCTTTAAATCGTGAAAATGTGATGGTGGACATTAAAACGCAACTCTAGATAAGTACTGATTCTTTTTCTTTTTAATATTGATGTGCAAATTACAAATTAAGAATGCTATAAGTTTGGAATAGTAGAAATCGAACCGTTGAAGAAGCGAAGATGGATTCATATTCGTGTAAATGCTTGTTCCTTGCAACGCAACATGCACCACTGTTTTGTATCGAGGGATAATATCACAAAATAACCATATACTTTGAGATTTAGTCCATTTTAAGTGCTATAACTTTTTTTGGTTTGTTTTAGGCCGTCATTAAGTTTTTCATAATGGTATGTTTTAGGCATTACACAAACATAAAAAAAGTTACAAAAACGATAAACTACTAACACTTTTATTACCAAAATGAACCAATACAGAAAGTTTAATCATCAAACTGAAATCACCAAACTCAACCAATACAAAAGTTTAATTACTAAAATGAATTACCGTGAAAAATATAATATTTAAAACAGACAAAAAAAGTTATAATAACTAAAAAGAAAATACATAGCTATTTTATGATATTACCCCTCAGCATCTAATGCCATCTATATCCGAATCCGAATGAACTAATGTTCAGGGTTGGTATAGTGTTATATATATGCCCCATATAATACAATGACCCAAGTTAATCTACGAAAAGAAAACTACAGTAATAAAGAATATAAAACATTAAAAATAATTATTTTACTTCAAGCCTATGCAACACGAGTAAAGTTACATACTGGGATACTAATATTAGAGCATCATTCGACTATATTATTATATAAAAAGAATCCACAAAATATCCGATTAAATGCATACAATCTTCAAATTACACAACAAATATAAATACAAAATTACGAAAACTATCACCGACTAAAATCGGTTTTGTTTTACCTCAATAAAAAATTAGGATTTCTAAATTAAAATTTATAAGTAAGACGATGTCTTTTTATATACAAAAAGCAAATTTAAGATTGATTCAACTTCAATTTTAAACTGGTCAGAGAACAAATCAAGATCCAAAAATTTTAAATTCATAAAACTTAGAACTAAAACAAAAATTATTTCTTTTTAAGTTCTTGAACAGTTGAACCAAGAGTACGATCGAACTTCACCAATTCTTGTCCGAACCTACTTCAATTTTATCGGTGTAAACCGGTCATAACACAACCCTAGCCACAATTAGCATGACTAACAATACTTATTTTGTAATATTGGAATTAAACATAATGATTTTTTGTAAATTCTCTTATAACAAATTTATAATAAAAGTACAGATTTAGCTAAGGAAATCATACTTCTTTTTTTTTTTTTTTTTTTTTTTTTTTTTGCTTTTTTATAACAAGTCTTGAATCCAACTTCACAATGCCATCGATGGATGGAGTGGGCCAAGTATTGGTTAAGTTATTAATTGAGTGAAGTTCAAAAAAAAAAGGCACCAAATGTACCAATTATAAACCAAAATTAAAGACTTGTGTCCCTTTGTTTCCCTTTAATTTTCGGCAATCTTCCCTTACCTGCCACTCTTTCTTTCACCTTCAATCAAACCCATCATTTGGATGATGGATTTTGGTAGGAAAATGAAGGCCGTATCAACCACTGAAAAGGCTGAGATGGCGGACGAGGTGGCGGTGAATTGGGAGACGAGACCAGGTGGAATGCTTGTGCAAAAGAGAGATGAGGGTACCGCTGCCGGAGCTACCCCTGCCGCCAATGTACGTGTTCGGGTTTGTTATGGGGCATTACGCTTCGACGTCTCTATCAATTCTCAAGCAACATTTGGTAACATTCGTCGGTTTCATTTGTATATTTCGATAATTAACCAAAGTTTAATTATGTATGCTTGATTCAATTCGAGGATCTATATACTGTCATGAATTAGGATATGATTTGTGTATGGGTTCTACTTCATACAACATCTCTATTTATAATCATGACTAATATATAATAGGGTCAAGTTGTTAACACCACTTTCTTCTGGGTGTTACTTCATGCATCATACTCTACAACACTTAATTTTTAGGTTAATTAACCTACATTACTTTCAATGAAAAAGAGGAATCATACACCCAATCATAAACAACAATTTAGTTAAATTATAGAGTATGGTGTATAAAGGAAAAAAACCATTTCTTCTCTAAAAGTCTTTTTATTTGCCATATATTATAAGTCAAAATAGTAGGTATGATGTATGAAAAATTATGGATGGTGTATAAAGAAATAGCTTTTGTGTATAACTTATTTAGGAATGACAAGAAGACTGATATTTAATACTAGACTATTCGGTATAGTAGATTTTGATTTAATTTTTATTGAGTTAGGTTATTATATTTACTAAAAAGTATATAATACAATAATAATGTTGCTTTATATCCAAACATATGACTTTTTGAATCATTACACATTATTACTATTTGGTTAAATACTAATAATTGTTCTTACAAAATCATCTTAAAAATAGAAATTTAAGGTTACGAATGGGTATTGAACGTAAAACGATAAATGTATAATTGCAGGTGAATTGAAGAAACTCGTTGTTGAAAAGAGTGGATTAAAAACTGATGAACAAATATTGGAGTTTCGTGGAAAGCAAAGAAGCAATGGTGAGTTTCTAGATCGATGTAGAGTCAAACATCGTTCAAAAGTTACATTAACGGAGGATCTCGATGGCAAGGAAAGAAGACTTGTTCAAATGCGATTAGATGCGAAGATTCAGGCAGTAGATCGTGCCATCTCCGAAGTGTCCATGGAGGTTGACAGACTAGCACATCAGGTGATCCATTCCGACTCTTTCTTGATATTAATATTTTCAAATAGTTGTGAGCATTATCTAATAGGGTTGTATTAAGCGCACCCCCTCATTTTTTTTCTAATTACACACCCCTTAGTTAATTAGTTTCATTACTCCTTAATGTTGTGAGACTCATCCAACTTATAAACAACACATCCCACTTTGTCAATTCTATATTAAAAATAATTTAAATAAATCAAATCATGTAATAATTACTTAATGGTTAAAGTAATTAGAGGGAATGTATAATTAGAAAATAGGGGTGTGTATTTATCATCATCCTATCGGATATGGTTAAACTTAATTCATTGTCTTATTATGGGTTTATTATGAAAAAAAACCAACATGTTTTTCAATTTTTAGTGATTTAGTCCCTCCATGTTATTTTTTACCATAAAACCCCTCATGTTACTGTTTCGTTGTTGGTTTTGTGAAATAAATGACTTGTAACCGGTGATACGGTAATAAATCCTACGTGGCTGATACAGGTAAAGCAAAGAAGGGATGATGATATACACCTCACCAGCTATGTAGGATTTATTACCGGTATCACCGGTTACAAGTAATTTATTTCACAAAACTAACAACGAAACAGTAACATGAGGGGTTTTATGGTAAAAACTAACATGGAGACTAAATCGCTAAAAATTGTAAAACATGTTGGTTTTTTTAATAATAAATACTTTTTTACTATTAATTTATTATAAATAAAATATATGTATTATAAATTCACTATATATGACAAAGAAGGTTTGGGCTATTGAGGAGTCGGTTGAAAAGGGTACAAGGTAGCAGAGGTCCAAATCACCACATTGGTTGAGCTGCTAATGCGACAAGCTGTCAAACTTGCCTCCATCACAGCCCAAGGAGCTGCATCCACCTGGCAAAAGAATCTTGAGGTACCTACTTATATATTCCATCTAAGTTGTCATTCGGTTTACTGCTTTCAAAATAGGGAAAATGACATCACATAGCTCTAAACTTTCGACTTTGTACACATTTATGTAGTGAACTTTTTTTTGTGCACATTTGGTGGTCAAAGTTTCAAAATTGTTCCAATTTAGTAGTTGGTGTACCTGTTAACAGGTTTTTCTCCGTTTTTGATGCCTATGTGGACAATTTTTTAATGACGTGGCTACCCGTTTTTATATTATATACGGTTTTATCTATGTGACAACCCGTTTTTTAAAATCGTCTGGTTTTATTACCCGGTTATAAAACCGGTTCTTACAAGTTGGATCGATCGTATGAAAAATGAATCGGGTTTATAACCAGGTGATTTTAAAAAACGGGTTGCCACATAGATAAAATCGGGTATAATATATAAGCGGGTTGTCACGTCATTAAAAAATTGTCCACATAGGCATCGAAACCGGAAGCAACCAGTTAACAGGTACGCCAACTACCAAATTGGAACAATTATGAAACTTTGACTACCAAATGTGCACAAAAAAAAGTTCACTACATAAATGTGTACAAAGTCGAAAGTTCAGAACTATTTGATGTCATTTTCCCTTCAAAATATTCAATAGGATTTTGATTGGACCGTTATATATACACACGTAAACTTTTACTAAATCATACACATTATTTTCTGATGTTTTCTGACAGGGAATTCTAAAAAGACACCTCAACTTACCTAAAAGACACTTCTATGCTTAAAGAATGAGGAAAGTGAAAATATATCAATCAATAAACACCCACTAACTAAATTATATTAATTAATGCCTAGAGAATGATAATAAAGAAAGTCATAATTATACCCCTATTAGGGTGTCTCATAAGCATCACCATTTCTAATAACGCCAAGAACTATTGATTAAATATAATCTAATCTCACGTCAATGATGACTGGATGAGAGGTGATTTGTACGCAATACATTGTTGATATACACAACTTTAATTAAAATGATTTATTTTATCCTTAATAGTAATATTTTTATCTTTTTTGTTTTGTATCTCCAAAAATTAGAATAAATTTATCATTTTAAATGCAATTACTGTGTATGGTAAAATTGTATATAATCAATAATGATTTTTAAAATTTTCAAGATTCTTCTTATTCAAATCCTTTAAGCTTTAGAATTCTGTGAAACCTAATTAATGTAAAATTTGTATAAATCAAAAGGTATTTAATTTTACAATAACATATTAAAAATGTAACCTTATGTCTTTTAAATATTATTTAAGACGATTGTATTCCAAATTGTGATCTTATTACTAATGCGAAGAGTTGTTATTGAAGGAAAAAAGAATACAAAAGTGTGTAGAGTCGTTGGATGTGTTGAAAGTATCAAATACAAGAGTCAAGCCTATCATCGTCACAACAAAATGGGAGACCTTTGGTTCGTCGCTCACCGAGCCACATTGGGACTTTTTAAATGCACTCTAGGTTCATGTGGATGCACCCGTAGCCCTATGAGCTAGGGCGAATCACACCGCACCTTCGTATTTTTTTTCTTGATTTAATTTGTATTAGAAGGTAGAAAACCGAATTGGTGTATTGGCCCAACAATACACACTAGCTGTGAATTGTGTTTTTTAAAGATGTAAAACTTTTGGTAGTTGAAGCTTTTGAGACCTGAAGCTTTTTAAAGGAGCTGAGGTTTATAGTTTTATAAATATATTTGGTAAAAGTAGTTGTAACTGTAACGGTAGCTTTTAGTATTAAATTACATAAAAAGACATTAATATTAATTAAAGGTGCTAGTTTATGATTAATAGGAGGGTAAAAAAGTAAATCTATTTGACTAAAAGCTCTAGAGCTTTTCGTTTTATAAAAGAGCTTATTTTTTAGAAAATGAAAGCTCTATGTATCCTTCCAAACAAAACTTTTATTTTTTAGTAGAGCTTATTAAAAACAAGTTTAGACCTTTACAAAATTTAGTGTATGTAACTATGTATAACCTTTTATCATATGGTTCTACTTGCTCGACCAAGCACATGGTTCGTGGCGATAATCCTAATCGATTTTTCGTGTTGATGTGTGCGGTTCATGAATATATCGAACACCTATAGTACATACATCGACATATTTCCATCTGTTTTCAATGATCACGAGTATGATCGATCTTCTAAACTATGCATCATCCGTATTGACCACGAACAGATTTACGAACACTAGTTTTGTTGTTTGGCGCCCGACTACTTTCGCCTCGTCTCAATCCATCTTTTCTATCACTAATGTCGAAACACTTTGATATATGCTCTAGTTCTGAAATTCCTTCTTCGATATCTGCAAGTTCTTCGCTGTGTTCATTGTGATTCTGTCTATACCTTCGGATTTTCTCTAGAATAACCCCAGTTTTGATCCCCAATTCCTCCATTGTCAACTGCATCAATGTGCTCTCTTCGTGGGCTTCGGTTAATTTTCGTTCCATAGTTCTAAACCCATTGATCGAATGCATTAACTGATCCGAAAGAGTCTTGTTACGGTCTTGAAGCGCCATGTTTCCTTGTGTTCCATTCTGTCGAGGCTCGTATACATCAGCGCAATCCTTTATCTTCTCTAACAACGTATTGTTTTGAGCTTTGAGATCGTTGATATGATCTTCCATATCGGCTAATTCATGAGCTTTTCGAGCTAATTCCCCCGTCATGATCTCTTTTTCTTTTCCCAAGCTAGAACACATGACCTCGACGGTTTTACGTGCAGCCAAGCACGCGCTGAGCTCTCTTCTTAGTTTCTCTTTTTCATCAACCATCGTCAAATCGGTTAAACCTTTCTCCTTTTCAACATGACCAGAACAACTCCTGATATCGCTGTTACATCGCCTCAAAGAGGATCGATAAGTCCCAAAAGATTGACATTTTTGAATTCGGGTTCGAACCATGTCCAAAATGGTCATCATCCCAGCCACCCTCAACATTCTTTTTCCATCATTTTTATTTGTTTGACAAGCTTCCTTATGATCTTGAACCAGTTTCAGCAACAACTTAACGTTCGCAGCAACGCCTAATTATTCATACGAAAACCCAACTATCGATTACGTGATCAAGAAATCTTGAAAATTATTTTTGGTAAATTGCATGCAAAAGAAACATACTTTCAGTAAATGAAACATTTAACTATGTTTGATCAGAAACACATGACATGTCGAGAAATAGACATCGATTGAACTTAATTATATCCTTTTTTACATGCAATTCACTGAGTGGGCGTTTGCTTCGCAAATTTTTTTCTGAGATTTGCATTTTGCTAAAGGATTTGCATTATGCAGCATTTGCATTTGTCAGTTTTTTGTCAAAAAATTTGTATTATCTTATAGAAAAAATTTGCTAATGTGAAAAATGTAAGGTAACTGAGATTTAAAATATTAGGGGGAGGCTGAGATTTTAAATAACAAAGAATGGAGGGATTTAAGAAATCTTGGGATTTTAAATCCCTACTTAAATCTGCGAACCAAACACAGAATTTAAATGCAAATCCCAGTAATTCCCAGGAAATCTGCGAACAAAACGCACCCTGAATATTAACCAAAAAGATCGAAACTTTACCTTCTAGAGCTGAATCATCGTAGTAATCGATAAGCGTTGGTGATGATGGAATCGAGCTGAGAGATCTTTCTCGTTCCATATTTACGTTAAACGATGTTAAGACGACGATAACGACAAATCGAATGAAACTTAAAAGGGGGAGATAAAGGAAATCAAGAATTGTACATGAAGATCGACAAGGAAGAAGATGATCAAGATCGGAAAGGATTGAAGAAGAAGAGAGGGGAGAGAAAATTTTCTGCAAAATTTCCCTCTCTTTCTTTAGTTTTTGTTAAACTTTGTTGCATTCGAATAATAATTTTATGAGTTTTGTGATAGGAAGGTCTCGTTGGGGTCAATGTTTGGTTGACGATGTATGTTTTTTGCGCAAATTTTGGTGATTGTTTTGACTTTGTCTATTTTTGGTCACAATCAAGAAATACTAGAAAGATAGATGAAATAAATGTGTTACTTATTTGAAACCGATTTATAAAACTAGTCGGGAATTATTAATTATAGACTGAAAAATGTATATTAATAATCAAAGAAAATGTAGATCATTTGACTATTGATAATGTAATGTAAGTATTTAGAATTTATAACCTTCTTCCCAATGATGGAAACAAGTAGAAAATTGGACAATAGTACCGTTGAGTTAAAATGGTTGGCAATCAAAATTAAAGGTGACATTTCGTGTAGCGTTAGGATTGACAGATGAACTTTATATTGATTCATTCTTAACCTATTTATAATTGTGTCGGTTTCAAAAAATATCAAACCCAAATAAATATTTCGAAGGACGCTTTTTTCTAAAGAACTTAAAAACTAAATTTTTTATCCTTTAATTTAGAAAAAATGAATTTTGGCAAAAATCACATTGCATTACCTTCTTGTCGGACGACAAGGATTGTGAATTTGAAGAGAAATTTGACGAGGGCTTAGAGACATGCAACAACTGTGGTTGAAAGGGCAGGGAAGAACACAAGTAGGAGTCTGGGTGGCACGTGTCACCGGTCTTTCTGCCAATAATCTTATTTCGTATTGTAATTATTTTACGATTTTTTGTTTGTGCAACCTGTGAGTTTTTGAACGTGCAATCATGCTTTTCAAATATTAAAACATTATTAGAATAATTTAACTAAAATTTTTAATAACCTTCAATCAAATAAAATAAAGTTGTAGTATAATTAAATATAATTTAATGTAACAAATAAAAAATAATGAAATAATAATATAAAACCCAAAATTAAATAACAAAATAAGTCATTATTATTTATAATTTTTGTTCATTTCATTTCATCAAACTCAATATCATTATTCTTATTCAATCCCAAAATTTATGAAGTTTCAATTAATATTGTCGGCTGTTAAACCGAACCGACTAATTTAATTAATAAAATTATAAAATTGAAAAACGACTCAAATTTGTGACACCGTTGACTGAAAATCTTAGATCTGCCACTGGAAAATGATGTGCATATTGTTATGTGTGGTTGAATAGGAGGATGAATGATGTCATCTATTACCATCTAATAGTTGAAGTTCATTAATGTTATGATTAATGAGAAGGGAAAAAGGAAACTGTTGATACCTTGAAGTAGAAAGGATAATGATGTTGATTTTGATTTAGAGACAATAAAATAAAAAGAATAAAAAAGGGTTTAGTATTAAAAAAACAACATGTTTTCATATTTTTTGTGTTTTCGTCTCTTCATGTTATTTTTTTCCATAAAAGTTGTCAAGTTATTTTTTTCTTATTGGTTTAGTGAAAATTGGATATAAAAACCCGATTTTTCAGTTGTTTAAAAACCCAGTTCACAAATTATAACTTAGGTCTAATGTTCAAATTTCACTAAACTAAAAATAAAAAAATAATTTGAGGTTTTTTATGGGTAAAAATAACATGGATGGACGAAAACGCAAAAAAATGAAAACATGTTGATTTTTTTTCATAATAAACCCTAAAAAAAAAGAGTAAAAGAAGTTTTGATTATATAGATGTTATAGTTTTTTCTTTCACTTACTCCTCGTATTTCGAAGGAAGTTTTATGTCAATGTTCTTTTCATTTTTTTTCACTTTAAACAAGTTTAGATAACATAAGATTTTTATATTATATTTTAAAAAAAAATTTTCTTTCTCTGCTTTCAATAAGGTTTGAGAACAAAATATGTGTAATTATGAAAAGAGGCTCTCTTATCAATACATCATCCAATTAAGAAAAAAGATGGGTGTCTTATATGTTGTCATGTTGGACAGGGGCGTAAACGGACGAAACAATTCATGAGCTACTTGAGATTAACTTGAAAAAGTCCGAAATCGACCCACATTTATTTGAGCCTAGCTCTACTTGAATAGGAATCGAGTCGAGCTCAAGTATCAAAATAGTATGCTCGCGAGGCTAATCGAAGCTAAGTATATAGATTTATATTTTTACCCTTGAATTTTGTATGTTTAAGACTTTGTAATTGCGATGTGTTGTTTTTTTTTTTGAATTTTCGGACTAGAATCTTATGTATTTAAGTTTCATATTTTGTTAGACAAATCAAATTGTTGAGAAGCTTCGATAACTCATCGATATTTATTTTGTTTTTTCTTTTTTTCAAAATTTATCGAGCCGAGCCGAGCTTGATAGTATCAGACATTTTATTTAGCCAAGCTCAATTTTGTAGAATGTTGCTCGATCAAGCTCGAGTATTAGAGTCGAGATCGAGCTTGGTGATACTCAACTCGATTAGTGTTGACACTCACAAATAAGAAGGTGTTTGAATTTGCGTTTTGAAAAGTGTTGTGACGTTTTGAAAAGTGATAAGCAGATAATACTTGTTACAAACAATGCTGTCAAAAATTTAGTGTTTGGATTATATTCTGCTTTTTGCTATCACAATTATAAGATAACCAGTTTATTAGTGTTTGGTTTTGTATTTTAAACTTGTAAAGTTATCAAAAAGGACATGTGTATATAATAGTGAAAGGTTTTAATTTAATTGTATTTTAACTATATGATACTTTGTTTGTAAATTCTATATCAATAAATATTCTAATTTATTTTAGTTATAACTGTATCAAATTTTGTAAAATATGTTTTTAATTCATATGTAAAATGTGAAATGGGGACCGTGACTCCCTGACGAAGAAATCATGTGGTTACTGGTTAGTGAATGAAGTCATTTTTGTAATTTGATGAAATGGTGACATAGAAACCAGGTGGTGAAAAATATGAAAGGAAGGTTAATTCAGTAATTTGTAAGGGTGTGTATAGATTATGAAAATTTCCAAAATTTTCATCTTAATTTTCAATAAAAAATGAAAACTTGTTTACTTAACAACAATATCATAAATTTTTATTTTACTTTTTAAAATACCACTTTTCATATTCTTACTCTTACTTTTTTAATACCTACCCTATATTTTTTTATAATACTCTATTTCTCTCTCTTATTTTTCTATCACATGTCCTATTTTTCTTATTTTATAATTTCTCATCTTATTTTTCTTAAAACTAATACTTCATCATCTAAACAAGTTTTCACTTTTCATAGAAACTCTTGAAACTGAAATTGAAAATTGACTAGTTTTCATAAACTAAACGCAACCTAAGGTTTCGTTTAGTTAACGAAAACTAGACATTTCTCAATTTCAGTTTTCAAGTTATAATTTTTAGAAAAAACATGGGTTTCTATGAAAAGTGAAAACTTGTTTAGATGATGAAGTTTAGTTTTAGGAAAAATAAGATGAGTGATAATAAAATAAAATAAAAATGATAGGTGATGGAAAAGTAAGAGAGAGAAAGAGAGTATTATAAAGAAATAGGGTAGGTAGTAGAAAAGTAAGA
Organism: Centrapalus pauciflorus; assembly: GCA_020465985.1. NCBI lineage: Eukaryota > Viridiplantae > Streptophyta > Magnoliopsida > Asterales > Asteraceae > Centrapalus > Centrapalus pauciflorus. The sequence continues at coordinate 795,614 of JAANYP010008403.1, forward strand.
GAGAGAATATGAAAAGTGGTATTTTAAAAAGTGAAATGAAAATTTATGAAATTGTTGTTAAGTAAACAAGTTTTCATTTTTGTTAAAAAGTAATATGGAAATTTTGAAAATTTTCGGGAACTAAACGCACCCTAAGTATTCTATAATGAGTTTGACTACCATTCCTTCCACTCACTGCAATAAAAGTGCTTTATATAATCTAATAAACGGTTATTAACATGCACAACCAAATCACTCATTTGAAAAATTTACTGGTAAACATAATGATCTAATTATATTTTTTCTGATCGTAAAAATCGTAAAACCAAATGCCCTCTAATTTAGACCGCAAATCTTTAGGCCATCTCTTCTAATCACAGAGTTCTACAGCTAAATCCGCAGACCGTAGACATCAATAACTTAAAAAACAAACAACACCTAAGATACATGTCATGTAAAATTGTTGTATAAATAAATAGGTTTATTATTAAAAAAACCAAAATATTTTCATGTTTTTTACGTTTTCATCTCTCCATGTTCCATAAAAATACACAAGTTATTGTTTTTCTTTTTGGTTTAATTAAAATTGGATATTAGATACCAGTGTTCCAGTTTTTAAAAACCTGGTTCACAAATTATAATCGGGGTCTAATTGTGGGTGTTATTCGGGCGGCTTAATTGGGTATCGGGTTATTCGGTTCGGAGTGTGTGTGTTAGCTAACCGAACCTGAACCAAATAAGGGAACGGGTTAATCGGTTTCGGGTTAAATGAGTATCGGGTTATTCGGTTTGGGTTAAATGAGTTATTCGGTTTTGGTATAAAAAATGAAATCTCAACAAAGTAGTTAAAACGGGTTAAATGGTTTGAGTATCAAAGATGGGTATTTACATATTTACATTCTATATATAAAAATACTAGTTAAAATTATAAACAAATAAAAAAAATGAAAAATATATATTAAACGGGTTATTCGGGTACCCGAATAAACATGAACCCTACCCGTAAACCGAACCGAATTACTTATTCGGGTACCATTTAACCCGAGTAAGGAACCCGAAAACCGAATAACCCGACCCATTTAACCCGATTAAGGTTCGGTTCGGGTGAATTATTCGGGTTCGGTTATTTTGCACACCCCTAGGTCTGATGTACAAATTTCATTAAAAAAAAAATTTAACTTAAGGTTTTTTTATGGAAAAAATAACCTGGAGGAACGAAAACGTAGAAAAAACGTAAAAATATGTTTTTTTTTCATAATAAACCCTAAATAAATTGATATAAATTAAGATACGGCAGTTACATCATTACAATTTACATGTATTAAATGAAAAAAAGAAGTTTGACAGATTGATTATCATAATAACAACTACAGTGAATGTTGGTTGCTATTTTAAGCACTTGTCCCTTATTAAAAAAAATAATTATAATTTAATGAATTTAAACCAAGGGTCAATTACTATAAACAATAACAACTAGTTTTTTTTTACGCGGGCGGTGCCCAGATTTATCATATTAAATTCTTCTATATTAGCAAAAGTAAAAGAACAAAATAATCAACTAAATCAACATACATATATAACTATTTTCGTTCGGATTATGTTTTTAACAGCATGATAATTTGAAGTGCATTAACATAATATGACAAAAGCTATTTTGTGTTTTATTTTTATTTTATGTTAGATCACATACGTGCTAATTGTGGCATATTATAATTATTAAAGTAAGATGTTATTTTTTTATTACTTAAATATATTTTTTAACTATATATAATGGGTGGTTTGAGAAGTGAATGTGGATTAGTGGGTGGTTTGAGACGTGAATGTGGGCTAGTGGGTGGTCAGTAGTTGTGAATGTAGTTGTTGCATAAAAAGTTGTACTATGTGTTTTTCAAGAAATACCCATTATCAAGGGTTATCCTTAAAAGTAGATAGATCCAACGGTTGAGATTGAAACATTCTCTCTGCTCCGCAAACAATATATATTATTAATTTTATGATTTTATTCATTTATAATAATATTATTTATTTTTTTAATCACTTATTAACTTTTATATTTTTCATATGAATAACATCAACTTTTGTATTTTTTATCCTAATAACATTAACTTTTGTGTTTTTATTATCATTTATAGCAACAACTTTTTTAAGTTTTGCTATTAATGATGAAAAATATAATTGTTGATGTCACTGATGATAAAAAAGAAATAATGTTGCTATAAATATTAAAAATACGTAAAATTGTTTCTATTTGCTAATTGGGCCTTTAGCCTAATACAGTACTGTGTATAAATAAATATACAGTTATACACATATTTTCGACTGTAAAAAGAATCATTGAGGTTGTGCGATGAACAGGGGGTATACTACGTCTGGTAGCTACAGCCTACAGCTGCTCTGAAAACCTCATTTCACTCACTCTCCCGTGCCAAAATTCTTCAACCGGAGCACATTCCATGTTCATCTTCATGTTCTTCCTCCTTTCAACAACGATGCGCTGATCCTCCAACAAAACCCCATTTGCAAACCCCTTTTCTTAAACCAAATACATTGTCCAACAATGGCGGTTACTACCACCTTTACCAAAGGGTCTACCGTAGAAGTATGCAGCGATGATGTCGGATTCGAAGGTTCATGGTACGTCGCCACCCTGGTTGATGTAACAGAACCTTCTTTAACCAATAACAAAACCTCCAACAACAAGAGCAGAAGCAAGAAGTATACCGCTTTTATGGTGGAATATGCAACGTTGTTTAAAGACGATGATAGTGACGAGCATTTGACGGAGCTCGTAGACCCTGCCTTTGTAAGACCAGTGCCTCCTCGTAACCCACGCCGTAACTATGACAATGAGCTGGAGACGGAGGAGGGTGATGATGATTTTGAGCTAAACGACGTCGTAGATGCGTACCATAGAGACGGGTGGTGGATAGGTGTGGTGAATAACGTGATTGTTGAAGGAGAAATCAAGAAGTATGTTGTTTCGTTTGACAGTCCCCCGGAGAAAGTTGAGTTTGAAAGGTCTCAGCTCCGGCTTCACGTTGACTGGATTGACGGCCGTTGGAAGGTCCCACCAATGCAGGTATATATATATCCCTTTCAATTGCAGAAATAGATTAGGGTTTTTACCCGCTTTACCCCTGATCAAATTCTGTTTTTATTCCACGCTTTAATTTAATTTTTGGGTATTTTCTCGAAGAGGATTAGGGTTTATATTTGATTTAACTCACTTTAATCTTGCATTTAGGGTTCTAATCATACTCAGAACGTGCGAGAGAAACCATATATTGTTTAGAACAGGTTTTGATTGTTTTTGTTGCATCCTGTTATTGAGATTATATACATTTTGTGTAATTTTTTAAAAGAAAAGATTCATGGATCTTGGTCGAATCTGATATCGTTTAAGAGCTGTTTCTGTGAAGTTGTAAGAGAACTTCAGTTTTAAGTTTTCATGTTGCAAGGGGTTTTCATCTTTATATTCAATAAGGTATCTGTTTGTTCGAAAATATATACTCAAAATGGTACTCTAATTGGGTATTTGAGTATAAATTGTTCCTTTTACTTCTTGCAGACACCATCAAAAGGAGCTTTAACGACTGATTTAGACAACCTAAATGCTGGCTCTCTGGTTTCTGCTAAAAGGAAGTGTCAATCACGGAAAAAAGCTGTGAGTGGAAGCCCCCTCTTCATCAATCCATACTTTTTAGCCATTTGGGATTTACCGATTGTTGTTTTAACTGGACGTCACTAATCAAAATATATCTTCTGTAACATGTGCAGGAAACTGATGGCAAGACAGCTGGCGATGTGGAAAAATCACATGGTAAAAGATCCCAATCTTCCGAAGCTGTGGAGAACATAAGTTCAATTTTATTTATCTCAATTGGAATTGTTTCGTCAACATGAAACATGGATGAATTGGATCTAATATCATGTGGATTATTGTCTAGGTAGCAAGGGTAACACTGAAGTTATGGTATCTGCAGTTGAAGCAGGTGGATCAACGATCACCATGGTAAGTAGTTTTAGCGTGCTGATGGAGTAGAGTCGTGGCTAACGAATTCGTACTTTCTGGAACAATTTTGCCCATTGTTTGATAAAGTCAACAAAATGACTATTTAGTTGGTCTTTAAAAAGAAAGGTAGTTTATGAAGTTGAAATCTAGTTTAATGCTCAATTTGATTTAACAGGGAACTCCTGAAACAGAGGATGGCAAGAGCCGCACAAAAAGAAAGAGAGGACGGCCAGAAAAGTTAACTATTAGAAGACAAAATGGTTTATTAGAAGGTACGGAATAACATTCTTATGTTCTTTCTAGAGCTTTATTTTTCTTAGAAATGAAAAGTATTCCGTTTGGTTCTGGACTTCTGGATATAAGGGCTGATGCGAGGCATCCTGTGGCATTTTCAGCTAGTACAAGACCAACCCATTTTATGAGTCCAACTCACCTTGGGCTAGACTTAAGGGGCGTTTGGTTTGCAGATTTTTTTCTCTGGGATTTGCATTTTGACAAAGGATTTGCTTTATGCAACATTTGCATTTGTCAGGATTTTGTCAAAGATTTTGCATTATCTTATAGAAAAAAATTTGTTAATCTGAAAAATGTAAGGTAACTGGGATTTAAAATCCTAGGGGGAGGCTGAGATTTTAAATAACAAAGAAGGGAGGGATTTAAGAAATCCTGGGATTTTAAATCCTTACTGAAATATGCGAACCAAACACATGATTTTTAAATGCAAATCCCAGGAAATCCGCAAACCAAACGCTCCCTTAGACTCTTTATTTGGTTTTAAAACACTTGGAGGGACAAGTATAATTTTCTGGCAGCCCAATGAAGTCTAAGTCAAACCGCATTTAAAAGTCCGAGGTGAAAAGTCTCCATCCTAATCAGTCCCATTAATGCTTCTTTTGATGGTTCTTTAAATAAACTCCAACATTTTGGTCGTTCCTTAGTCTTTTGATCTTTCTAGATTAGATGTTCCTATAATTTTCCAGTCCTATATATTGGGTTCCGATTTGTGTTAGCAAAGAATCTTTTGTATATTGAATATACAACTTCTGAAGCTAATATGAGTGTTTTATACATGAAAGGAGTTAATTATTGATTTTTGTTAGTGTGGTGCTGTTGCATATTCACCAAGAATGTCAACATTTGCCAATATGATTAATCTTGGTGGTGTTCAAATACTTTATCATTGATTAATTCAGATTGTAAGGCTTGGTGGTGGAAAGTGGAAACTTTATCCAAGTCATATCTCCATGTTATTATTCTTTACTCCCTTGGTATTATTCTTTACTTTAGTGTAATTTTTCTTTAGCTATCATGTTATATCATTCTTTAGTCTCCAGCCTTCAATATTATCAAAAGTACCATCCCACAACATGATAAGAATTGTAAATCAAGCTGATGACCGAATGATTGTAATTATTTAGCAATATAAAAAAATCAGAGAACCTCCATGAGAGACTTCCTGCCCAAGCTTAAGAGCCGAATTCAATTTTCAAAAAGGAAAAGACAAATCACTCTCTCTCCAATCACCACTAAATCCTTATAACAATAAGTAACTGAATTCATCAGACCCTTACACGTGGCTTGACCCTCCTCCTATAAGCAATCTAGGAATTAGACTTATTAGGCTGATCCAAATCATTGGGTTGAATAGCGACTTTCTTATCGATGGTCGCCTCTTGAGAAACTATCTTGTCCTCAAGCTGGAATAAAGAAAATCAGGTTTGAATATCAAAGGCGTCTTCCTAAGTAGAGTCTTCCGTCAAGCCTGAATCCCATTGGACGAGCCACTGCTCCACTTGGAGCCCCTAATGATTAACCTTGCGAGTTGCTAAACATTTTTAAGAGAACCATAACAGTTAGAATCACCCATTAAGCCTTGTGATAGGTTTAGTTCATCTGTTGAGTTTCTAATGGCTCTTTTCAGGATTGAAACATGAAACATGAAATACCGGGTGGATTCTAGCTGTCTCAGGAAGTTAAAGCTTATATGCAACTGCCCAACCTTTGCAATAATGAGGAACGACCTATAACTTCTAGCCGCTAACTTCTGACGGATTTTTGTATAACTGATTGTTGGCGGTGAGGCTGGAGCTTCAAAAACACCCACTCCCCAACTTCAAAGTTAACATCCCTACGATGCTTATCAGCTGTTGATTTCATATGTGATTGTGCTCTTGCTAGATGGTACTTAGTTGTCTAATGGCGTCATCCTGGTCCTGAAGGTCTTGCTGCACTGCTTCACATTGAATCTCACTAGGAACATAACAAAGGGTCGGAGGTGGTCTTCCATACACTGTTTCAGAAGGGGTTGTATTGGTTGATACATGGTAGGAGGTATTATGTCAAATTCTGCCCAAGGAAGCCAGTGGTCGGTCTGCAGTGAAACATCGCAAATGTCTCCAAACTCCGGTTGACGACCCGTCAGTTTAATGGTATGTTGAGTTAAACTTCAGCTCATATCCCTGCATTTTGAAAATTTCTTGCCAAAATTTGCTAAGAGACAACGGATCTATGTCACTGAGAACGGACTTTGGAATACCATGAAGGCGGATAATCTCTTTTAGGAAGATGTCGCCCAAAGTTCGTGTCGTATAAGGGTGTTTAAGAGGAATAAAGTGGCTGTACTTCGAGAGCCAATCTACCACCACAAGAACAGCTTTGTAACCTTTGGATATTGGAAGTCCGGTGATGAAATCCAATGATATATCTTCCTATATGGCCTTAGGAATTGGGAGGGGCTGATGGAGCAAATTCTTTGATCGTTGTGGTCATCCCAAACCAATGCATGTAGGCAGCAAGCCTCTTATAAGTTTGAAGAAAACGAGAGTGTCCACCACTAGGGCTGCAGCGAAACTCGTTTAGTAATTTGGTATCCAAGGAGACGTAGTTAGGATGACCAACTTGTTTTTATAATATAGCTTCCCTTATGAATGCGAAATTAGGACGAGGCTGAGGTTGATCGGTGAGATCTTTGATTAATTTCTGCAGATGTTCATCAAATTCGTACCCTTCTAATAAGTTCCCTCCATCCAACCATTGTGGGTATGAGATCATCGTAAGTAACTTAGAGCCTTCATGCATTCGAGAAAGGGCATCCATTGCTCTTTTTTCGTTTCCAGGCTTGTAATTTATAGAAAAGTGATATCTAATCAACTTAGCTAACCAATTTTATTGATTTGTGGTCATGATGCGTTGTTCCTGCAAGTGTTTTAGACTCTTTTGATTAGTAGTAGAAACAGTAAATTTCCAACCAAGGTACAGACGAAGAGCTAAAGCCATTATTTCTTTCTCGTAAGCCGACTTAGCCAAGGTCCTTTCAGCTAAAGCCTTGCTGTAATAAGATATTGGTCGTTTTCCCGCATTAATGCATCACATTCGATTTCAGAAGGCTTTATGAAGTGGGGAAGGGCCAAGATGGGAGTGCTAGTCATACACCATTTCAGTGTGTTGAAGGCATCTTGGGCTTTAGGATTCCAATTGAAATTATCCTTCTTCGTCAGCTCTGTAAGAGGTTGAGCAATTTTCCCATACCCGTTGATAAATTTACGGTAGTACCCTGTGAGTCTCAGAAGTCCCCGAACTCCTTTCACATTAGTTGGTGTTGCCAATTGGTAACTGAATGAACCTTAGGCGGGTCCATTGAGACTCCCATTCCATCAATAATGTGTCCTAAATACTCTATTGACAGAATTCCAAAGTGGCTCTTGTTCTTATTGACCACTAACTCATGTTGTTGCAAGAGTTGTAGAACCGATTGTAAGAGTTGGATAATGTGCTCCCACGTGGGACTGTAAACTAAAATATCGTCAAAGAATACGAGCACTCCTTTATGTAGTAAAGGTCTGGATATCTTGTTCATTAGAGCTTGGAAAGTGGCTGGCGCGTTTGTTAAGCCGAAAGGCATAACAACTTAACAAGAAATTCATAATGGCCGTTGTGGGTTCGAAATGCTGTCTTCTCTACGTCTGACTTTCGCACCCTGACTTGAGGTCAATTTTGGAAAAGTATTTGACTTGTGAAGCTAATCTAGGAGTTCCTCAACAACAGGTTGTATTGGTCTGGAATTATTGCCTTGTTTAAATACACAATCTCCATGTACCATCCTTCTTTTTGACCAAAATGTATGGGCTTGAAAAAGCACTTTGGCTAACTCGTATTATACGAGTTTGCAACATCTCATTAACATGTCGATGAATCTCGTCCTTATAGGCATATGGATAACGATACGGACGTACATAAATCGCCCATTGCCCTTCATAAAGATTAATTGCGTGCTCAATTGATCTTTCTGGTGGAAGTCCTTGTGGAAGTCCTTGTGGGTTCTGGAAAAGAGAAACATAGTTCTCTAGCAGAATCTTTAATCAACAGGACTTAGTTAGAAACTTCCCTAGTAACAACACTAAGGCTTACCAACAGGCTCTCAAGACAATTTTGCAAGGAATTTTGGCTTGGTAGGGGTGAGTTAATACCTTTGAGCAGTATAGATTCCTATACCCCTTGCTGCCGAAACTATATCTCATGTGTTTGCCAATTAAACAACACGTCCCCTAACCGTCTCAACCATGCAATACCCAATATGAAATCTGAGGGTCCAAGGTCGTAAATGAGCGCATCAACCTCACACATGAAGGATCCAAATTTCAAAGACACCTTACGACATTGGTCAGTAACCCGGTTTCCATCGCCCATAGGAATTCCTAATGGCCCAATCGCATGAAACTCAAGACCAAGGACTCTAGCCAACTTGGAAATAAAATTGTAGGTTGCACCGCTGTTTATGAGAATTAGGGTAGGGAACCCACTAATCTCACCCATCAATTTCAAGGTTTTTAATTCAGATGAAGAGGAGTCGATAGTCACACCACTTATTTCCAAGGATTGCCACTCACCTTCGATTGCAACTTCTTTTGATTCTTCGATTTCTGCTGTTTGTATTTCTCCATCATTTGTCATTTCTTCCACCACTGCGAGAAGCATGATTCTGAGTTGTCCTGATGAACACCTATGCTCGGGAGTGTATATTTTACCACATCCGAAGCATAAACCTCTACATCGCCAATCTTCTCAGCAGATTAGGCTTTAATCAAGGGTGGGTTGGGTTGGGTAGCAAAGTGGGCTTAGAGTGTATAATGGGCTGGTGGGAACGGTCCAATTCAGAAAAGCCCTTCCAATTAGAATTAAATCCACCAATATATTAGATACTGGCCTATTCTAAGTTGTCTTCTCCAATTAGACCAATGTAGCAATTGACACGTGGCTCGCAAGTTTCATAGCTTGATCACATGAATTTGGATTTAAAGCCCTCACCCAGTTTCTCACCTCATATTTTAATCACCATAAAAACATTCCTATCGATTGCTCTTCTGATTGTTTTGGAACCGTAAGGGGTTCAAATTCCTCGATATATTCTTCAATTTCTCCAACCTGGAACAGGGATCCCAGAGCTTCATGGGCATTACCGAATTTGGTTCCATTGAAATGAGTCATGAGCTTAGAACGAAATTCCGACCAATCCGTATGTAGGTGTTTATAAAAAAGGTTAGTAAACCAATTTAGGGCAGCACTGTCCATACACATTTGGACGAGCTTGAGTTTTCGAGGGTTGAGAGTTTTATGAACCGGAAGTAGAGGCCTGTTTAGTAATCCAACCACGAGGGTAATGTCATCAAACAATGGAAGCTTCACCTTAGGTAGGGAGAAAAGGGAATCATCATAGAGCCTTTTGTTTTTGGAACACAGAACCATCAAAGAAATCAGGAGGGGGACGTTTACCTCTAAATCCTTCTACAATGACTAACTGAATTCATCAAACCCTTGTATGTGGCTTGGCCCTCCTCCTGTAAACAATCTAGGAGTTAGACTTATTGGGCTGATCTAAATCATTGAGCTGAATAGCAACTTTCTTATCACAACGCATCAAACTGGTATCAGAGCAAACCTAGGTTGTCCTCGGGTTGTGTTCTTTTCAATCTACTAGTCTTTTCATCTTAAAGTCTATGGTATTTCCTCATGGAATGATAGCTAACAAGCTCAGAATTTAAGGTGTGTTAGACATATCGAAGAGCACCATAAACAAGCTGAAGTCATCGGTCAACAACTAGACTTGCTAGCTTGCTAGAAAAAAACTACATTCTCATTGTGCAAGTGGGGGATGAATCAACAGACTAAGGTGATTTATAGTTATTATAGTTCTGGCTCGTCTTCATTGCATAGAAGAAGATTTAGAGACGATCTTAAAGATGTCAAAGCAGATGCTGCAGAGTCTCATGGATGATCAAACCCGGATTGATTTATTAGTTGGTTGAGTGATATCGAGAACCTTTTTAACGTCAAAGGGTATTTTGATGAAAAAAGTTACAAAGTTGTTTTGAAACTTAAGAAGTACGCCTCGTTATGGTGGGAGAACGTGAAAGCTAAACTAGAATGAAGCGACAATTCAAAAGTTAGTTCGTGTAGAAAACTCAAGAAGCTACTCAAGGAGATGTTTATTCCAGATTCATACAAGATTCATACAAGCAGGATCTAAATCAAGATGACCAACTTCAAGCAAGCTGTGTGTTTTAATAAGTCTGAGCGTGAGGTTAGGGTCAAGGCCCTGTGCAACTTAGGCTTAGGCTGTTGCGAGCATATCCTGGTCATTTCATTAAACCTGGCTAAGAAAAAAAGAAAACGGGTCCCTCCTTGATTAATTGTTTAATAATTCAAATTTTGTAATAAAGATCGTGTGTGTTTTATATCTTTTGGTATTTTATATATTGATATTTTAGATTATTAGTTGTTAAAGCAATATTAATGCGTTATTTTGTATGAAATATAATACCAAAACAAGTGCACCTGACGTACGTGATGTGTGCCTCACATCGCGCCTCGAGCTCCAAAACCCTTTACGCAAAGTTGCACCCGCGACTTTTAAAACATAGCTAGCAAAGTAATTTTAATTATACTCGTGATATTGAACAACTTATGTTATGTGATAGAGTTCACGAGAAACCAAAACATGTCCTAGCTCGTTATTATGTTGGTGGACGGAACCATGATATTGCTGAGAAGGTTGAATTCCAACCTTATTGGTTCTTTGAGGTGAGGAGGTTTGTAGACTAGCTTCAAAGATTGAGAAGCGTGCTAAGAATAAGAAGGCAGAAAAAGTAAGTCATTTTCAAAGTATAACAATTCATGTCAGAATTATTTCTATAGTGAGAACCCTTTTAAAGGTGAAAGCTCAAATCAAGACAATGGTAAAGATTCTGCTTTAGATGCACGTGCACCAAAGAGAAATGCTTCAAATGCCAAGGCTCAGAACACTTTCAACAAAAATGTTCAAACCGTCGAGTCATGACTTTAAAAGAACTTGAAGAGGTTAATGTTGTAGAAGATGAGATGTCGATCTATGATGATGAATATGTTACGATGCCACATCGGCCAAAGATAAGTTTGGTTGGCGACTTATAAGTGTAGGCGTTCTCTCCTTTTTCAAGCTAGCTTTTGGAAGTGAGTTTTACACTTGGATTTATGGCTTGATACGAGCCTAGTATGGGATGGGTTTGTATCAATTGGTATCAGAGCCAACCCTACATTTCAAGGTTCCAAACTTTGGAGTGGTGGCCTACAAAGTGATGGCTTAGACCCGAAAAGAAGGGGTGTCAACCAACGTGGCCGTGACCAATAATGACTCGGAGTGGTGACCTATGAAGTGGTGGCTTGGACCCAAAAAAAAGGGTGCCAACCGTGACCGAGGACATTGGCTCTTCAAAATGTGGGGTATCATTACGTTCCCACATCAACCAATTATAAGTTTGCTTGGTGGCTTATAAATGTAAGTGTTCCTTCCTCTTTCAAGCTAGCTTTTGGGAGTGAGTTCTACACTTGATTTACTGCTTGATACGAGCCTAGTATGGGATGGGTTCGTATTAAACCTAATGAAGGAGAGCTTTTAGTGATACGAAGAGTTCTTTATGCAAACGAGGTGGATCCTAATGAAGGAGAAGATGAGATGCCGATCTATGATGATGAATGTTACTAGAAGAGAGAGTTAAACCTGATGAAGGAGGGGTGATACGAAGAGTTATTTATGTAAAAGAGGCCGATCCTAATGATGAGCAAAAGGAACACATATTTCATTCAAGGTGTGCAATCAAGGGGCATGTATGTAACCTTATCAATGAGAGTGATAGTTGTATAATTGTAGCATCCACAACTCTTATAAATAAAAACTCAAGTGTTCCTACCTTATCTCACCTGAATCCATACAAGCTTCAATGGCTGAATCAGGGATCCAACATAAAGTAAGACGATGTTGAAGTGTTGAAGAAGCTGGAATAAGCTTTTTCTGCTCATGTCAAGGCCATTAAGGTTGTTGAAAAGAAGACATGCCAACAGCTCTCTCAAGAGAAGTCTGATGTTGCCATTTAACATATACGAAAAGTACATTGGTTTGAAAAGTTGAATAGGTATATCAACAGAGAGAATTACATTGTTATAAGTGGATGCGATGCTCAACGAAATTAGATGATAGCCAAGGGTTCGGAGATCTTTATATCCATGTTGAAAACATGGAGCTTCTAGTATTGGTGATTAAGAGTCATAAGCCTAGCAAGTTTGTACCTCATTTTATATCGAATATGCAAAATCAAAGAAAATTACTCTCGAGAAGAAAGTAGCAACAAAGGAAAAACCTTACATTTCCAAAGTTGAAAGTAGAAAAACTCATGGAGGAGGATTAACTAGTCATTTTGGCATCTCACAAAACCCTTGGTGTTTTACTAGTACATTTCTTGGCCACACATGGAAGGTGCACAAGCAAAAAGCAAGTTCCACCATTTTTGTATAGTTCATTTTCTGTACCTTCTCAAACATGGGAAGACATCTCAATGGATTTCATTGTGGCCTTGCCTTGTACTCAGCGTGGGAAACATTATCATGGTCGTGGTGGACTGGTTCTCCAAATTGGCACACTTTTGTTCCATGTTACAATACAGATGATGCCATTCATGATGCTTACTTAGTTCCATGTTACACTAACAAAAAGTGTGCCAATTTGTTAGACTTGGTAGTGAAAACTTTATCCAATCATATCCCCGTGTATTATTCTTTACTCTAGTGTTATATTCTTCAGCTATCCTGTAATTAGTCTTTAGTTTCCAGCCTTCAATATTATAAAAATACCCATCCTACTACGCATCAGGGACCAAACCCTCCTTGGAGGTGGTTGAGTGGTGATTGACTAGAGATAAATCCTCCAAAAGAGGAGTCTCGTAACGCAACTTTCAAGAGACCACCATTCCCTATCTTTGCATTGATGGTTTGTCATCTCATAGGTTTGCGGGGTGTTCATGGGGCTAAGGTTTGATTCTCGATTCTAGAGTTCCTTAAACACGGTTTGAAATCTGAACCAAACAGATATTTTTAAAAATACTATTAAATTTGAAAATTGAAACCACATTGTTTTGTATTTATATCTTTTAAATTAGAAAAGGCTGACTTTGTATTTGGTTCATGGTTTGTTTTGGGACCAAAACACATCAAGTATTTTGTATTTTTGGCTTCCGGTCAAGTTTCAACCCAATGTGCATCCCTGTGTCTTTAATGTTGAATTTTGTGCCAGCTAGCCATCCTAAATAAGGCTGTCCAAAACCAGACCAAACCAGGAAAATATGAGAAATAGAATCAAGAACGTCACGTCACTTGTTCATTTCGGTTCTGGCCCAGTCTCGGGTTTTCCCGGCTTTTAGAATGAAAAAATTACAAAACCAGACCAAAACAAAACGAAAATGAAATTTTTTTTAAAACCTGGAACCAAGATTTAAATGAAACGAAACGAAACCAAAATATTTAAAAACCCAGAACCAAGATTCATATCAACTGGTACGAGTTTGTCAGTTTCTACACATCCCAAGTTTTGCACAAAACTGTATCTAATGCATATTTCCAGACAATCAAGAAGCAGGGAACGGCAATCATGAAGTCACTAGTGAACTTGACAATCAACCGCTCTCTGTCTGGTATCAAGGGTTGCATCCTCTGTCGGTTTTGAAGAGTAAGTTAGCTAATTCGTCTTCACCATTAGATTTTCTAATTATGTATAATGTCGTGTAATTTTGATTCTTGTTGGAGTATACGTAGGGTCTTCATGTTGTAGCACTCTTGACCACCATGATAACCAGATTGGTGCTTTGAATCAAGCCATCATCAAGAATAGCCAAACCACTGTATACCAACAAGAGCTGCCTTTTATCAAGAAGTCACCCATCTGGGCCACCATTGAATCTCTCGAGGTATACCAAAAACCACCACAAAAGCCACACTTTTCTCCGTTGAAGGATGCCAAAGAGGATTATCGGGAGGGTTTGGCCATTGCTCACATGGTGACGTTTGCAAATGTAGCTCAGAGGACTTCAAAGTTACAATGGACTGATCCCAACAATGTGTTTGAAAACAGTTTGGAAGCTTTAGTTGACCTGGAAACTTATGGATTTGATGTGGGTGCTGTTCGAGCTCGTCTGACCGAATTACTATCCACAAAAGCCTTAGTCAGCCAGCTCGAGGAAGATCTGAAAGAAGCTGAGAAAGAGATCGAGAGACGCAATCGTGAAAAAACCGTAATTGACAAGGAAATCTACGAAGTTGAACTGAAGATGCAGGAGTTGCAAGACAAGTTGGCGCAGAATCTGATGACGAAGAATGTGAAGGATGCTGAAATTACGATGTTGCGAACAAACTTGCAAGTCGTTACTAAGCGAATGAAGGATCAGAAGCTTGCTTTCAACATACTCGCATCCAGCCCTTTGTAAGTAAAGTCTTTTGGGGCTGTTCTTTTGCACCTCTAAACTATATCTATCCTTGGAATGATTTCCAATCTTCTTTAGTTACTAACTCTTGTTCTGTCAAACTGAATATATATATTATATATATTTCATCTGTTCCGTAATGCAACTTGATGAACAAGAAGCAATTCCTTTTGTAAATTGTGACTCAGGATTAACACGAACGATATATAAAATGATCTACATCTTTAATACGCTCTAACAACTATCTAGTCTACAACTCAAGTTAGCTTACCGGTAAGCACAGTCAAGAGTCTATCATTTTCAACTGCCTGTACATTTGATGCCTACCGGCTTCTTAAGCTGAAAAACATGACCTGAGTAAATGTATGTAACTTTAGCTATCATCCGTAAAAACTCTAAATATAAAATCTTTGAACCGTTTAGAATACAATCGAGGGTCAACAGCAGAGATGGAAGTGGAATCGTATTGGAATGATTTATATGCATGTTCAAGCTTCTTACTTATGTCGTAATCTTGTAGTATATCTATTATACCGAAGAAGAGGATGACGTCACAGAATTCTCCGGTTGGTTCTCCAACTAGCTGAGTATCGTGACTTCTCACCGCAAATTCAACCCGTGCTGGCATGTTTATGCCTAGCCGTACACATGCCCACCTGCAACATGGTGGTGGTTCAAGTTTAGGCTATATTTTATCATAGAGTCATTCTTAGGCTCATCTCCAAAGAGTTTTTAGATGTATTTATAAAATTTTCACAACTTCGTAAGTTACCGTGTAGGATTGAGAAGAGCATCCACATCTGTTGAAATGCTAGGATTTGTTCCTGTGCTTTCAGGTTCGGCTTTCCCTGAATAGATAATAAAAATTACAAGATCCGTTCGATAAGTTGTACAAGTGTGTGTGTGTGTGAAAGGCCCAAGTTTCTTACCCTCGGTTTCTTCCGTATTGCATCCTCGAAAGCTAATGCCAACTAAGAGACTGTAGTCCATAATTCTCTCTTGTTCTAGGAAGTCACAATCCTTGTTCACTTGACTGCATCACGTACGAGTCACTTTAGTTCAAAGGATTTAGGCCAACTTTTTTTTGTTATTTTCTGGCAACGTACTTTTAGGTTAAACACCAACACAACAATCTACTTAAATGATGAAAAAAAAGATTGCTATTTTATGCATATAATGCTACAAGCCTACTGTAAAATGCAATAAGTTCACCTGCAGAACTCCTTGAACCATTCTTTTTGTAACCGGAAGATAAATTTGAGATCTAGGTCCTTGAGGGTGGTGCTTGCATCAATTTCGGTCTCGGGTTTGTCTGTTATTCGGCCATGGGAAGACCCTTTCAAGTCGTAGCGTCTGTGAATAGGTACTTCGGTACATAGCAAATTTCCCATAATAACAAACCGAACCTGGCTCATGAATCCAAAAATACACAAACTTATGGCATTGATCGATCGCCTACTAATTGAAACAAAATCTCCAAATTATACAGACCTTCTTTTGGATAGTTCCACTCAACTTCACGCAATGGAGTCCAAAAAATTTCGTAACAAGGGTGTTCTCAAATGATTTAACGTGGTCATAATACGCTGGAAGCATCCTTTTAAGAACCTGGAGTAGTATCCATTTATCAACCAAGCAAATAACCAAATTGTGATATTAAAAATGGGAACTAAAAGGAAACGCAATGGATTTAATTCGACTCACTTTTACTTCTGATTTCTTCATCGTCTTGATCATGTATTTGTCGTCGTGAGTCAAATAAAAGAAGCTTCCACTTTTTCCAGGCGAAGATAGCTCTCGAAGAGCATCATTTCCACATATCGATAACATATAATCAGCTGGATCCACATTAAATAATTTCCTAAGAGTCCTGAAACCGTCAACAAAGCAGTGGAAAACATCATACTACGACTAAAGACTAAAGCGTTTCCAAGCATTCCCTGATTGTAAAGTTTCATATAACAATGTTAAAAAGGCTCTGCTAACCTGAAAACCAACGGGCAGTAGTCTTTCCATTTGAATTCGCATGACTGGTGAGGTGGAGTATGTTTCGATCCCTCAGGAGGAAATTTGGTCCATAACTTTTGCTCGGTATCGAAAGCTGTAGGCTTCAATTTAAGAGATTTAGTTGGAGCAGGCCTTCCTACAGAATGTCTGGAATTGCACCATTAATCAATCACATATACCTTTTTACCAACTTATAACTATTTTATTCACAAGTTCATCTGCTCCATTATTCAACCTATTTATTTTCCAACCTTATAAATGATCATTTTATTCTCTAAAGCAAATAACTAATCACAACAGGGAGGTCAAAACAATACACATAAACATTATTGGCTAAAATATATATATACCTTATATCACATCTTACAAAAAAACTAAATATCATGAAAAGGGTAGCAGCATCTGCATATTGAATACCTTATACCAAGCTGTAGGTTGAGCATAAGTTCATAATTCTTATGGCCTTTGCATATTGTTACACCTTGCCTCTTTGCAGGCTGCAGTCTGATCCTAAGAGACCGACCAACGAAAAATCCTTTGCCAGAATTTCCATCTGCGGTCAAAGAATCACCATTGCTTAGACTTCCATCTACGGACAATCTCCTACCTCTAGCATCATTTCCTCGTGAGTTTTTCCTGGGTGTTGTTGTCTTTTGTTGCATTTCTTCATCACTAGACCAACTAAAGACCTTATCCGAAGGGAAGATCGAAATGTTTTCCCCTTCACATATGACACATTCACCCATCTCAACCGAAAACAGCTGATGAGGATCCCAATCATCATGAGGAATTTGTGAAGTCGACGGATAAAACTTGCCGCTTTGCTCTTTTTGGTCCCTACTCCAGACCCCTGCATAGAAACTCCCGTCCTGCCAATGAAACGTACCATTCCCTTTCGGTAGCCCATCTTCCCAACTCCCGTCATACCGATTGCTGTTAGCCCAAATCATGGTTCCATTCCCGTTCATTTTCCCATTCTTCCATTGCCCAATATACTGATGACCATTATTCCAATGGTACCTCCCTTGGCCATCATGGAATCCCTTCTTCCATTCGCCTTCGTAGACATCCCCATTGGAATAACTCTTGGTACCTTTTCCTTGTTTTTTATTCATAACCCAAGAACCTCGATAAGTATCGTTTACAGAACCCGTAAAAGTACCCTCTCCATTCATATAACCATTCTTGAATTGACCCTCATATGTTGCACCTGATGGCCAGCTGAATTTGCCTTTGCCAATGATCTTTCCCTTATACCATTCACCAAGATACATACATCCGTCTGACCATAAGTACTTGCCATTGCCATGAGGGTAGTCCGTGGCCCACTGACCGATATAGATGTCACCATTGGGGAAGATCTTCTCCGTATGGTTAACCTCCACATCGCTACTCTCCTCGTCATCGACGTGGGCGACAGACATTGTTGTGAAAATGCTGATTGCCCTTTTCTTTGCAGATGCTTGTGATTTCCTGATTTTTGCCTCCAACCTCTTCAATATGCCCACCAGCACTTTGTTCATTATCAATCTCCCTATTATTATCTATATCAATTCTAAGATACAAGAAACCCAGTAATCTTGATATCTATCTTATCAACCCAGATCAAACTCTCCTTGTATCATCAATGTCAGTCTCCTCAGTGGCAAAACAACAAACATATGGTGTGCAAAATTAATAATTTAAAGAAAAAAAAATCCCCAAATGAAACAAAAAGGAGAAGGAAACAAGGTTGATTCTTTTGATTAGACTAATCAATCAATAAGAACTCTAGGAGAGAGAGATTTTTGCAGAAAATGAGGGGTGGGAAGAAAAAAAAAATAAAAAAAAAAAAAGTGGGATTGAATCGTAAAAAGCAAAAGGTGAAAATGGAAGCAAGGAAGGGGTTTTTGTGTTTGTGTGATTAAAAAAAAAAAAAGAAAGAAAGAAAGAAAAAATGTAGGGATCTTGGTTTCCGGAATTAGCTCCAGAAACGACTATCAGACCTAACAGATGGAAGGATGAGAAGCCAAGCTTTTACCTGCGACAATGACATTTCATACTCCTAAATCATCTTTTTATGAAAAACATGTCCCAAACCCCACAAATCAATGTTTCTTTAATTTCTTGAATCTCTCAGCTTTGAACAAGAAAAAGAAAAAGCATACATACAATTACAATTACACTTTTTATATGTACCCATTTTATGAAGATTAGATTTTATATGTTAATCAAAATCATAACAAGCCAAAATAAGTAAGAGTCAAATGTCTCCATTAATGTCATATGAGTGATCAGTTGGCTTAATGATGATAATTGTGTGTGTGTGTCTCACCTTAAGAAGCAAGAAACCTTGGGTTTCCTTTCTTTCTATAAAGTGTTATGGGGTAATATTAATATAATCGAGCTGAATAATGAAACCGTTCGATCCGAAACCGATATATCACCAGACAATTTGGTTTTCATTCATTCGAACCGAATACTTTTTATATTTGTATTTGTTTATTGTGTAAACAAACTAACATTAACAAGTTTAATTTCATAATAAACATGTAATATACTTTTATTCAAATTATGTAGCAATAATTAATGATTAATGATGATGATTATGTGTCACCTATCACCTTAAGAAGCAAGAAATCTTGTGTTTGCTTTTTATAAAAGATTGTAATCCTTCCTTCTTGTTGCGTTATTAATATTATATAAATAAAGAAACCATATTTATAACTAAAAAGAAAAACAATACATGTCATTTGTCAAGGGTATGAATATATTGAAAAATCAACGGGTTGGGTTTGTGTCTAATTTGGTTTTAATTAATAATGGAGTAGACCACACCGACAACAGAACAATTTATTGCTAGTCTTGGTTATAGGTTCGTTTAATTATTACTTTTTGGGTAACTAATTATCAAAACTATATGTTTTAGTATTTTAACGTATGATTTTGGTTATTTTTGTCCAAAACTATATATTATTTCTTGTTTTTATACTTTAGACTTTCATTATGAAAAATTGTGATAATTAAACTAAATATAACAGCATCATGTGAGATGGAACTAGAACTTGAATATTTGGCAACGGTATGTAAAGCAACTCATAATAGATTGAAGAGAAGTTTCGAGAAATGGATTGACAATCAGACAAAACATAATCTTTTTCTCTTAGAAAATAATAAATAAGTTTTCAGCACATTCGGAGAAACTAAAAAAAGTGGTAGTGTAAAATTATATGTTAGAAACCGTGGATGATGTTATTTGTTATTTTATTTTGTTATGCATTGAATTTCAAGATCTGAGTGTTAGGTGTCACTGTTCTAGTTTTCGATTGTTTGATTTATTGGTTTGGCTAAGGGGTATTATTGGTTTGGTAGGGTAGTTTTTTGCGGGACATTTATGGTGTTATATATTTTCTAACTTCTATTTTATGCAATAAAATTTATTTTCCTTTATTATTATTACTAGTTTATGATCCACGTATTACGTAAATATTTTCAATAAAAATTATTCATATGTAACATAATGTTTATATATTTTATTACATGAAATAAAAAGTTACAAAATATGTCTTTTATATAATAAAAGTTGTTTTTTAATGATTTTTTAAACTTTATATTTTTAGTTTAATATAGTTTAGTTGATATAAATTGATGTTTTAGTTTATTATAATGTAATACAAATATATTTCATTACAAAGTAATATTTATAGATTATAAAATAATAAAGTGTATTTATCTTTTTAAAAATAATATATTGTATTTAACTTTTTTATTTGTAGATTAAAAAATAATAGTTAGTATTTATCTTTTTAAAACCAATATATTGTGTTTATCATTTCTTATCTATATCACTATATAAAACATTAGTTTATTACGTGTATATTAGATAAATATTTTAATATATAGTTGTTTATATTAAATACATATAAACTAAGAATTAAAAAATAAAAATATTATTACAAAAATAAATACAAGAATTATATTATTATTATTTGTCATAAACTATAAGTTTTCTAGACTTCTAAATGTATATGACTAAAAATAATTTTTTTTTTTCATATTTAGACTTTCTATTATACCGTACGTAGCTTTCATTTATTAAAATATGAATATTTTGTTTGAATTGCCTTTGAATATATAGATTTTTGACACTCATTATTTTTTTTTTTAATTTTTGGTAAGCTTTGTTGTGGGCCTTAAGGGTTAAACTAACATACAAGAAGCCCATTCCTTAGCATACAATTGTGGGAAGTGATTTTAAGGCGGTCTGTCTTATACTCTTATAGATATGACCTTATCATTTATCAATTGTCACACAACGCAACGGATTTTTTGTTTTCTAAGAGGGTGTTTGGATTTGTGTTTGAAAAAATGCTGTAGCGTTTTGAAAACTAATAATCAGATAATAGCTGTAACAAAAAGTGCTGCAGGAAATGTATTGTTTGGTTTAGCTTCTGCTGTTTGCTATCATAATTATCAAATAATCAGTTTTTAAAGTGTTTGGATTTGCGTTTTTACTTGTAAAATGACCAAATAATCACTTATGAAGCAAATAAGCTACAATTTTTAACTTATGAAAAAGTGTGGTAAGATTAACGCTAAACGTAAATAATCACTTATTAACGTATGCAATCCAAACACTTTAAACTAATTATTTGCGTTATTGTAACGTAATAAACTGATAATCTGGTTCATAACGCAAAACCAAACACCCTCTAAATAAATGTTAAAACCAAAGAATTACTTTAAAAACACGACAGGTTTTAGAGAAAATGCCAATGGTGTTTCATTTAGAGCGGGTGAACTTTTCTGTAGTATTCATAAAAACACAAGATGAACCGGATTGAGTGATGACAAAAGTTTACATTTTTAAGTAATTTATTTATGTGTAACTGCCTTAAAAACTTACACATTATAAGTGTATGTGAATGTACATGTTAACCATTTTTATTATGGTTAATATTGAAAAAACTCAATCAACTATTCTTATTTTCTCAATTTAAATCTCTAAAGTATGTTTGTCTTATTCAGAAGTATATATTTTTGACCGGATTAGCCGGTAAAACACAACTAATAAAATAAAAAATTTAAGGACTTAAACACTAAATATGAAAAGATGGTGAGGTTTTTTCCAACATTAATCAAGTAAAAAATCTAAGTTAACTTGTTTGGTAACCGGTCAAACAGGTCAAATATATGCTTTTAAACAAGAAAAAAAAAGTTTAGGGACTTAAACAATAAGAAATTTTTTTAGGGATTTAATAACGAAAATGAAGAGTGTTGATAGCGTTTTTTTCAATATTAGTCCTTGCTATTATATCAATTTATAGTTAATTATGTTGAACTGTGAAGTAATTTAAGATTCCCTCTTAATTATAGCAAGTATTATCATTTGAAAAAAAAAAACATTTATATGATGGTTCACACATTTACAATTGAGTTGGTGTATTTTGATCATAACCTTTTTTTTTTTTTACATTCACAAGGGGTAACCCACCCTCTGGGGCCTCCACCGACCGGTCCCTCGGCCAACTTGGAGGATGTAAATCGTGTAACTCATGGTTAAAAGACATGTGCAAGTTTGACCTTGAACTTCCGGTACAGGTTCCATGTCCCCAACCACTAGGCTACCATCACAATGTTATTGTATAGAACTGTAAAACTCATATGTAATGCTATATATATTAACAATGAGAAAACCAATAATCTATGAAAGTACGATATTTTTAGGATCCTGAACGAAAAACACATGAGTAACCTAAAGAAACTGAAAATTGGGTAAACATTACAATATCAGTTTTTTCGGAAAAAAGTTGCTTATTATATTTAAATGTAACTTTTTTATTTTAGTTATAAAAAAAATTATGGATCATAATGTAAAATTATAATTATGATGTGAAATAATTTTTTAATCATATGATAATAAATTATAATTGTATAATCTTTATATATTAATAAATGGTTCATCTAACAAATTTTTTGTTTTCCCGCCTAAATCTCCTAATTTTTAATAAAATTTAAAAAACTATAATTAATTACTATTTAATTAACTCCTATTAATGACAATTAATCTGATTAAACGACTTAATCATTTTCATTTACCTATAATGATTTCTTTGATTTATTTTATATAGCTTAATTCAATAATTTCTTTAATATGTTATTTAACCCCAATTAAACATGTTTTTATATTTACCATTTATTTATTATAATTAGAATATAATAAATTAATTTCATTATATAACTTTTTTTGTCAATTAATATCCACATTTAAAATTTTTATAATAATATTTGAATTTTATAAAATTTATAAAATATAATTATTTATTAAACATATCCATGACTAGTTATTTTCTAATATAAGTTTTGTTAAAGTGCTGGTTTTTAACTTTTTATACCGACCACTCGGTGTATAAAAGCAAAAAGACTTTTCAGTTTCCATATATATAAAAGTATATTTTAGTTGAAATGAGATGAGATCCATAGTTGGACATTCAGAGATTGTTGGCATTATGCTAACAAGGATTTCTTGAATTCTGTATTTTCACATGCCCATGATATCTCACCCACTTTAATTTACTCTAGAATAATAATAAAGAAATATTATACAAATACCAGAGGCGTCTAGTCTAGCGATATCAAGTTTTAAAGATGATTTTAAAATTGGAGTTTAAGTCTCATCGTGAAGAAATGTATAAATTTAAATGTATGATTAAAGTGTGTATTCTGCTATTAAAAAAAAGCATACATATGCATATATTAATTAGTAACCAGATCTTTAAAATTTATTATGACTTCATGAAAATAAATTAGGTCAAAACACTTTCTAGGTACTTATATTATTTATACATGTTAGACATAATATATAACAGTTATTTGTAATGGCAAAGATCGTAAAATAATGTCATCAAAATAACAGTATGTGAGGAACCAAAAAAAAAACTAAATAATAGCCCCATTTGTTTAAAGAAATTTGAAACTTGTACATGTTACATAGAATGTCTTTAACACGGATTCAATTCTTCTTGAATGTGCAAGAAGATCGATGAACTATAAGGTATAATTCTATGCATCGGAAAACTTTAGAAAATCACAATACATCAGTAAAGTTGGATTGTGCATGATGATCATTTGATGCATCATATAGTCGGTTAAGTTGAACCACAATGACGATTGTGCATCACAATCACTTGATACATCATGCGAACGGTCCAAGGTCGAGGTGGTCCAGTGGTCCAAACTGGTCTGTTCAATCGAAATGGTTCATCGTTTTTATGTTTTTTCACATTAATATAAATATTTAATTAGTTAGTTTAGAACCAAACTCAGGACCTCTTGTTCCATAAGACAACACTTTATCCATTGAGCAACAAGTCTTTTTATCATCAATTTTATTCATTTGTATTTTTTCACTGATAAGGTTACTTTTTAATATATTAACTTACTAGTGAATTATAAGAAAAAATAGTAAATATAATTTGATGTTGATATGAAATTAAATATTTTGGGTTTAATCTTCAGTAAATTAATATACAAATAAACTATACAACTAAATGGAATAAAAAAACACACAAAGAAAGTAGATAAAAATTGAAGAGGAAAGATGATATGCATACTTTACATGACTTTAATAACAGGATGTTTTTAAAGGGGAAGAGATGGGCATGTGAAAAATTACATGTCTCAAGTGTCTTGGTGCTCCCTTAAAACATTAGGTCATCTACAATCATTTTAGTTTATTCATCTTCAAATACGAACGTAATAAAAAATCTTTTAAGAATATTTCTTCTTTAAATTATATTCAACTCCGACCACATACTTTATTTGAAAGAATGAATAAGATATAAATCTTTTTAACTTGATTTTTCAACCAGTTGAAAATTAGTTTCTCAATCATAACATACATTGTATATTCACTAGGATTTGGATATATAATAAGCTTCAATAATGATTAAAATATGAGATTTGCAAATTTAAAAAATGCAAAGTATTATATATTAACATTAGTGACATTTGATTGAAATCATTTGGTATGATCGTGAGGTAAATTAAACTATTCTAAAGTCTAAACTTTAAAGCATATAATGAGGTTTGTAGCAACATTCATAGATAGCCGATTTTATACTTTTATATATGTATATATATGTAACATAATAAAAATAAAAGAGAAAAAGTTCAATAAAAACCATTAGGTCCATAAGGTAGAGAAAGGCGATAAGAAAGTAGTATGAAAAAGATGATCGATAAGGAACACATTTAACATTTTAACATATAAGAGTGATTCATGCATGTCTTCCCAAATCCATCTTTCTAGCCACGTCAATGCAACATCAGCTTTCTCACTCCATTTCCTCCATCTTTTTAGCACGAAAATACTCATCTTTCTTTCACAATACTCATTATTTATTAGAATATAGAGGAAGATAGAGAGGGGATAGCCGAGACAGGTGAGGGAGTCAATGCGGAATGAGGAAAAATGGGGAGGTGGGAGGGGTGGTGTTCCCGCCAAGGTTTGATGAGGTGGTGCTGGACGGGGGAGGTTTATAAATATATAATATAAGATTAATTATATATTAAAATATATCAAATAGTAATTACATTCAATGTATGATAAGCTCATACTAAAAATGAGACCATAATATTTTTTTAATTTTTATGTTATATGTTCAATAAATCGTATAAATTAATCAAAATACATTTATTTGAGTACCTGGTAACTTCATATTTCGATAATCGATTACGTAATAATTTAAGTAACACAAATAATAACTAAACCTCGATTTACGTTTTTCATTTACGACTAACAGGTTTGAAAAGTCGAACGAAAGGTAGATGATATACTACACAATAATATAATGATTTTATATTGAAAAATATCATGTCTTTAAAGTTTTAGTTGTTTGTGACTAAAGTGAGATAAAATAATGAATAGACCAAACCAAATGACTGTATATAAACATATTTTTTCCAATACAAACACATAAAAAAACTGCACCATTGTCAGTTTCAAACATAAGTATTAAAAATGATATCTCATCATTAAATCATCATTTAATTTGTAATAATACGTAAAGAGACTGAAAAAACAACAAGAACGATTAATGGTCTAAGGAGACGTTTGATAAAGTGAAATGGAATGGAATGAAATTATAAAAGTAACAAAATATTTCAAAACATAAATGTTAGGTAACAAACTAATGAAACGTAGAAAACATAATAGTTTGTCCAGAAGCACAATTCATCTGGTCACAGGGCAAAAAAGTACGATGGCAATTAAAAAAAAGGGGGAAAAAGAATGGGTGTAGGTCCGACATTAGATTGTTGGAATTATTCAACAAGGATTTATTGAGATTTGGAATTTCACTTTGTGTGATCTTTTAAGAAAACAGTTTAGGATCGATTTTAAAATAAATATAGATAAATCATAAAATGGGTATGATTATTTAAGTTGCCATATAATATATAAATCCCAGACTTCGAACCCATTCCAATCATTATTTTTTTAAAACAAAAACTTTTTAATTGCAAACGAGAAAAAACACATGATCCAAGTATTTTTTTAACGTAAATCAAAATTGATGATTGAATGTCACTAAACTTTTATTAATGTACTACCATACTTATGTTTGTGAATTGTATATCATTGAAGGGGCGCCAGAATAACGACAGGAGAAATTTTTAATTTTAATTAGTGAATGATAAATTATAATGAAGGATTCTATACGTATCCCTCTCTAATTGCTAATCATATACCTCCTAGCTTAAGTTTAATTACTTGTTTTCACGTTATTAAAAAACATGTGAGAAAGAAAAATGTATGATTCATAAAAGTTAAGAAATAAGTGATGTACGTATAGCAATAAAAGGTAACATAGAATCTTTTTATAAGTTTAAATTTCTCTCAAAAAAAGGTAATGTAATTTTAGTATCACTCCATTAAATGAAAACAAATTTAATTTTTACACAATAATTTTCACTCAGCCGGTTTTTACTTACGTTGATTGCCAATTAAGTTAATTTTGTCATGAAATTTTCTTATGCGTATACCAAATTTACTTCATTTTTGTTAGATAAAATGGCTTTAGGCGGTTTACATATTTAGTTGTGGAGTTTTTCTTTATGTTAGATCTACCGGTTTTCTATGATTTCTAGGAGTTTCTTTAGCGTTACGATTTAGTGTATGTTTTAGTTAGTTTACAAATTTAGGCCTACAGTCCCGTAAATTTAAAGTTATAGATCTTGCGTTCAGATTTTTATAGGGCAGTTTATGATGGATGACTATGATATAACCGTATAAGGAGTGGGATGACGGTGGTGAATGATTCAATAGCGGATGCTACCGTTGGTAACAAGAGCGTTTAAGAATAAATGTTTAATTTGTTTTAAAATTAATCAAGTATATGAATATATATATATATATATATATATATATATATATATGTGTGTGTGTGTGTGTATGTATGACCATGTGAAAAACTAATTACAAAAGAATTTATAATGGGTAAATCGTAAAATGGCAAAATTTGGTGTTTAATAAGTCTGTTAAATTTTATAAACAAATTATTACAATAACTTATAATATACAAAATTTAAACATTTTTATATAAAAAAAAGTTTAGTTATATAAATTTTACAAATTCACGAAATAAAAGACTATAAACATTTTAGTGAAATAAAAGCTTTTTTTTCAAAGCTAAATGAATTGATAAGAACAAACTTTTCTAATAACATTCCATGTCATTATCTACATATTTATGCAAGTAAATTTGTCATGTCATTATAATCGTCACCTCAACCTTTTTTATAAGGACGAGCTGTAGGGATGATAATTTTGGATCATTCAAGCAAACGGATTGAACAAATCGATGACCAAAAAATATAAATTTAACATACTTTTGAAAAAATTTCTTTATAAAAACAATTTGTTTAATATATTATTTTTTAAAATTTCATTTTTTTTGTAAAATAATGCTTTAAAATACTTTTTACTACAGGTTATTTTGATCGTTCCGTCCATTTAACCGCTGGGTAAAAATTGTCGCCCCTACCGCTAAAGGTAGTGGTGACAATTTTGTCACTTTCTTTTTGCTGTCACGTCATTATCACATCATTTTTATTATTTCTTTACTAATTTTTGTTATTTCAAGATGTGTGTATTACCATTTGTGCCATCCTTTTATTTATTTATTATAAATAAAAACATTCTATGTATAACCTAAAAAGAGATGGCAACCATCCTGTGGCTTAAATGGTTTACCTTTTCTTACAAAAAAGTAAACTAATTTTCCTATTCTTGAGAGAGAAAATTTTACCCTTTAAAATATTAAAAAAAAAAAAAAAGAAAATGACATCAAATAGCTCTGAACTTTCGACTTTGTATACATTTATGTAGTGACTTTTTTTGTGCACATTTGGTAGTCAAAGTTTCAAAATTGTTCCAATTTGGTAGTTGGTGTACCTGTTAACCAGTTGCTTCCAGTTTCGATGCCTATGTGGACAATTTTTTAATGACGTGGCTACCCGTTTTTATATTATACCCGGTTTTCTCTATGTGGCAACCCATTTTTTAAAATCACCCGGTTATAAACCCAGTTCATTTTTCTTACGATTTAAAAAACCGGGTAATAAAATCGGGTGATTTTTAAAAACAAGTTGCCACATAAATAAAATCGGATATAATATAAAAACGGGTAGTCACGTCATTAAAAAATTACCCAATGTAGGCATCGAAACCGGAAGCCACCGGTTAACGAGGTACGCCAACTAGCAATTTGGAACAATTTCGAAACTTTGACTACCAAATGTACACAAAAAAAAGTTCACTACATAAATGTGTACAAAATCGAAAGTTCAGAACTATTTGATTCTATTTTACCAAAAAAAAAATAAAAAAATACTAGGATTAGTTTGGTAAGTAAAAACTAAAAAAGGGTAAAGGGTAGGTGGTCAATTGGTCATATATGGTCAGAGTTGCCGACAATGTAATAATAATTGTGGTTCGAACGGTTCTTGGATTCTAGTATTATTACCACATTTTAGCCTTTTAGGGTGAGGGTATCTTGCCCATTCCAAATCTATCATTTAGGACACGTCAGCATCACATCAGTTTTTTTTCTCTATCATTTTCATACTAATTTTCTGTTAATACTCACCTATTCTAATAAGGGATAATTGCGCAAAAAACTTTCAATTTGTCAGTTTTTTGTGATTAAAACCCCAAACCATTTTTCGTTGCATAGAAAACCCGAACTAACTAAAAATTTGTAAATCATGGTTTTATCAATGGGTAACCAGTTAAAACTGGTTATTAATCCTACGTGGACCGATAAATAACCTACTTGGAATAAATTTTAATTGTTGAAACCGGTTGTCAAGTATATGCATCATTTAAACTCTCGTTAATAATTTTTAATTGTAATTTTTAAATGGGATTACATCATCTACAAGGTTTAAATGATGTGTAATACTTAGAAACCGGTTTCAACAATTCCACGTATGTTATTTACCGGTCCACGTAGGATTAATAACCGGTTTCAACCACTTACTTATTGATAAAACCTTGATTTACAGAATTAATAACCGGTCCACTTACTATGGAACGAAAAATGGTTTGGGCTTTTAATCACAAAAAGCTGACAAGTTTGAGATTTTTTGTGCAATTATCCCTTCTAATAATTCTATCCCAATACATATTACCTAATTAATTTTTAGAGAGATCAAGAGAGAAGAGGAGGAGAGAGAGAAAGCCGTGTGGGGACAGTGGGCCGTTGGGGCTGAGATTGGCGGGGATGATGGTTAAAGGAAGTGGTGTTACCGCTGGGGTGGGCTGAGGTAGCTAAGCCGCTGACCTAGCGGCCTTCATACATACACCCTCTGTTAAAAAGTCATTTGTGACGGAATATAATACATTTTGGTTTTATGCGTAAACTTTTATTTTTATGTTTATAAATAAATTTTCTTATTTTTCTGAATAAAAAGGATGATTTTTAATATATAAGAATAAATGTTTATGATAAAAAATAAAAATGAATTTTATAATAATTTAAAGTTCCTCGTGAAACGGTGGGGCTGGAGCCTTTAACTCGGATATAGTGGTGAATGATGATACTTGAATGTACAACCACCACAAATGCAAAATCAATCGAAATAGTGTATGTTTGGTAAAACTAGCTAATCGGTAGTTAGAGTTATTGTTATATATACACACATACACATTCATACACAATTACACATGTATATGTGTATTTGAAAATATAACTAGAAATGAAACTGAAAAATATGAACTGGCATAAAAGAACATATAAAATAAAATTTTGACATAAAAAACATAATTAACAAATGTGGCCTTGTTTTTCAAATTCGAGCTCGACTCTGTTAAGTACTAGACAGTAGACACTATTGAGTTCGACTTGAATTTGTAATATTTATTATGTTGAGAGGTAAATTTTTTATTCTTAACTTGACTCGAATATGATCGGCTCGACTCGGATATATGATATTTTTTGAACTTGAGCTCGACTCGGTTAGATGATTTATTTTATATGGAAGTGACAAATATGCAATATTTATTATGTTTTAGGGTAAAAATGTAATTTTATAAACTTAGCCTTGATTAAGCTTGTGAGCCTATCGAGTCATTTATTTTGATACTGAGCTCGGATCGATTAATACTCGAGTACCTCGAGCTCGAATCGTTTAATAATGAGTCAATCTCAAGTTGTCTCGTTTACAACCCTATGTATAACTACTATTTTAATCAAAGATTGTAATAGAAATAGAATTCTTTAGTAATAAAATAAAGTAATATATGTTAAAATATAAAAAGTCAGAAGAATATAAAAAAGAAAGTATTTTATTTTTACAAAATAAAAGTGACTACATCCATCCTTATATTATCCAAGCGGTCACCCATGATTACAAATATGTAACATTAACCATCAATACATCATAGATTAAACCCAACATACATAACTAGATACAAGTCTTACACTAAAGTGCTACATATTGAAAAATGTCTAAAAATTTCATTTTCCGATAATTATTACAAACATCACACTTAAACCATCCCATGTGACGATTATTATTAATCATTACCACAATCAAGTAGTAGAATCCTCTAATAAGTCACAACATAGTTAGATGGTTCACCCTGGTTCTTTCCTATTTTTGTAAAAATGGTTACAACTAAATAGTAATCGGATTGGTTTGTAAACACATAGATTTCATATTCTACAAAAGATAAGAATATGATAAGCATTGTGTGCCTCCTCGTGCTAATAGCACGACGAACAAGTAAATGAGCATAAACCCGCTCTCGCACTATGGCACAATAAACAAGAAATCAATAAGGTGAAAACAAATATTTACCAACGGGAATGTTACTCTTGCCATTCAGGACAATCAGATGGATCAACTCCAGTGTCATACAACCTCGATAACATATGATCATGTACATATCAATATAACTAGAAGATCCATCTAATCAATGCACAACAATGAAACGTAAACATGTAAACATGCCATCAAACAACATTATGCATTGGTAATAAACAAGCTAGTAGAGTGCCAATCGAAATATATTGCTACATGTCCCCAATGAAATGAACATAATACAAATGCAGTCACATAATTTTAGTACTCAATGTGGGTGTGTTAATTATCTTTCAACGTCTTTAAATTCTTTATATTACTTCACGACAACCTCAGAGACTTTAACACGGTCAATGAACTTATATATATACATACATACATACATACATATATATATATATACATATATATATATATATATATATATATATATATATATATATATATATATATTAGCCTTTTGCATTGACAATTCGTGAGTCTTTAATAAAATCGAACACCACTTTTATACAAGTGTGTGTCTTTAGATGCACCTCAAATATGTTCTTTAAACCTTTATTTTCATTATATAATAACCCCATAAGTATTCTATGAAGTGTTGAAAAACTAGGCATTCTATCCTTTATTTTCGATTCTAAGTTGTATCAACTCCAAATTCTGAAAAAGTCCATGGTTTTTATGACCGAAATCAAAGTCAAGTCCGTCCATTTAATGGGTACCTCTAGATAAAGTTACTATTTATACCCTCCATCAGCGAGATAAAGAGACTGGAGAAGAGATTGAATAGTGTTAGATGTAAAAAATAAACATAAGTACGAAATTAAGAATCAAATTATATTATTATACATTAAATAGAGGAAGATATTATTATATGAACACAATTCCTCTTGACTAGAACTTTTATAAGTTTAATTTGATGATACAAAATTGGCAAACAAACCCCAACAAATACAAATCACAATCTAAAATTGATCCCAATAAAAAATCAAAAGTTTGAACAAGAAACAACTCCTAAATTACAAATCTATTATGCAATCAAACAAACCTTAGTCGATCATGAAAGTTTTGAATTTGATGGAGGACGATGGATCTAAAATCTTTGTTACAGACTTATTGTTGAGAAACGAAAAGAAATGGATCATTTTATATTTGAAACGTTCTTTCCAGGACAACAAATGTTGAAAGATGGAGTTGATTTCTTCATGATTTTTCGTTCCTTCGTTCAAGTTGGAGGCTTTGTTGTTTGTCATTTTTGGGAACTCCAACCTCCTTTGTTTTAGACAATTTCTCACAGATTCCAACAATTTACTTCAAGATCTCTAGACGATTGTCATCCAGATCTGAACGTTCCGGACATTTTTTTGGTGTTCTCTCTCGTGCTAGAGGCCACTTCTTTCTATTACCCCGACTTCCTTTGATTCACTTCGATTATCCTCATATTACAGTCATTTTTCATCAACCGGGTATAATATGCATATAATTCGTCAATATTTTTTCACGTTATTTGTATAAAAGATAGCATTAAATGATAATAAAAATAATATCGATTAATCACAACAATAAAAGTGTACAAACATTTAGGTTTTTACAATATAAATAGTTTCTATGAAAATAATTTATAGAGAAAGAAACAAATGTCTAAAACCTTTCTTTATTAGTTTTATTTAGTTTATAAGTTTATATATATATATACCCCACTCCACGACTCAGTCCTCACCCCACACTCCACTAGTCCACTATCATATCCCTGGCCATCAATGGAGTTTACCGTTACACACCGTTTTCCACCACTACTCCTTGTCTTCCTCCTCCTCCTCCTCTCCGTCATCCTCTCAGCCCACTCCCTGAACCCTAACCCTACCTGCAACTCAAACGACCATGACTCCACCCTCAAAGTCTTCCATGTCTCCAGCCATTGCTCTCCTTTCCGACCCAAAACACCACTCTCATGGCCCGAAACTGTCCTCCAAATGCAAGCTGACGACCAGACACGCCTCGCCTATCTATCCAGCCTCGTCGCCGGTCGGTCCTTCGTCCCCATTGGGTCCGGCAGGCAGACGGTGCAAAGCCCTACTTACATCGTTAAGGCTAAGATCGGGACACCGGCTCAGACGTTGCTAATGGCGCTGGACACGAGCACCGATATGGCTATGGTGCCGTGTAGTGGTTGCGTTGGGTGTGGTTCGGCAGCTTTTGCTTTTGGCAAGTCTACTACGTTTACGTCTCTTAACTGCGGTGCTAAATGCAGACAGGTACGTACGTACGTACGGACGGACGGGTATTATTATACAGTAAAAAGTTATGTAGAGTAACAGTAGTTGTATATTTATGCATTAATGGTTTTTAGTTATTTGTTTTTAGAATTTGAGAGTTGAGAGTTGAGAGTTGGGTTTGGTTTGTATGTCAGATCTCAGATGGGTCTGAGCAGCCCGTGACTCTGGTTTTTGGATAGATGCCATTGTCATGGGACTCCCGGTCACTTTTTATTTTGGCACCGCTATAATATATATATATATATTTTTTAAAGTTTTTATTAAAGAAAACCCGACATGTTTTTACCTTTTCAAATTTTTTTTTCATGTTAGTTTTCTATATAAATTCTCATGTTAATTTTTTTGTTTCAGATTTAGTAAAATTTGGTTATTATACTCCGGTTTTTGAATAGTTTATTATTTAAAAAATCAATTTTGTTTTTCTATTTTCACGATTAAGTCATTGGACTTTTTTTTTTCAAGTTTAGGTCACTGTACCGTTTACCGGTTATTGACTTGCTAAACAAGTCAAATATATAGTTCTGAATAAAACAAAAATTGTCTAAAAACTTAGACACTCGAAAAAATACAGTGATTTAGTCGATAGTTCGTGTAGGTTTTTCAATTTTAACCTCACTTAAAAAAAAGGCAATTATAAGAAAAAAAAAAGGTAATGTATTTTACATTGATTGATTTCTACTTTTTGAGTTATGCTTTGCTTTAATTAAATAAGTCGTAGTTAAAGTTTAAAAATTTATAAAATTTTGTTATTATTCTAAAACACTTTTTTTCCACTCACAAATTTACGAAATACCAATATTTTCCTTTTAAGCTTAAAAAAAATATGTTACATTTTTCGTGGGGCACGACAGAAAATAGATTTTACCTAATACATTACCACCTTGTGACTCTAGCTGTAACTTCGAGATGGAGTTATAAGTTGGAGCTTTTAGTAGCCGAGTATTTTTAAAGAACCGAAGCTTTTTGTTTTTTATAAATGTGTTTGGTAAAAGTAGTTGTAGCTGTAGACATTTATATTAATCAAAAGTTATAGTTTATACTTATTTAGAGGGTAAAAAAAAAGTCCAATGACTTAATCGTATGTATGTATGTATGTGTGTGTAAAATACTTGATGAATTATGACCCAAAATACGTTATATAACGTACCATTTAACATGAGGGATTTTCAAGACTAACCATATATCGACTCGTACCTTTCAGCTACAAAACTCAAATTGTCTAGGAACAACATGCTTGATGAACATGACTTACGGAAGCTCGTCTATAGCCGCTAACGTCGCACAAGATAACCTAACCCTAGCCACCGACACCATTTTCGGTTACTCTTTCGGTTGCATTCAAAAGGCCATTGGAACTTCTCTTCCTCCACAAGGTGTTTTAGGCCTCGGTCGAGGTTCCTTCTCGTTGCCATCCCAATCCAAAAACCTTTACAAATCCACTTTTTCGTATTGCTTGCCTAGTTTCAAGTCTCCGAGTTTCTCCGGAACCCTAAGATTAGGTCCAAATGGCCAACCCAAAAACATCAAGTACACACCATTGCTCACGAACCCGAGAAAGCCTTCGCTTTACTATGTGAAATTGATCGGAATCAAAGTCGGCCCTAAGCTCGTCAACATCCCTTCAAGCGCTTTCGCACTCAACACGAACAACGGAGCAGGCACCATTATCGATTCGGGTAATTCATTCGATCTCAATCAAATCATTCATCATTAAAGTCTATTGAAATTATTTGATTAAGAGGGTCTTTGGATTTGCGTTTTGGAAACTAATAATCAGATAATAGCTGTAACAAAAAGTGCTGTCGGAATTGTAGTGTTTGGTTTAGCTTCTGCTGTTTGCTATAATAATGATCAAATAATCAGTTTTTAAAGTGTTTGGATTTGCGTTTATACTTGTAAAATGACCAAATAATAACTTATTAAGCAAATAAGCTACATTTTTAAACTTATTAAAAAGTGTGGTAAGATTAACTCTAAACGTAAATAATCACTTATTAACGTATGCAATCCAAACACTTTAAACCAATTATTTGCGTTATTGTAACGTAATAAGCTAATAATCACGTTTATAACGCAAGACCAAACACCCTCTAAAATCAAATAAATTTGCTCTATTTATTTCGGAAATGTTTTATTTTTCGGGGGGTTTTGGCAGGGACCGTATTCTCTAGGCTGGTGACTCCGGCATACACGGCAGTGAGAGACGAGTTCAGGAGGAGAATGGGGCGAAACACAGTCGTATCATCGTTGGGAGGTTTCGACACGTGCTACAATGTCCCGATCGGGAAAAAGGTTCCAACGATGACGTTCATATTTGAAGGAGCGGAATTGTCGATGAAGCAGGAGAATTTCCTGATCTACAGCTCTGCTGGCGGCATCTCGTGCCTAGCAATGTCGGAGTCGCAGTCGCTGAACGTGATCGCGAATATGCAGCAACAGAATCATCGGATCCTTTTCGACCTGCCGAATTCAAGGATCGGCATCTCGGCTGAAAGATGCTCGTGAATGTTGGTGATCATATTTGTGATTTGTGTTGTTTAATTAGTAGTAATAATAATAATAATAGTAATAGTAATTATAATTATAATTATAATTATAATTATAATGATATGATGTATGAGTAAGAATGATTAATCATGTTTATGGTCCGTTGGGTTTGAAGTTTGCAGGACTGCCTTTTTATAATTTCCTTTGTAAACGTAACTGTAACTGGGCTTTCCT
The DNA here is from genome assembly GCA_020465985.1 of Centrapalus pauciflorus. Lineage (NCBI taxonomy): Eukaryota > Viridiplantae > Streptophyta > Magnoliopsida > Asterales > Asteraceae > Centrapalus > Centrapalus pauciflorus. The sequence goes on from JAANYP010008403.1 coordinate 831,733, forward strand.
TCTTCTGTATGATTTTATGAGGATGACGTATGGTATTAAAAATTATATATATATTTGGAATTATTATATGTTTATCCCTATAATAATTTATAATTGTATTTAAATTATATGATACTTATTGCTTTTCTTAATAAAATGCCCATTTGATGAGTTTGGTCAATATGTTTTGACTTTTTTAGACCTTAATTTTTAGTGGCTGAATTTTAAATGAGTTTAGATTGTTTGGAAACTATTATCGATTTGATTCTGAATGTGTGTTACTTAAAAAAAACATGTTTTGAATAAGACAGAATTGAAAAGCACCTCTGTGTTTTCCTTGCAACGTTAGGTATTATTAATTAATTAATTATTATTTAAATTTATATGTTATGCCATTTTTTATTAAGTGTTAATGTTAATTTTGTGTACGCAAGACTGCAAGAGTTTTCTTATGGACATGAACTTTTGAATCTTTAATATTAGTTGCTCTTAGATTCAGTGTTGCCTTGGAAGCAAAAGTAAAATTTGGGCCATTATCCGTTATAGACCTGGCCCAAAGAAGTCGGTACACATAACATAAGGACATAAAGCACATTACCTCTTTTTTTTTTTTTTTTTTTTTTTTAATTTATAGGGATACAGGATACTTATATAAAAAGATATTTAGTCAATTTTTATTTCATATAATAAAATAAATTTTGTCTGTGACAGAAAAGGAAAATATTTTTTTAAAAGAATTGGAAAATAAAGTTTATTAATTTTAATTACAGTTATTATATTTTCAATAATCATTTTAAGTGACCTCTATCAAACTTATCAATTTAAAATATCAGAGAATTTGTGCCAAAAAACTTTGTGATTAAAACCCCCAGTTATTTTTCATTGTACAAAAACCTCCAACCAACAAAAACACTTTAAATTTGGGGTTTTTTTTTCCAAAATATGACTTGCAACCGGTTTAGCCGGTTAAACCGGTGGCAACTTGATGACATGTAAATAATTTTAAATAGATTTTTGCGTAAAGAACCTTCAATTTGTTTAGTTTTTTCAATTAAAACACTAAATCATTTTTCATTGTATCAAAAAAACCCCAACAAAATCATTAAAATTGAGTTTTATTCACGGATTGTATTTTGATGACATGAAAATTTATTAAAATTTTATTTATTAAACAATGAACCCGTTCTCCGATGACACCTCCACCCTCTAGCGAACAGCACTGCTTTGACAGATCATATTCAGAAGCTAAAATGAAACCTAAATAAACGAAATCGGATATAAAAATTGAACGTACAAATGCAATTCGTGACACAAAACAATATCGATTCCATCGGTACAAATGAAATTGAAATTGAAGATTAAGAGGCAAAAGTTAATCAAACATACATACGTAAAATAAACAACCTTGAACACAAAGAGCGAATCGGGTAATCAGAGTTGCCAGATGTAAAGGAGAAAAAGGGAAGCGAATGTGACCGTTGGTTAGAGGTGAGAGAAAAAATAGTTAAGGTTTTAAATTGAAAAGGTCAACAACTTTCAGGGTTTTTTAAGCAAAAATTCAGTTTAAGAATTCCGCATGTAATGCCACGTAGACGTCACGTAAGTCCGGTTTGCCATGTGGATGCCACGTGCGTGCTATGTAAGCATAACAACTTATTATAACTGGCAGCACCCAATTCCATAAGATTTTACCGATTAGAAGTTTTTTTGTGTAATAAAAAATGTTTATGGGTTTTAATCACAAAAATGGTCCAACTCTAAGGTTTTTGCACAAATTCCCCAAAATATTTTAATAGTACATTAACTTTATATAAAAGCAAACTTAATCCTTTATCTGAAATAAAAATTAAGATTTGTGTCCACTTTTAATGTTTCTTTATAAACATGTTGAAGTGATGATATTAAACAATTTTGGATAAAATACTATTGTTATTTTGCGTTTTCGGTTATCATGTTATTTTTTCTCAGAAAAATTCTTAAGTTAATTTTTCATTTTTGTTTAGTGAAATTTAATTATTATAACTTGATTTTTTAGTGTTAAAAGAATTTAGTTTACCAATTAGAAAGGGATCTAATAGTCAAACTTCACAAATTTAAAAAAAAATAACTTAAGACATTTTTTTAAAAAAAATATCATTAAGAAATAAAAACCACAAAACTACAATACATGTTAGTTGTTTTTTTTGTTTTTTGTTTGTTTTTTTTGGGTAATAAACTCAAATAAAATACGTAGAATAACAAGCATTTACTATCTCTACGAGCGACTGTGTAAATACACCATTAACACATACAGATAACGTTGACATAAAATCCTAAAAATTTTTTTCCCCATTTTCTGTATAAACCCTCTTCAAACCCTTCTTCTCCTGTTCTATATCTCTGTGAGTGTGAGGGATACTGGAAAACCCTCTGCAAACCCATTTGTGTATCCGAATCTCGGAGATAAACAAACTGATCAAAATGCTACTCGCAGCCACACCTTCTTCGTTCTATGCTCCACCAAAGCCTATTTCGCAACCACAACGTTGTTCTCCCCTTAAATCAAGAGATTTTGCAACCATATTTTCCACCACTACCCAATCCCTAGTATCTCAAATTCAATCCCCATCAAGAAGATTGCTCCCAACACCACCTGCTGGCAAATATCTCAGAGAAGATTATCTTGTTGTATGTTCTAATTCTCTACCCACTTCAAATCGTGACTTTCTTATGTTCTTCTTGCATAAATTTGTTTAATTGCGCGTGGTTGTTTATAATTTGAGATATTTGTAAACAAAAGGGAAAAAAACCCTAGCCCCTAAACTACTTTTTCTGGTGAAAATTAATGTGGGTTACTTGGGTATTGTAGCAATTGTACACCAAGCAGCTCTTCTGTTTGTCCAATTTGTTATCGATAATAACGTTGTTTTGAACAGGATTGTATGTATCAACTCAAAGCACAGCAATCTGAGCTAAAAAGCCAATCTCAAAATTGAAAACTTGTATCTTGCTTTTTGCATTTTCTTTTTTGTTTTGAATCCCAATTGTATAACAAACAGGGAAAATGATAATGTAAATTGGTTTAAACTTCAAAGTTTTTTTTTTTTTTTTGGTTTGTTGGAGTTACATCACAATGCATGTATTCTTTCAGGGTTATATATATGTATTCTTGGAAGTTAATGATATATGCTTCAAATTTTTTGTGGGCAGAAAAAGTATTCTGCTAAAGAGATTCAGGATCTAATAAAAGCCGAAAGAAACGTGCCATTGATAATTGATTTTTATGCAACATGGTGTGGCCCTTGTATATTGATGGCTCAAGAGCTTGAAATGGTATGTCAATGCTTTCATGATATGTATTTATCAAGCTATTATAGTTACATATATGATATAGTTTCCTTTGGTGTAGGTTAAGATGACTATATTTGTGTCATAACGTCATAACTCATAACAATATAACATCAAACATATTCTTTTCGTGATTTGCCTTTCAACTTAAACTACATTACAATATAGCATCAAACATTTTTGCCTTTCCTAAGGGGCCATTTGGATCGCTAGAATCTGTGGAGATTCGAGGGGAAAAGAATTCAGTTTTAATTGCTGACAAATTTGAATTCATTCAAAAACATTCTAATGAACCAAACACCACTTACTAGATTGCTTTATTGTCATGGCTCGGAGATGACTTGTTTTCTATATGGAATATCCATAATTTTGCTAATGAACAAGATGCATGTGGTAAGGAGAAACCAATCTGTCGGGGCAGGGAAAAAGTGCATAATTAGAAGTGTGAGTGAGGCAAAAGCGGGGGCTGGGGTGTGTCTGTGTATGATAGTTCAAAGACAACTATTGTAATTTATAATCCCTTTAAAATTTTTGAACTTGTGAAGATGGTGAATTGTTGTGATTCCTCATTAGGCATAACGTTTATGTCTTCTCTTTCTATTCAACTCCACCTAATTTCTAAGCGAAATGCTGAATTATCAGCTGGACAAGTATCTAATGATTTCTTTTCCACACTATAAACTGATTGAGTGATTGGTAAATAGTATATGCTTTGGAACCATTTTGCTCAATCAGTTTTCTTATAGTTCTTTCACAGTTGGATTTCTGATCTGTAAGTCGACCACTAATCCTTAACATTGTTCAGCAGCTATACTTTTAAGTTCTAAATACATAAACTTTGGATTTTGGAAGCTACCTGTAGCACAGAAAATGATGCAAATTCTTGACGAATCATTAACTATACACATGAACTTTTGATACGTGTTCTCGCCATATATTCTATATTTTGATCAGATATGGTATAAATAAAATTATGATTTATCTCTTTGTCTTGGTTTTGTGATATGATGATGCAAGGAATGGTATGGTGAGATCCTGAGAAGAATAACAATGGTGCAATGTAAACAAATGTGATTAAAGATATATTTTCCTATGTCCTTATGTGTCCACTTCTTCCCACAGCTTGCAGTCGAGTACGAAAGCAATGCCATGATAGTGAAGGTCGACACAGATGATGAGTATGAATTTGCACGTGATATGCAGGTAACTCGGTCATTAGTTCTCGTAGATGATGACACTACAGAATGTTCGAAAACTAGTTTTTTTTTTATCTAGTTACATCTGACTTAAAATTTTTTGGCACACTGTACTAGTGTAATTAGGGCTAGTTCCATAAACTAGCAACATTATTTCACATTTTAAATAATAGTAGCAATGCCAGTACGAAAACTATCAATAATAGCAACGTTCATCAACAAATGGTTCCTACTGTTGGTAAAAACTGTAAGTATGCTGCTAACGTTGGTAACAAAATATTGCTATAATTGGTAAACAAAGTAGAAGTGTGTTGCCAACATCGGTAGCAAAATGAAAGTACATTGCTATTAGCGATATCTTTCAATGTACATAAAGTATGTTGCTATCTTCCTCATGTTCCTATCAGCTTTTGCTTGTTAGTCCTTGTTTCCCATAAAACAAACCCATCAAACTTTCTACATGTTCGCAGTGAACCTACCTAGTTAGGTCATACCGGTCGAGTGGCTTTCTGTTTAGGTAGGAAATTTAGACTAGTGAACTTCAAAATGGTCAGACCATGAGATACAATGGTCAAATTTTATATTTTCTTTGCTCGTGATTCGTACGAGGATGAAACTGACTGATATATTATCACATGCAAAAAAGGTAACAACTATGATTCTTACGTGACAGGTAAGGGGTTTGCCAACGTTGTATTTTGTCAGTCCGGATCCAACCAAAGATGCAATAAGAACAGAAGGGGTGATCCCGCTTCAGATGATGCGGGATATTATCGACAAGGACATGTGAAATTTGAAGGGACATGGATAGATATAAGATGCTTTAAAAAAGAGTAGGGAAATAGGTTATTGTATGTTGTTTTAGCACATTCAAAATTAGGCTTCAATTCCTTTATTGTTCTTGACAACATTGAGCTTGGTAAATCATAGGTACCATCTTAGGGGAATTCTGTTTATACCCCTGTTGATGTATAACTCTTATGATTTGATACTTCTTTTCACACTTTTTTTTTTTCTTTTTTATCTCCATCTCTATCATTATAGACAAAATATATTAGATGATATTTATAGGTTTTAAGACAAAATATAATCAATCATTCCATTTTGGTAGTATAGTTTGATTTGTTAAGTCGGACAAGCGTAAAATAAGAAAAATAGAGAACGTGTTGTTTGTTGTCTATTGCCCATAGAATTCTTTAAATTTGTTTAAATTTAGGTATTTTGATTCATGTTTAGATAATCTATGCCATAAACATATAAATTTATGATAATGTTTGTTATATTGATGGTTAACTGTTAAGTTATACATTCAAATGTCCCGTCTAGGTAGGATTTGGTTACATTTTGAATATATTAGATGATATTTATAACGATACACATATAAATTACATTCAAAGTATGGAATTTCATTCTTAGTATTTGTAAGAACCTTAATTATAGATTAAGTCTGATGGTTTTTGTATTAATAATAAACTTATCACCTAAATTATAGTGTTAATTGATACTAGGTTAGACCCATGGGCTTCAAATATTATATTGAGAGACCAAAAAAAGAAGCCACCCCGAGGCAAACACAAAATAAAAATAAACGAACAACAACAAGACACAAATCACAACAAGTTAATATCCCAATAATGATATACGACAGACAAAAATGCTATGACTTGTAATTAAACCTTAGATTAGGAACTTGAGCACAAGAAACTTCATCGGTCTAGCTCAAAAGAAAAGAACTTAGGTTGCGTTTGGTAAAGAGAATCGAAAAGAAAAGAAATGAAGACAAATTACAAGGTAGGAGACTTGAATTGCATATATAAATATTTTATGAATTCTCAAGTTAGATCAATGTATAGGTTAAAATTTTGTTCTTTCATTTCTCTAGGAATGTTGGAGAATTAAGTATAAACTAAAATTAGTATTAAAAAAATTATAACCACCATATGATTTTTGCATTTTCAAATTTGATAGTATAAAAAACTATTGATTTTATCCTCAATTATTTTCTCTATGATTTTTTCTACCAAACGCAACCTTAGAAGCTCGAGGATGCCCATCACCACAGCCAAGAACCAACATCACAAGTGGAGTGTTGGTATAGTGAGATAAATTGGAAAGAAAATTTTGTCATTGTCCTTGTTGATGATGATTTTGATTTTCAATCATTGGAATGAAAACTTGACTTTAGTGTAAGTATCGTTTATTTGTTTTCTCCAACAAATTCGAAAGAATCAAACTTCTGGAAAGGAATAAGATTTTATTCTTTTTATTTTTGTTTTTAATGCCAAAGCATTATATTTTGAATTTTGTTTATTTCTTGAAGATGTGTTTAAAATGGGATCTCCGAGGTGTTAACAACTAATGCACATACGTATATGATACATCTTTTTTTTTTTTTTTTTTTGAGAGTTTTCCTCTTCGTAACAACGCATTAAACCATACTGTTGATTGTTTATCGTTTTATTAATATCAGTTTAAGGTTCATTTAAAATTAAAATGAGCTGATAATTTAATTAAAAAGTAAATAAACAAAACGTTTTAAATAAGAAATGAAATGATCCGATTAAAATACTAGGTTGAATTGGGCTGGTCCGGACTGGGTCAACTCATTACTTTTTAAACAAGACTTTTGGTTTTTTCTGGTTTCAAATCAAATTTCATGGTTAAGATTAAATCAAATAAGTTTTGGTGACCTTTAATTTTTTTTATTTATGGTTAATAAATTGTTTTTCTTAAATCATTCTATACCTTCCAATGGTTTTCATTTTAACCGTTTATACAAACGTATTATTTCAGGATTAAGTACATATTTACATGATTATCTATATCCATTTACTAATCTATATAACTAATTAACTTATTTATCAATCAATACAATGATGTTTTAATTCTTTTTTAATTTATGCACTTAACTTGTTATTTCTTAGAATTTTATACAATTTATAGGTAAACTTATAATTAAAACGCTGATATGATTTATTATGCAATGAACTTGTGTAATTATACTAATTTATATGATAATTAATATTAATATGTTACCAACTAATAAAATCAACTTCATTTAATTTTAGTATCCCACATAATTTTTTCCTTAAAAATCAATGCCTTCTTTTACAAAAATTTCAACTTAATTTTAATATTGCTTTATAATTAAAAATACTATAATTTTGAATTATTGCATCATTTTTGTAAAACATATGTATATCATTTTATTATATATTTTTACCACTTAAATAATATGGTAATTTTTATCGTCTAGAACATTATTTAAAAATCATGAAAATTAAAATAAGACAAATATATACTCTGCTTTATATACTTGTATCAATTCCACATACCTTTGGTTAAAATTGTCGGCATACACACCGCACTCTTAAGTGCTTTCCCTTCCAACACTTATAAATAATAAACACACGATAACAAAATTTTCAACCTAAAGTAAAAAAGGTAAATATGTATTTAACATGAAAACACAATAAAAACATATCATTTTTTTAAATGCGTATACATACTTTTATAAATAACTTTCCTTTTACACATATGGTATCCGCCGTATATCATGTGTAAATTAAAAATTAATATATTATATCGATACATTTCAATAATTATATTGGTTTTATATAACCTTACTGAATAAAATAATTATTTTAGATAGAACGAATTTTTATGAGATGTCTAAAGATGTGGTTGTGACATGTGACAAAATCAGATGTAGAAATAAGAAGTAGCAAAATGTTCATGTCATATGTCAGTTATTGAATGGATTAGATTGATTTTTAGACATATAAATTAAACATGTGTATCATTTCTCGACGATAAAAGTATTGCCCAAAATGGCAATAACATGAAGCCTAAAATATTTGGTGTTCTCCGTTTGGGGCGACCAAGTTCATTGAATGTGGTTTGGCTACAATTCTTTTAATGAATTGAATATCTGAATATATTTATGTTTTTTTTATAAAAGAAGTTTAAAAAAGTAAATTCGGATGAAAAAACATAGTAAAAACTATTCAAATTTAAGCCGATCCAATAAAGAAAAGATTTTATTCGTTTCAGAGCAATGCATTATTGTTTTTTATTCTAGTATGAGATAACTAATTATCAAAATCATCTATTTAATCACTCGGTGTAATATTAAATGTTTACATATTTATTTCATCATTCAAATAGTCAATTTATATTTTATATAAAAACAACATACTTTCAAAAAAAATTTAAAAAGGTAAAAGTTTAATTTGCCGCCATTAAATGTGTTAAAATTGAATCAAAGAATACCAATATCAGCAAAAACCGACCCTAATCTAAAAATATTTTTTTAAATATTCAACCGTACGATATTAACTATTTGTATACAATTTTATAGGTGGGATAACTTTCTGTAGAATTTTAAATAATACATTGTCGTCACAAAAGTTGGTATAAAGGTTTTTTTTTTTTTTTTTTTTTTTTTTTTTTTTTTTTTTTTTTTTTTTGCAAAAAGAAAGATTTTATCAACCAAACTTTAAGTTCCTCACAGAAAAAATATTATCCGAAAAGGAGAAAGCACTAAAAAACTCCGAGCTAGACTAGACTCCCATAATAGCCCATCTTCAATTCCTCTTCTTACCTCTATGTTTCATCCAAAATAAAGAATTCTTTTAAATAGAATGAAACACACATTCAAATATGACTAGTGGCGGATCCAGAAATTTTTTTCATTGGGAGCATGAGGTTTTATAAGGTATTCGTCGTGTTAATTTTCCGGAACACATGGGCTAAAAATCGTCAAATTTACGCACATCGTTGGGGGTCTTTCCCCTCGCTTCCTTCAATGTGGATCCGCCCCTGAATATGATCTTTGACCTTTCTTCTGATGAAGCAAAGAAAACCCGATTCCTCCAACCTAGTAGAGACTATAACGTCACATAACAGACCCATTGAAAAAAAGTTTTGCGGCCCAATTATTGGTACAAAGTATATTGTCATTGTTTATAACTTTTTCTAAACTAATTACATATTTTTATACATTAAAGTCAGGGCCGTGCCGTGGATTTTGATGGCCCTGTACGATAATTACGTAGTAGGCTCTTAAAATGTGAAAATCTTTAAATTTATATAAAAATTATTAGATATTAGTAGTCTAGCAATTGCTATATACATAAAAAAAACATTTAAAACAATGATATTAAGACATGTTCATATAACTTGAACAAAATAATTAATTTCAAAACTATATTTATCTGAAAGGGCATTGCTATACGCTTATTTTTAATAATCATACATCCTCACACTCACACATGTTTTTGTTAATGACGTGAGACACAGTATATAAACTTAAGCAGACTTTAGCTTTTCATCATTTTTTCCAATCAACGGTCAATGATGAGGCCCTATCAAATTTGGGGCCCTGAGCGGTCGCACTTACTGCACACCCTCAGGGCCGGCCCTGATTAAAGTTTTAGGTTATGAAACCAATACAAGGTTAGAAGTAAAATGAAAGTAAATATTACCATATCACTCCAAATTGGACAAAAAATGAAGCCAAAATGATATCCGACAATAAAAGAAGAAAATGATAGTAGGGGAAGAAAAAATCTAAAAGTTATATTTATTGGTTCAAATGAATTTTTTTTTTTAATAGTTGTGGGTGCTAAAAAACACTATAATAAATTTTCTAAAACATAAGAATCATTTTTGTTGAAAAATATCATCTAGAAATTTACATAATAATTACTTTCTTCATTTCAAATTATTTGTCAACTTGATGAAAATACGTAGTTCTAAATTTAAAATGATTACAATCTTTAATAAACAAATTGATAATTTAAATTTAATTATTAATTACTTTTATAAAGTTGATTTTTTAGACCAAATAATTAATGATATAATGAGAATATAATAATATTTACTAAAAATGTAGACATTTATTTTGTGATAAATTAAAAAGAAAATATGGATAAATAATTTGAGAGAATAGAAGTATATAATAAAAGCAAAATGTTCCTGAGATTGATCATGATCTATTCCCTTTTTTTTAATTTATTTTTTCAAAAATATGAGTATCTAATTTTTAATAAAAGATTTATGATAATTCCATGTGTGTAGATAATTAAAAAAAAAAAAAAAAAGAGGAGTAGATATTATAAAAAAGAAAGAGAAAGTTTATTACCTTTACGTTAAGGAAACAAAGAAGCCGAAAATTGTGGAAAAAGAGGGGTTTTATGATCAATGATGGTGAAGAATTACCAAACTAAAACAAACCCACACATAATCCCAACTAGGGGTGAGCAACGGGTACCATTTCCCGAACTCGAACCGGTACCGAACCGGTACCGGTACCGACCGGTACCGAATTAATATATTCGGTTCGGTATTCGGTTTTTAAATTTGCTAAAATTCGGTATTCGGTACTTTCGGTTCGGTATTCGGTTCTTAAATTAGCTAAAATTCGGTATTCGGTACCGAACCGGCACCATATAAAATTATACGGTTCGGTATTCGGTTCTTCCAAAACTAATAATTCGGTTTCGGTATTTTCGGGATCGGTACCGGTTCGGTTCGGTTCGGTACGGTACCGAGCTCACCCCTAATCCCAACTGCATAGTGCTGCTTAGACTAGATATAATGAAATTTGTTTACATGTTTTTATTTAATTATTTTAAACCCTAATCCCTAAAAGCAGAGTCGGTCATAATTATTTTCATGCTTAGGGTAGGATGAAATAATAATATCTTTTTACACTTTTTTAAAAAAACAACATACTATTTATAAAGAGATTTTATCAATTCTTATGTTGTTTGATGTGAAATTTAGACAATAAGTATCTAATTGAGTAGTAAAAAGAATTTCTTATTGTTTCTTGCATCACACATTGTGTATTTTGATATTAATATTTTTCCGTTACTTGTTACATTTTCAAAATTCATTGTTATCATCGTCTAAGATTATAATTTTTGTCATTGATAGTGAAGATATGAACATTAATTAAACAGCAAAACAGAGCTTATTATATTACTTATTAACTGAAAATTTATGTCACTTGATGGTTTGATACCCTGAGATGTTGTCTATGCGGCCACCCTAAGAACCGGCCCTGCTTAAAAGTATTCTAAAACAAAAGAAAATGCAAAATAACCCTAGGTTAACAAATTACCAGAATTAAAACAATAAGAAGTTTGAAGAGAATACCAACATCAAGAAGTACATTGGTGAAGAAATCTAGAAGTACAATCGAAACCAAAAGTACAATTGAAAGAGAAAATATAGAAGCAGAATTGAGACCAAAATATGAAACTGAAATAAGAAACATCAAAATCAAGACAAGAAATACCAAATAAAAACTAGAAATATAGCAAAAGAAATACCAAAATTGATGTAAAGCAAAAGAACAGTAGAGAAGAATGGAAGCTTTCTTTTAAGGAAAAATGATAGTTTATGGAATTGTAACATTTCCTTCATCTTATGTAATATTCAAAATTCCACACATCCCCTAAAGAATATGTTAACTCCTTTATCCATCCAATGTAGTCTACAATACACAAAGAAATTGTATTCCTTTAATATTAGTAGTAATATTGAAATTCCAAAAGGAATTTGTAAATAAAAAAATATTGAAAAACATTTATATTTTGATATTAATGATTAGGAATTTGTTTGAATGTACTTATTTACATAATTTTTTTCTCATAAATTTCTTTTCGTAAAAAAATTAATACCCGAACTGTTAAACCGAACAAGCTAGCGTTGTCGATTTAGGACAATATGATACTGAAACTAATGGTTTGACTTGTATCTTCAAGTCCAAACTAGTCAAATGCATTAACCATGAAGTCATTTACCATGAGAAATTTATAATTTTATTATTTATAATACAAAAATGAGTTAATTAATGACAACATTTTGTTAAAATTAGTAACAAAAATGTAAGAAACATTACTATCAATCTTTATATTTAGATCGATGGTTTGTTCAGTCCAAATATGGGTTATAAATACGTACGAGTGTCAGTTTATTTATGTGGTAGTACGTTTGGAATAAAATGTATATGTAACGATACAAATAGTAATAAATTTAGTCGGCAAAAAATGAAATGAGGAAGAAGATGGAATTGAAGTTTATAAAAGAAAGAAAAAGAAAACCAGACACATATATCATATATGGGTTGTGAAAGGTGATGAGACTCCACCAAAGTCCATATGACCCGTTTCATTGCATTTATATTACGGCAACTTTTGTAGCCACGTCTATTGGTGATTTGTGTTCTTTATGACCATTCGTAGTGTCTTTCTTGTACCTCCTTACCTAGTTTTACAATTTCTTCATTTCAACTAATAATAACAACTAATAATAACAATCAACTTTTATATATCGATCATCATATCCAGTACAATATATATATCGTAGTTAGTATAACAACGTTGACGTACTTTTTTCATATATCTTGTTTTCAGTATTGATCAAGTCTTTTTTTTATTAGTCGTTTCACTTATCACTTAATTCAATGTATTTTTTTTGTACCATTTAAGTAATGTTGTCACATTATGGTCACTATTGATTTGTAGTGACACTTTTATCATCAGTTAATAGTTTTAACGATAATTGTATACTTTTAATACCTTCTTTCACTCGTTCTATATATATGGGAGAAAGACTGCGCGCTTGATGAGATGACGAGATGCTTAAGTTAATTGGCCAAAACTAAAGAGTAAGAGTGTGGTTTCAACTTTCAATATAAGTTGTATCAACTAATTTGTTTAAATGTCATTATTTTTAAACTATACTTGAGGGAGTTCAATAAAACAAAATAATATTGTTCTCATCAAATTATAGATATCTCAAAAAAATAATATTGTTCTCATCATATTTTTCTTGAGGGAGTTCGATAAAACAAAATAATATTGTTCTCATCAACTAACTGAAACCTATTGAAGTCGAGCGTGATGCCTTCTTTGGACAATCCTAACACTCGACTACTATTAACAATATATCTCACAACAAAGTGTAAAGATATTATTTAGCCTATAAATTTGGACAGTCATTTGTTGTGTGTATATTGTTAACACAATAAATGACTGTCCAAATTTATAGGCTAAATAATATCTTTACACTTTGTTGTGAGATATACTGTTAATAACTACCAAGTCATCCGAATGAAGTTATGAGTAACATATATTATTAGTATGTGTTTAAGTGTAGATCCGACGGGTTGTTGATGATACCAGACGAGACCATTCTTCTTGTTCCCGAGTATTAGATACACAACTGAAACATAATGGAGAATCCGTTAGAAGTGGACCCTAGACGCAAGGCCTGGAATCCACCTCTGACGTTCAAGTCAGAATATGTATGTATATGTAAGAACATGAGAGAATATGGAGACTGAGAGACTATATGAAGAAAGGGTTGTGGAGATGCACTGATAATGGTTTCTGCCATGTTCAATGAATGAGGAATGAAGAAATGCTAAAGGATGGAGGAAGGTATGTAGAAAGCAAGGAGTCATCTGCTTCCCTTTTGGCCAAATGTCCAGACGCTTCTTTAAGTTTCAGTGAAAGACAAATATAGAAAATGTGATGACTTTAAAGTTAAAACAAGATAAAGCAGCTTAACGAGAAACGTTATATGAAAGACCCAAAGCCTAAAACATGGTATACACCATCCATACGATGAAAAATTATACCCCCCATCCCTAAATACCATGGTATTGAACTTAGACATATAAATTAAAATGAGAAGTTTTCAAATGAACTATAAATAGTTAAAAAAACACATGATGAAAATTTTCAATTTTCTTGGAAAATCATAAATCAATTTAAAATTTTTATTATTTATTGTATGTGTTTTATTTTTAATAAATTTAAATAATTTTTTTTTACTAAAAAATATATTTATTGATGTATGAAATACAAAATTTATTTGTGTAAAAACACACATATCACGTTGTGTATAAAAAAATGTATACACATAAATTTTCGTATTTTATATTAAAAAAAGAATGTTTTTTTTTAAAACATAACTAAAAGCAGCTTAAATTGATTAAAAATAAAAAATATACATGAAAAGTATCATTTTTTAATGGTTTTTCAGTTCCCATGGAACTCTTGTGTGTGTAGTTCGTGTAATTACCTAAAAAATACAGAATATTGTGCGTATTTGTGAATACGAGTTTCAGATGCGAACATGCTTTGAAATTTTTTTATTTTTATTTATTTTCGCATTCACATAAATACAAATAATTTAAGACTATTTGTAAAAAAAAAATACACACATTATAACTTAAAAGTGATATGAACATGGAAAAAAATCAGATGAACATGCTTAGCCTAAACATACATTGAACATGCACAATTCACATATATCCAGTGTGTGTTTATGTATGTTTTTTTTGGCAAGTAATCTTAAATTATTAATTTAAACATGACTAAATTTTTTTTCAAAAAATAATGATTTTAAGTGAGTAACTACCGGTGTATCGTAAAACTTCTATATTCACTTGAATCCATATACATACACACACACACACACACACACACAGATATATATATATATATATATATATATATATATATATATATATATAAATCAAAATATTTTTAAGTTGTGCGAGAAATATTGAATCAAACAATAAATATGTTAAGGGTACGCTTAGAAATGAACTTTTAATACACACACATAGGAACACACTCCATTTAATACATTAAATAATGTATAATATATAATACTATAATCAATGGCGGACCTTGATTTCAAGTGGATCTGTTGCACTATTTTTCGTTGCGTTTCCGGTTCTAAAATCCAAGTAACAAGATTTGCCAGGTTAAGCCAACAAGTTACATTCGTTTCCTATATATAAAATTTTAAAAAACTTTACACTAAAAAACGAGGTTGTTAAGAAGGGGTATCGTTGCATGTGCTATTCCTCCAATCTTTTTTAGTTCGCCCCTGACAATAATGTAATTAAAGCACATTTTAAGTATGATATTATAAAAATTAATAGTGACGTTTACTCAGTTATTATAAAATATAAAATTCAATTGTTAAAATACTTGGAAAAAAATCCCATATATATACTATGTATGCTCTCATGTTGTGTGATAATTGGTCACACAAATGACAAAACTACAAAAGTAAAACCATGAGGAATAAATTCATGGACTTTTATGGTATTTAATAATTAAATATATAATCATAAAATTAGATTTTGTGATTAATTTAGGTCAAAGACACGGAACTTTTCATGTATTCTCTCTATCTTTATGCAGGAGTAAAGCATGAAAAGTTGGATGCCATTTGCCAAGTCACTTACGTATGTCTTAGAATAGTGTGACTTACAAAACTAGTCCCTCAACTATATGTCTATTTGATTTTTAGTCCATTGACTTTTTAACTTTATCTTGTTATCCCAATTTATATACATGTAATCAATCGTCATAATTACAAATGAATGCATCATCCTTTCCTATCATGCAAGTTAATTCCTTCTATGTCATCATCATTTTTATCATATTGGAATTTCAATATTTCATAAATATCATTCATCATAATGTTGAAGGTGGTTAATGTTCGAGTCTAATAAATCTAGACGTAAACTGTGACGATGATATCTTATGACGACGAGAGAATCTAAACATAATAATAGATTATATTCACCTTGGTAATTAAATCGAACGATTTCTTCTACAACGGCTATCTTTTGATTATTTAAGTCAAAATTGTTGTATAAAAAGCTAGTATCAATATACAAGAAATTGTTATACAATACAAATGAAAACATTACAATGCTTAAACCAAAAGATGTAGGAAGCAAAAACCGAATAAATAACAAAGGTTTGTGTTTTAAATGGTTCAAAGAATGCAAATTTAACAAATTTATTTTGAAATAGAAAAGCTGAATTAGATATATTGTTAGACTAAGGGATCGTTTGTTTTTTAAGTTATTATACGTCTAATATCTTATTACATCTGTTTAATAAAGAGATGATGTTAAATTTCTATTGACCAAATTAGAGATTAGAGACAATTAAGATATTAGACATTAAATCAAACAAGTCCAAGCTGTTTGATTGAAACTTTGGTAGAGGAATATGTGTCATTGGCTATTGTCTGGTGTAGAATTGAAGAAGTGATTTTTTTGTTTAATTAATTTGATATAGAAAGCACACATGTTTGTTTATTTTTGGTAACTTGAGTGGAAGGGGAAAAAAACAGTCTAGCTAGGAAATTTAGCTTTAGACTTTATAAATAGTTAATATTAATTTAAATCAATTAACTATTTCTCAATAGGAGAATTCTATATACCTTTCTTATGCATAAAGTTCTTTCTTATGCACAAAATTTCGTGCATAATAAAAGAATATTTTTTTAATAAAAAAAAAACCTCAATGAATGTTTAAATTTATAAAAGCTAATAACATTGAATGAAATTTTAAACTAGTTATCTGTTCTCTATTTAAGAAAATTTGTCACTGAAGTATTCCCTGCAATATATAAATAACATTTTTTGTGGTGATTAGGGTTGTTAATGGATTGTCAATTGAATTGAAAATAAATTTTGAATCGTTAATTGAAAATGTCGTTTAAAATTTTTTTATGAGTCTAAACCTAAATAGAAAAAACCAATTAACAGGTAACCAGTTAATCGGTTCATTTGATTCAGTTATTTGATTAACTAATTAACTATTTTTTAATTAATAAATTAAATATAAATTAAAAACTCCAATAATTAATATTTAAATATATATTTTTAAATTTTTTACAAAAATTTTATGCATAAAATTTTTTGTGTTTTATGCATCAACAAAAAAGATTTTTTTTGTAATAACGAGAAAATTTAAAAATGAGATAAAAAGAAATTTGATGAAAAAATGAAAACTTAAATTTGTTCTTCAATTTTCCAGGATAATTGTAACATCCCACTTTTGGGACGGGGGACGTGGAATTATGTGATTGGGTTGATTATAATATTATGATTGAGTTGGACCAATTATTGAGTTTTACGTGGAAGTGTCACGTGATAAGATTTTGGGCTAACCGGGTGTCGGGATTAAGTTTTAATAAAAGAATATAATTTTGAGAATTATTGATTAAATTGGGATCCGGTGATATAAAGTATGTATTTTGTGATAGTGGGTTCGGATATTGGGTGTCGGACCGAGTTTAACCGAAAACGTATATATTGTGACTTCTTTGTTCTTCCAAACCATTTCCAAAAGCCAGAGTTAAGATTGAGAGTGTGTATGTGTGTGTTTGGAATTCCAGCAGCAAGGATTGAAGCCTCAAGTTGTGATCGAAGCTCCTGAGTTAAGCATCAAATTCTCCTTTCGATTCGAGTTCATATTTGAGGTAAATTCGAGCTTTAATTCGCGGGTTAATTGTTGTTAGTGGTATATAATCGAAGGAATTATGTCTGTCTATGGTTCTGGGTAAATTCGAGATGAATTAGCTGCATAAAATTGAGCTGAAAATCGAGTTGGGGAGAATTCCCCTGGCTGTGCAGGAACAGAGCATAAACTGCTACTGTTCGCCCGTGAGCGCGACCGCGATCCCTTGATCGCGGGCCGCGATGTTCTTGAGATGATCGCAGGCGGTTTGAGCCCGAGCTCGGACCGCGATGTGAGCTCGGCCGAGTTTGAGGTCAGCGCGGCCGCGACCGCGATAGAGTCAGTGCGGCCGCGACTGGTTGAATGCGGCCGCGATGCGGCTGAGGGTTCGGGTCGGGTTTTTGGGTTCTGTGAGTCGTATATTTAGGTCCTTGGGGTCTCGAGAATTGTTGAGAATTGTGTATAGAGTTGTTGGGTCGAAATTGTGATATTGAGAATGCGTCTTTTGGGTATCTGGGATTGTGTGAGTTGGTTGGGATCTCGTGTTTGAGTGTTCGAGTTGTGTGGGTTAGTTGGGATCTTGTGTTTGAGTATTCGGGTTGTGTGGGTTGGTGGTTGAGTATCTGAGTCTGTGCGAGTTATATGAGTATTGTGTATAGAGCTGTTGAGTTATCGAGAAATCGGGTATCCAGAGCTGTTGGGTTGTGATTGAGAACTTGAGCTGTGATTGTGATTGTGATATAGAGTCATTGTGTTGTGATTCCAGGGTCTCGAGTTGATAGGGTTGAGGACGGGCAGGGAACCGAGACTTGAGTAGTTTGACTTCAGGGCAGGTGAGTCTGCATGTTTTTTTTGAGATACTTGTACGATTATTTATTAATACTTGCATGATCTTTTACTGAGCTTTTTACGAGATATCATGAGTTTCTTACGAGTTTTTATTGAGATATTATCATGCATGTATTACTGTGCTTTATTGAGAAATGTGTTTTATATATGAGATTTGGGACACTTGAGCTGTTGAGATATTAAACCGTACGGCTGGGCAGGGGTTGGCTCGCTCCCAATTCCCTTTTGAGTTCCTGATGACTGCTTTGTGCGGTCTAGGGATTTGGGTACGTGGATTTATCCACACGAGTTGAGTACCTATTGAGCTACCTTGTGGGATCTCATATACTTGTTCAGTAGAGAATGCTGAACGTTTTATTATTGAGTTAATCATTTTCTGAGCTTTATAATCGTACACTAACCCTTGCATTCTCACCAGCGTTAGCTGACCCAGTGTGTGTTGTTGTGTGTGTGTGTCTCAGGTGATCAGAGATTTAGTAGGCCTGCTGGACCCAAGTAGGGTTACTGTGACATTTATCAAGGAGCTAGCTGCCTGTGCTAAAGGTAGTCATATTTTGGGAATGTTTATGCGTACTTCGGATAGTGGGTAATATATTCAGGGACTTCCGTGACTTATCTATGTGATTAAAGTTTTAAAACTATCGGGTTTCCGCATGTATGTATTGGGAATAGTATAGGGATTATTATATTATATCATCGCTGACGTGGTATTTATGTGGCATTGTGGATTAGTTTGAGGGTGTCACAATAATTAAGTTCTTATTTGAACCTCACCCATACATATATAGAGAGATTGATTGATTGAGGATCATACAGAAAATATTAAAATGTTCGAAGAACTCTAAAAGATTTACCTTATAATACAAACTTTGCATCTTAGTTATAAAAATTGCATAATTAATATAAAAAATTAGGGATTTTTATCTTAAAAATCATGAGTCTATCACATTTTTTTCAATTAAGTCCATTGATCATTTTTTACCTTATAAATCTCACAGCCAACTAAAACTCATTAAAACCATGTTTTTTTTTAAAAAAAAAAATTGACAATTAACCTGTTGTAACAGGCTAGCCGGATAAAAATCCTAAGTATCATCTATGCTAATCAAAATAATCAGTTAAAAGTCTTACGTGACATCTGTCTTAAAGTTAGGCACAACATTTTCATAAAATGTTTAACATAGATTTTACGTAGAAACTCTAACCGATTGTTTTGTTTAAAATAGATGTCTCATAAAAGTTTTAACTGATTACAACCGGTAAAATGTCAAACTAATTTTAAAAAAAAAAATCATTTTAATGATTTTTTTAGTTGAGGATTTATGACTTAATCAAAAAATAGACAACCTCATGAGTTTCCATAAAAAAATATTCCAACAAATTATAAGTGATGCAAAAATAATATTTTGTTAGTAACAAGATTTGTATTGATTGTTAGTAGTTATGGTTTTTTTGGTAAATTTTATTTGTTAATTGATTATTACTAGAAACTTAAAACATAAGTTTGTGAAATCAAATATGTGTAATAATAATATTGGATAGGTAATGATCTTTTTGTTGCATTTGTGTTATGGAAAGAGAGTAAGAGTGTCTTAACGATGATATGATATTAAAACTTTAAAAGTAAAGATGAAAAATTAGAGAAAATAATTAAATGATACATAATTCATTTTTTATTCTATTGAATTTGTATTTATTTTTGTTAAAGTTTATTGCCAATATATAGAAATACAGCCAATGAATAACTCCAACATGATCTATATCCACCACCACAATAAAAAATATATATATTTTATAATTTACAACTCATCCATCATGTTTAATTGTTTATAAGTGATGATGATTGGTATTAAATTCTTTTTAAAGTCAATAATTACTAACATCTGTTAAATTCTTAGAAATCATTACTTGATTTAATAATTGACTCTATTGGAAAATTCTTCAATTGTAAAATCCAAAAATCGGAACCAATAAAACATCAGGTCGATATTATGACTGGATTCCAAAAACTTTTCGAGTATGGTCAACCAGGGCCCAACAAAATTAGACGGCACAAAAGAAAGTCTATTGTCATCTAAGGCCCAAGGATTGAACGAGATTTTCTTATTATAGTATTGGCCGACTAAGATGTAGGATGAGGTGCAATAATGTAACGACGAAGAGTTGTGATCGCAAGGTTGCAAATTGATAAATCTACACTTCAAAATCGAAAGCAACTAACATAAATCTTGATATAAACACATTGAAAAACCGTACATCAACAACAATTAATCAAACAAAGTCCATAATCAACAAAGAAATAAGTTAAGTCATAAACTGTTATCATAAATTAGAATGAAAACTGAACATCGTAAATAAAATAACCTAAAGTGAATTAAAGAAAACCCTAACAGAACCCTAAATTAAAAAGCAAACAAAACGATGAGATGATGCATGGTTGAGGAATGACGTTTATGTATGGCAAAGAGGAGTACAACGATAGAGGGAGAAGCAATTATGATGGCCTCATTTACGGTAATTAAAAAAAATTCATATATTTTTATAAAGAAAAAAATACGAAAATCTAAAATATAAAAGTATAATGGCCTTGACAAATTTACAATAAGATAATATTCATAGCGTAGAGCTGTAATAACTTAAATGATAAATAATAGTAAAACAATGTTAGTAGTTTTAACAAGAAAAAGGATGTCTAATAATACAAATGATGATGGTTGAAAATAAATTTCAATCGATTGAAGTATCAAAATTTAAATCATATAATAAAATATAGGGGAATTTGCGCAAAAAACCTCTAAGTTGGATCATTTTTGTGATTAAAACCCCCAATCATTTTTCATTGCACAAAAAACCTCCAACCGGTTAAAACTTTGTAAATTTGGGTTTTTTTCAAAAATTCTGACTTGCAACCGGTTTAGCCGGTTGCAACTTGATGACGTGTACAAATTTTAAATAGATTTTTGCGTAAAAAACCTCAAACTTGTTTAGTTTTTTCAATTAAAACCCCAAATCAATTTTCATTTGATAAAAACCCTCCAACCAATAAAGATAATTAAAATTGAGTCTTCACTGATTGTATTTTAATGACATGAATATTTATTAAAATTTTATTTATTAAACATAAAATTCGATTCCCAATGAAACCTCCACCATCTAGGCTAGCGAACCTCACTGCTCTGTCTGATCATATTCGAAAGCTAAAATGGAACATAAATAAACGAAATTGAACATAAAGTTGAAGCTAAAAATGCAACTCGTAAACACGAAATGAAATTGATTCAATTGGCACAATTGAAGTTAAAATTCAAAATTAAACGGCAAAAGTTAATCGAACATACATACATAAAATAAACAACACTGAACATAAAGAGGGGATAGAGTAATCGGAGTTGCGGGAGGTAGAGAAGAAGAGAAAAGGTAAATACTATTGTTGGTTAGAGGTGAAAAAAAAAATAGTTAAGAGTTTTAATCGAAAAGGTCACCAATTTCGAGGTTTTTTATGCAAAAATTCCCTTTAAGAATTATATATGTAGTGCCACGTAGGCGCCACGTAAGTCGGGTTTGCCATGTGGACGCCACGTGTGTGCCATGTAAGCATATCAACCAATTATAACCGGTAATGTCCTAATTTCAAAAGATTTTACCGGTTAGAGGTTTTTTGTGCAACGAAAAATGGTTAGGGGTTTTAATCACAAAAATGGTCAAACTTTAGGGTTTTTTGCGCAATTATCCCTAAAATATATTATACGATATTACGTAATATAATACATATTATATTATATTACATGTAATATACTATAATATATATTATTATATCATATATAATCTATATCTATTTATTTAGTTAAAAGAGTAACTAGATTGACACTTGACACTTAACTACACTGTCACTTAACGAACTCTTTATTTGACACGTGTACTTTATAATTTTTTTGTTTGATAAATAATTTTAAATCATCGATAGTTACTATATTTTACGGATTCTATTATTAAAATTGAGTTGGTAGCATTTTTAAATGGTTAATATACCACACATGCGAAATAAAAATTCTTATTTATAAGGGTTGATATTAATCATTAATAAAGCTAAGGTTTATTGTATCTCAATTATTATTGTTATGAATTACAAATAGAACAAATAATTTTACAATCATTTTTACATTTATTATTTGGAGGCTTCTTAAATTATTTTAATATATTTTTCATCCTATAATGTATAATATTTAAATAAATATTGAGTCACATCTCCTTCATAATATTCATAGTTTGTACCGTTTATTATCGAATTTTATAATTATTCTAAATACAGTTTATTTTTTCTAATATCTATAAATATTAATAAATGACTAATTGTATCCACTATTTGACATTATCAAATAATGTTATTTATCATCATTATCAATTCGACTTGTGTTAATTTTTAACTAATCTAAATCTAAACTAAAAAAATCTTAAATTATATAATATGCCTATAAACTTCAAATAATAAATAACAGTATATTTCTTGTATTTTTTACAATAATTAATATTTATATGATTGGATTTTAAGTTTATATGTATTTTATGTAATCAATTATTCATTAAAAAGATTCACGTAATACGTGGGTTAATATTCATATAGATCACAAAATGTTTATAATTTACATATATGTGTCCAAAGGTCATGAAAACAATTGTTGTATTCAACATAAATAAGATACATTAAATTAAACTCAATTTAACGTATGTCCATTATTAATCTTTCACTATTTCTCCACAACAAATTAAAATGCTAATTTTGAAAATCTATGGGACGAAATTTGTAGATTGCTATAGAATGGAGGGGCTATTTTTGTAACTCCATCAAACTATCAAAGATATATATATAGGCCCTTAATTTGATTGAATCTTTCACAACTTTATCTCATATGGCAATGGATCCCTCTATGGCTTTCACCAAAAGTGACCACCATGATGTCAACCTTTCTTCAAAGAACCCCATCAAAGGTGGTTGGAAATCTGCCATTTTCATCATTTGTAAGCTCTTTCTACACCCTTCTACACACACTAAAAACACACACAAACATGTATGTATGTATGTATGTATGATGTTTGTTTTTTTATTACTCTGATAACAATTACGAGTTATAAGTAATTGGGGATACGATGTTGTAGGTGTAGAATTCGGAGAGCGATTTGCTTACTATGGAGTGTCGGGAAATCTGATCATGTACCTAACACTTGTTCTGAACGAACCTCTTGCTATGGCTGCTAAAAATGTTAATCTATGGCATGGAGTTTCTGCCATTTTTCCTATCGTCGGTGGTTTCGTTGCAGATTCATATCTGGGTAGATTTAAGACAATCGTGTTTTCATCGGTTACATATCTTTTGGTAGGTTTTCTTAGATACCCACTTGATTTTCTTTAATTTCAATGCTTATTATCTTAAAAAAGATACCTAAAAAATTATAAAAATCATAATTTATTAAAAAAAATACATGTAATCTGGAAAATTGATAGTTTCCAATTATATATTGACTTTTAAGAGTCAAATTTATATTATTAATTTGACAATACACATGGGAAAACTATATGATAATGAAATGGGAATTACTCCACTATTTTTATTAAAAAAAAACAAAAAACAAAAAACATCACAGCGGAAGTATTCTGTAAATGAATGATTTATACTATACGGAGTTGATAATTATAAATTTAATTTACATGTATACTTTCATATATAAAATGAGTAGTTCTTTTCTTTTTTAAAAAATATATATATATATATAGAAAATGATATTATTTTGAATTACAGATATAGCAAATAGCAAATGGTTTTAATTACTTAACCAAGGCAGTAAGGCACGGAAACGTGTTTCTAATAAATTCTTGAAAATCTTTAACTCATATTATATAAATATATAATATATCACGTGACACAACAATACATGATTGCAGTATTGCACTAATAACCAGCTAATTTCTGTGTTAATACTTTTATAGCAATTAAAATTAACACATACACACATTATGTGTTAAATATATCTTGAAATTTTGATAATGAAATTTATTTATTGTACTTTTTGTATATTATCTTAACACTTAAGTTATAAATTGAAATTTTGATACTAGTAATATAAATGTTTATACTAAAAAAATTTATATAAAAAGTAAAAGTGATTCCATCTTTTGTATTCTTTTGTTTAAAACCTTACCACTTAAGTTAACAAAATTATTTTGTTATGAAATTTAATTTTTTATATATTATATTACCACTTACATTACTAAATTTTTTGATAAGAAAATTATATTGTTTTTTTTTTATATCTACCCACAGTACATACGTAAGACAAAAAATAAAACGAAACTGAAGTTTTGATATTAAAAAATTGATAACATAATATAGAAAAACAAAACTATTATACAAAAGGTATTTTTTATAATGTAAGTGGTAAGATAATATGAAAAATTTTAAAAATAGACTTTGGTTACTGAAAATATAATAACTTAAGTGGTAACGTAATATACAAAAATTAACGAAAAAAATGAAGTTTCGTTACCAAAAAAATTGGTAATGTAAGTGCTAACGTAATATAGATAAGTACCAAAAATAGAATTCTGTTATCAAAAAATTTGGCAACGTATATAGTAACATAATATACAAAAAAACAAAAAATGAAATTTCGTAACAAAAAGATCGGTAACGTAATATATAAAAATTACAAACAATGAAATTTTTGTAATCATCTTACCCTTAATAATATACCATAATTTTAAGATCTACATTGATTCTATAGTTTTATATTGTTATAGTTTCGTGTTGATCCCAACATATATACAGGGTCAATTACTAACGCTAGTAACAATTTAATACTTTTTTTAGCATTTTATAGTAATATTATATATATTTATTTATCATTAATAACGTCAACTTTTGTACTTTTTTATCACTTATAACAAAAGTTAAAAAAGTTGTTGTTATACAAGATAACATAAATACAAAATTTAATGTTATTAATGATGGAAATTACAAAATTTGATACTATTAGTTATGAAAAATATAAAAGTTGATGTTATTAATGATAAAAATATATAATGTTGTTATAAATGATAAGAAAATCAAAAATTTTGACTTTTAGCAATTAGCCCTATATATGTATGTATATAGAATATGGTTCGTGTGACTATTAAAGTTTTACAAGGTATTGTGCGTCGGGTTTTAAGTGTAAACACGTTGCGAACTTTTTTTTCATATTCATGTAGATACAAATAATATAAAGTTTATTTGTAGAATGTTACATAAATTCACACTTTCTAACAAAATAAAAATCATGTGAACTTGTAAAAGGATCGTGGTTGTGAACACACATTTACAACATTACTGTGACTGTGAACATGCACATTTCACATAGTTTCAATGTGTGTTTATGTGTAATTTTTTACAAGCAGTCTTATATTGTTAAATTAAAAAAAGAGTGTCATAAAACCTTTCCCCACATACATACATGCATACGTATAGGGATTATTTGAGCATTATATAATAAATTAACATCGCACCAATTGAAATTTGACACATTAGTATCATTTAAAACTTTTACATATTACAAATAACTTATTTTTATAGTGTGTAAAACTTTGTATATATAAAAGCATGAGAATGTAATCAATATTCAATCTAATGAATCTTTTATATATTAAAGTCTGTGAATGCAATTAACCCAATAAAACTTTGTATATATAACAGCATGAGGATGTAATCAATATTCAATCTAATGAATTTTTTGCATATTAAAGCCTGTGAATGCAATAAATCTATTGAAAGTTTATATCTATTGGTTTAAAGCTTGTGTGTGAGTGTGTGTATTGGCGTAGCCAGGATTTTATTTTTGAGTGTGTCAAAGTATTTAGTAAAAACTAAAAACATAATGAAATAAGAGATTATTTATGATTACACTAAATTTGTTCATTTAGAATGTTTTAATTGCATGCAAAGCTCTTTTAATTCATAAAATTATATAATTAAACAAATATATTAACGATAAACGCTATTATGTCGATTGAATATTCAAGGTGTGATTGAATTAACTTTAACCCACACTAAATAGAAATATTAATATGAGTGATGTATTGTGTAAAGGTAAAAGTTAAAAAGATTAAAGATGATTTATAAACTAAAAATAAAAAACATATATCTTATGTGAAATATTAGGGTAGGCCTAGGGGTGTAAACGAGTTGAGCCGAGCCCCAACCCGTTTAAACTCGACACTACAAGAAAAGTATCATTTTGTGACACACATTTTTAGTGACACAAAAAAAGTGTCACTATATCTTACTTTTAGTGACACTTATGAAAAAGTGTAGGCATAGAGCAATTTTTTACCCACACTTTTCCTAAATTAGTGACACAAACACATACATTTTTTGTCACTATATATCTATACTCACTCCACTTTTATCCATACTTTTTGTTATGTAGGTAAAAGATTTTAATACTTATAGTGACCATTTTTTTACAACAAAAAGAGTGAGTAAAAGTGGAGTGGGTATATATATATATATATATAGTGGCTAAAAATGTATGTGTTTGTGTCACTAATTTAGAAAAGTGTGAGTAAAAGATTGCTCTATACCTACATCTTTTCATAAGTGTCACTAAAAGTAAGATATAATGACACTTTTTTTGTATCACTAAGCGTGTGTCACTAAATGACACTTCTCTTGTAGTGCGAGCTTTGTATGTAAAGCTCGAGCTCGACTCGTGAATAACTTTCCATGCTCGAACTCGACTCGTTTATTATATATATTTTAATTTTTTATTTAATTTTTGAATAATCTTTTTATATAATATATATATAACTTGTTATTTTAATTTATATTTATTTAATTTATATATTATATATTTATTAATTTAAAAATATATTTATATATAAGCTCGTTTTGACTCGCGAACTCGATATGTGAAGCTCGAGCTCCGCTCGGGTTCGATTAATTCGAGCTTTTAACAAGTCGAGCTCGAGTAGCTCACGAGTAACTCGACTCATTCACACCCCTTGGAAGGCCATGAGCCCTCTTTCCATCCCAAGTGCTAACATGGCTAAGTCATTGTATACTCATAAAATTATATTCACGACGTTTGATTAATAAATTGCGCTAAAAGAACCTTTGGCGTGCGCGTACACACACAAATATATTATATATGGATAAGTTTTAGACGTCATACTTATATTATAAATGTCATGCAATTCTGTATACGTCTAAATTTAGAAATATACCATTTAATTGATCAAGCACTTAAATATTTTTTTAGATAATCCGTGAACAACTCTGGATTTTGATCATGTTCTTTGTTGTCGATGATATCTTTAACAACTTTAATTTCAAAACAGTTTCTTCTTTAAAAAAAAAAAAAAAAAAAAGAATTTCTTAGTTTAAAAGGTTTGATATAAAGTCAATATTCATATCTTAGATATTATCCATTCTCAAAATGCTCATTGACTACTATACTAAATATAGTTAAATGTTCAATCATTCAATTTTAAAAAAGAAAGTAAGAAAAATGAGATATTTGTTGTGTCACTTTAATGATATGTCGGTAAAATGTTATATCTTTTAATGAAACTATTAACAAGTCAATTCATCTTATTAACCCTAATTTTTATTAATAAAAAAGAGAATCGAGGGAGACTCCACCTTTTGGGTGATGGCGTGATCGGGTTATTAACTCATTGGGCCTATTAAGAAATAAGTATTTGTATCTAGTCAGTGTATTATACTTCCTACATCCCAAATTAACTGTTCATCAAATAAAAACATACAGTTTAAGAAAGTGGATAATTATTGCTTTTTTTTTTTTTTAGTTTAAAGACAATTTTACCCTTATTTGTTTAGTTAATCAATATTTTGAATAAAACTACACTAAAAAATAATGTTATTATTGGAACTTAACGAATTTTTATAGTCTATTTTTGTAAGTGGACAATTATTTTGGGACAACTCAATATAAAAATGTGGATATTTAAAGTGGGATGGAGGAAGTAACATTTTTGGTACCTTATTATTTCATAAGTTTGGATATTATAAAAGATGATAAAACTCTCATGAATTACATTTTATAGCTATTTTTAATTCTCTTATTCTTAAACCTTTTAACCAAGACTGATAGTTTAATTTTGTTTTTAGCATGTATAGTTATGGTTTGCTTTGTTATATATGATTTAATTTGTTTGATAAAGACCATTTTTCATAGCAAAATAACCTAATTTCATATATTGAGAAATATATATTGGAAGATATTAGGAACGATACATTTTTTATTAATTTCATGATATAAGAATTTTTGACACAGCCTAGCCAATCGACTTGCCAGCTTCTTTTTTTCACCTGGATTAAATTAGATTCCACGTTTGTAATTAATAGATTAGTTTTGGCAATCAAGTTTTAAAGATATTACGACCTTTTCAAGTCGAACTCGGTCTTAATTTAAGTACTTCTCGAGCCAAACTCGAGACTACATTTTAAAAGCTCATCAGACTACAAGCCGAGCTCGAGCCTACTCAAAACGAATCGAGCAGAGCTTGAACTCTCTCGTGCTCGAGCTTGACTTGACTCGTTTGTAGTCCTAAGAAAAACGTCTTTAAATGGTGGGCCCGTTTAGTTGACATGTTTTCAGCAAAAATTTTCGTAAAAACAAGGGTTTCTCGAAAACGTATTTAAATAAAATGTTTTTAGATGTTTTCAGTTTTTAGTTTTTAGTTTTCATAATTACAAGTAAATTTGAAACACATTTTTTGAGATTTTCATCTTTTGTTTTCCATTTTATCACCTCAATATGTGTTATAAAAGACAGTGAAAAATGGAAGAGGCAAAAGAACATTTATAACATATCTAAACACATTTTCATTTCTAATACATGTTTTCTAAAAAAATCATAATGTTTTCAATTTTATTAAAAACTTCAAACCGAAAATTCATGTTTGTTAAAACACAGTTAGTTTTCATTCAACCATCACACACAATCTCTCTTTCTATAAAACTTTCCCTCCCTCATACGGAAACGAAAACACAGTCTATAATCATCAAGATATACTTTTCAATAGGTAGTTATAAATTAAAAACTGAAAACATCTAAAATAGTGGATCTTAACGTGTTTTTTGGAAACTCTTGTTTTCGAAGAAAACTTTCATCAAAAATAGGTTAGCTAAATATGCCCCCAAATTTCTATAAATATTTTTGAGTTCATTTTATTTGGCATATAGTTCAAGCTCGATCTCTATAAACTTAGCTCTATACTTGAAAAGCTCAAATTGCTTAATAAAAGATCAACTCGATATGTATATATTTAAGGTTCAATGCTCAAATTTTATGATAAGTTTGACATGATATATACACATATACAGAAGACTCGAAAAGCTCGATTAAAACTAAAGGCGAGTCATTTGAAGATCGAGTTCAGCTCGTAAAATTTTTCAAGCTCGAGTTTTTGGGCTCAAGATTGAACTCGATAAAAACTGAATTTGTTAGCAACCCCAAACTTTTGTTTATAAAATGTGTTTTCAAGAAAACCATTGTCTATCTTTAGTTTTATTAAAAACTAATATCAACTAAAGATGGTCTAATTGTTTTTGGTTTTGGAATGATAGGGACTAGTATTGTTAGTTGTGTCAGTGGAAGCA
This sequence comes from Centrapalus pauciflorus, assembly GCA_020465985.1. Classification (NCBI taxonomy): domain Eukaryota; kingdom Viridiplantae; phylum Streptophyta; class Magnoliopsida; order Asterales; family Asteraceae; genus Centrapalus; species Centrapalus pauciflorus. Next base: position 862,033 of record JAANYP010008403.1, read on the forward strand.
ATCCCATTAAAGCATCGAGTGGTACCCTTCTTTCTGGCACTTTATATAATCAACGTCGGCGAAGGCGGTCACCGTCCTTGTATTCAGACATTCGCCGCCGACCAATTTGATGACCACCTCCCGGCGGAGAAAGCCGCCAAGAGTTCATTTTTCAATTGGTGGTACTTGGGGATTGTGCTTGGCGCCACCACCTCCATACTTGTTGTCATCTATGTCCAAGACACCATTGGATGGGGTTGGGGGTTCGGCATACCAGCCGTCGTTGTGGCTGTGGCGCTCGCCGTCTTTTTAGCTGGGAAACCTACCTATCGTCGGCAAATTCCGGTGGGGAGCCCACTTACAAAGGTGGCGCAAGTGATTGTGGCAGCTGTTAGGAAACGCAAGCTGTCCATGTCGCCGGAAAACGATGATGGCTCCGGCATGTGTCTCGAGAGAGGGGAAAATGGTGATCGCTCCTCCTTGGCTCGAACCAACCAATTCAGGTATATAATTTACTTTCATTTTTACCCCCTCCACTTTCTACAATTTGCATAAAAAGTCAGTCAGTTGAGTTCATCTTGAATTTTAACAGGTTTTTGGACAAGGCAGCGATGATCGATGAAATCGATAGATCATCGGCCAAAAACAATGATTGGAGACTCTGCACTGTGAATCAAGTGGAAGAAGTGAAGCTCATCTTCCACCTGGTCCCGATATGGTTATCTTGCTTAATGTTTGCAACCGTGATAGCTCAGCTCGGCACTTTCTATACCAAACAAGCCAGCACCTTGAACCGCACCGTCGGCTCCACCCACTTCCAACTCCCACCCGCGTCTCTTCAAGTCATCCCTGGCCTGACCATCCTAGCCATGGTCCCAGTCTACGAACGCATCCTCATCCCCGCAGCTAGACGCATCACAGGCCACCCCTCTGGAATCACAATGCTCCAACGCATAGGATTCGGGATTTTCTTCTCCGTCATAACGATGATCGTATCGGCACTAGTCGAATCACGAAGGATCAGAATTGCAATACACAACGGGCTAACCGACAAACCAAGATCAGTAGTTCCAATGAGCATATGGTGGCTGGTCCCACAGTACGTGGTGATGGGGATCTCGGATGTGTTTACGATCGTGGGATTGCAAGAGTTGTTCTACGATCAGGTGCCGGTTGAGATGAGAAGTATGGGAGCTGCAGCTTATCTGAGCGTGGTGGGCGTAGGGAGCTTCATGAGTAGCGCATTGATATCGGTGGTACAAGTGGTTACTGCACGCCACGGGGATGAATGGCTCAAGGGTGATAACTTAAACAGGGCACACCTTGATTACTTTTACTGGCTGCTGGCATGTTTAAGTGGGTTGAGTTTGGTGTTGTATGTTGTTTTGGCTAAGGGTTTTGTTTATAAGAAGCTTCAAAGGAATGGTCAGGTCTAGTAGACCAGGCCACTAGACCTGACCATTCCGATAATCAATGTCAGATAATCAATCGGCTTGAGACCAAAATTACTACAACTGTGCATAAAAAAATAATGTTCGAAAACAAAACATTAACCGAAACCAATCCTAAAAACTAAAAATTGATCTTTACCAAATGCAAAGCCTGCTAATGAAATTACTATCAGCATTTACATTAGACAGAAAACTAACAAGGATTAGACGCCAAATTCCAATCGAGATACGCTTTACCACCTTCGATGAGCATCCAACAATCACGAAACCAACCGTCTGTTTTATTAGTCTTTTTAACAAATTGCAGCAAGCTATTCATCAATCTCTCTGTAAAAAGCCAAAACAGATCGATCAAAGGTTAAGTTAAGTGTACGGAATGAAACAATTCTAGTTTTTATTTTTAAAGAAAAAGATCAATGAAACGAAACACCTACTTGCATGATCTCTTATTGTGACCGAGGCCTTTACACTTGCCGCACTGGAGTTGGCGTTTAAGGAAGTCAGAGGGTCCGATCCGGCCTGGTGCAACCTTCCTTATCTTTGTCCTGCCTGGTGTGCGCATAGTGGGTGGAGGAGTAACGATAATTGTACCGTCTTCTGTTTCGGTATCCATCAATCGTTCAACATTGGGTATTGGGTGAATGGACTCTGCGTACGTCATCTGGTAGGTATCGACATTAAAGTATCGGGAGCAATGGTCATATGGATTCCTACCATACGATTCCAGAACAGCAATAGCATGACAACACGGCAACCCGGTAAGCAACCATCCTTTACAGCTACAATCCCAATTCTCGATGTCAACTATATCAACAGTTTCAACATATCTAACCTCGAATTTGCTTCCATGTGACCGCAAGACTTGGACCGAACGCGCTTTTATGATTTCGTTCTTTAGCTTTTCTTCCATGGATGGTGTTAAGCGTGTCATCCATTGACTCGATTCAACTCTGCGTGTGTAGATCAGCTGCATCATCTTACCCCTCAATTCATCGATCATCTGAGTTATCGGCAACTCGTTTGCCTCGGACACCCAAGAGTAGAAAAGATGTCCGAAATTCGACGTCATATGGTTGTACCTCAGCCCACCAAAAAAGGTGTTTGCCCAGTGCTCTGGCTCACTACGTATGACCCAATTGTAGGCTTCAGGAGAGATGGCTTTGATGTCTTCGGTACACTTCTCGAAAGCCTCGAGTTTTGGTGCATGTGCAGCCGCATAAAGATCTTCAACCATGAGCCGTCTGGCATCGTGTGAGAAGTGGCCCTTCAAATCTTTGTTAAGTTTCTCAGCTAGATAACCAAGACAATATGCATGATAACAGTCCCCACCAAATATCTCCCGCAAAGACTCTCGCAAACCCTTTTGAAAATCCGCAACGAAAGTAATTTGTCCAGGCACCGACACCACGAGTTTGAGTTCCGTTAAAAACCAATGCCAGTTATCATCCGTCTCCTCGTCAACAACAGCAAAAGCCACTGGAAAAGCACCATCATCACCATCAGCTGCTGTTGCAGTCAGCAACATGCCTTGGTATCGTGAGTTCAGAGGCGTGCTGTCGAGGAAAAGGAGCGGCCGGCAACCTTGTATGAAACCACTTATCGATGCATGGAAAGATACAAAGAGACGGTGAAAACTAGAATCCTCTTTCGTACTGAATGTAGCAAGGCTGCCCGGATTGGTTTCCATTATCTTCTCACAAAAGAACGGAAGCTCACTGTATGCATCTTTATACGACCCCAAAAGCTGCTCCCTTGCATATTCCTTCGCACGCCTTGCTTGCGAATAATTCAAATCAATCCCATAATCCCGTTTAAGCTCGGTAGCAATGTCCTTGGGCTTAATTTTAGGAGACTCCTTCACTTTTTCTTTAATGAGATTTCCGACCCAGCTTCTTTTAGCTCGAAACGGAGCCTTAGAAGTAACTCCTTGGCAATTATGAATCGGTCTCATTGTCTTAATACAGACTAATTGAGTGGTGGATAGCTTTGATGCATGGATACGCCATGGACAACCTTCGGCCTTGCATTTCACCGTTACTCGCTGATTCTCGTTCTTTTTATACACAAAGTTGAACGCATGTGCAATCGAGTATTTCCTTAAGGCCTCCCGGAATTCAGCCAGCGAATGAAATCTTTGACCAACACCTGTAATAAGATTTTCCCACTGCTTTGCAGCTATGCGCTGGTCGCCGTCCATGACAGTCATAGGGAACGGATTGGAAGAAATCGGAACAGCAGCAGGAGTTATCTCATTTGCCGTCGTCTCAATGTCAACAGTTTCGTTGAGAGTGATTGCATTAGTTGGGGCAGGGATTGGGACAACTTGAACGACTGCCATTGATTCTGCCTTTGCTGGTGCCTTCTGTGGCCTACACAAAATTTACGGCATACAATAACAAAACATTAAACTATTGATCATCTTAATTATAGGCAACTACACAGATGATAGGATGCAATTAACTACCTACGAGCAGGCTGCTTTTTCTTGGCGTTTTTACCAACAGGGGCTTCTTTCATGATAAAGACCTCGAGCTGATCGGCTTCTTTGTAGTAATTCACCATTCGTTGAAAGTCTTTGTCTTTAGAAACAGTAATGAGATTCTTTTTGTTTCCAGGCAAGAAGTACTTGACGATCATCCCGTCTACAGTTGAATCGATGGTTTCAGCAATCTCTTGCTTGAAACCACTCAACTGCATATTCTCATCAAGATCAACAGCATATGCTTCCCCGCCAACATACATCATAGACCCATCATCATGGGTTTCGAATTCACCTCCATATTGACAAATCGCTATCATCTTCTTTGATGGAACTATTGCCATCTCCGTAACCAGAAAGAAATCAAACCTGAATATTTGTTACTGAAAGGAAAATTTTTCAATTAACCTTTATTTAGAAGCAAAATCAACAGCTATAATCAATACTTTACGAACCCTAGAGAAAAAGATCAAAAACCATTAAGAAAATAACTACATGATGTGTAAAACCTTTTGACTAAATACAGCAACCGATTCAAAGTACAAATCTTCAGATGACATTTACAAATTAGCAAAAGATGTAACACAGATGGTCGCTTTTAACCACCAACACCCAAGATTCAAAATTTTACAACTTCGTAATACAGATATGAAGCACAAACTCAAACAGCAATCAAGAAAGATTCATTGATGGATCGAGAAGTTTGCATATTATTTTATTAAGTGTTTAGCTACAAAACGCTACAGACTACAAAACAAAATTCTGCATATGCACACATAGACTTGATTTTATGTAACTCATTATGATGCACAAAAGGAGCCAAAAGTTGATGACAGATTTCTTTTAGAACTTATAGACACTTAAAACAGAAGAACTAAAGAAAAAATGGGGCAAAGAAATGCAATTTCCTTGGAAAGTTTTGCTTTCAATTTAGAGTTACTTTTAAACACTTGCGAAAAGTTTTGCTGTCTGCTATTGGTGTTGGAGGTTTCTATATACAGCTAAAATAATCAAAAAGACCATAAGGTTATACATACACAATGACAAACGATCACATCAAACATGTAAGCTTCTCATGATTCAAACACAAGATTTTTCACATGACAAGATATAATTCGAAGGAGATTATGCTTAATTCTAAAAGCAACATACTTAAAAAAACTAAATCCCATAACTAGTCCTACAATATGATAATCAATGATGGACAAAATATATAATAATCAACCAATAGACTAGATACTTGAATAAACAAATTGAAGCTACAGTTCCAGATTCCAATCATTCCTTCGACTTTTGATATCGTAAAACCCAATTGAACATCGCTGCAATTCGCACTGGACCATCGATAAGCAACAACCACAGAAAGAGGGAAAGAGTAAGAGGTATTCTAATTATCTATCATTCTATTGTAAGCTGTAACATCTCCTTAACTACAAATTAATTAAATCTGTTTCCCTTTACTGAAAGCAATTCAACAGGTTAACCTAAAATTCGTAATTCAAAACCAATAACGAGCACGAAAAAAAACCCTAGAAATTACTAAAAATATAATTTTCGGATCACGTTCACGAATTAGCATATAATCAAAACAGTTAAGAGACTAAACATCCAAAAACAAAACCACATAAGAATAACAATACCAACAACCAAATAACAAAAGTCAAACCCTAGAATACAAATGTGTTATAACAAAAACCCTAATCGGAAATTGTTCAAAATCAAAGCAGTGTTGCTTAAAATTGAGTTGGGGATTCAAGCAGAGAAGCGAATTGGAGTTGAGGCTGATTGTTTAAAAGTGAAAAGATGAATAAAATAGAACGAATTAAGGAATAAAGTGGAAGGGGGAAGTAAAGAGAAATACCTTGTAAAGATTAGGGTTGAAAAAGGAAAGTTTAGGAAGAAATTTTCTGGTGTGCCCTCGAAGAATTGCAGGTAGGGCTAAAGGGGGTTGAGAAGACGAAGAGAGAAAGAAGGGGGGGATTGAGAGAGAAAAGGGTTAGAAGAAAGATGGAGGATGAGAGGCGCATCTATCGAAGCTTTAGAGGGGTGCAATAGGGCAATCTATATATTTATATTTATATACATCTACATTCAATTTTCAATTTAATACCTTCATCTTCACCGTTGATTTTCTTTTTCATCTTTCATTTTGTCCCTCGATTTTCATAAGATTGTATAATCCGAATTTGGGTTTGCAAATGGCAACCCACCTATAAATTCCCGATTCTCGTGGCCCATCATATAACTAAAATTATTTTATTATTAATCTTATTTTTATAATGTTTTGTCTTGTATATATTTAAAAGTAAAAAATAAATTTATTATTTTTGATAAAACTGTTGTGTATAACAAAAATGTGTTGAGCATTCTTATTTCAAAAGAGGACTTACTTGTTTTTTGGAATAATTTTATATTTTATATTTCTTTAAAAAAATTTATGTAATGTTATATGTATCCAGTGAAATTATTATGCATATAAAATATATGGGTTTTGTTTAAAAACAATTTACAAACCAAAAATTTTATTTTTAAATAATTAACAAACGTGAATAAAATAAAAATAATAAGTAGTCATAGATTGTAAATATAAAAATCTTTCATGTCAAAGATACACATTTAATCAACGTTTTGTGATTCAATCATGTGTGTTAATACATATTTACTATTTATCATTCTTATAAATGTAATAATAAATATTTAAATATTTTATGAATATATACTAAAATGTGCATGATAAAATTTAGATAAATGAAACTTCTGTGATAAAATATTTTTTGGGTGCGTTTGGTACAATAAACTAGTATATATTCATAGAAAATTCTGTGATAAATATTTATGAAGTTCAAAAGAAAACAATAAAAATGGAAAGGGTTGGGAGCAAGGTTGACTATCATATTCTTATATAATATCGTTTTTGTTTTCATACGATTAGATCATAAAGTTGATATAGGAATCCTAATATCTTACTAAAATAATGTTATCTTATTTATACGTGTTATAACTTCAAGATCAATATCCTCTCAAATTAATGAAATATTTAAAATTCATACATTATAACAGTTGTTCAATATAGCTTTTAAAGATTTTATTAATATAATTACATCATTGAATATTTATATTTTAAGGTATTTAATTTTAAGATTATAACAAAAATTTTGTTATGTATAAGTTAGATAATTAACTCACAAGGGGCAAGATTGAAGATTCCACTTGGTTTTGATTTTCCCCTGACTCATTGCATCCATCTCTAATTTTCTAATTATTTATTTGAAATTAAGTTCATGATTTATATTTTGTTATTTGCATAGCAAATTAGATTATGAGTTTCTTGGTTTAAAATGTATTTTAAGTTAAAAAATACAAGTTTAAGGTTTTTAAAACCCGTGAAAACCAAAAATTATAAAAATCATAAAAACTTGACATTATGCAAAAACCAGACCATGTATGCCTCTGTCGCCAGTACCACATGTATATGATAATATTTTATTTTTACCATTCAATTATAAAAATATATAATTTAGCCATTAAATTATTAAAATTGTCTATTCTAGTCATAAAACTATTAAAACCATCATTTAATCAATGAACTTTTTGTTCTCATTTTGATTACTTTACCATCCTTTGTTATTTCATTTAGATGACAATAACCAGCTTATACTGCAATATCTTCCTCGGCCACGATGACCCCAACGACCACCTAACAGTCTTATTGTTTGTCACGACCACGATCAAGGATCGTGACTGCGACCTAGCATAATAATGTTCGTTGTTTAAACAGAAGACGATGATGATAACTTGAAGATAGATAAGATGTAGTTTTTTCCTAATTTTCTTCCTTGTTCATGCATTTGCTTTTCCTTCTCTCTATATATCACATAGTTTCTATATTCGGTTCCTTATATCGGGTATCAACACTTTATACCCATTAATTTAATAAGTTTTTCACATTAAGTACTCAAAACCCGTAATTAGTTTCCCAACATGCTCAGTTTCATAATTATAATAGTTCAACTCCAACTTGACTGGATTCAACTATTATAATAGCAACGAAGTTGATCCATTTAGATCATTTGGCCAATTAAATTTTAACAACTCAACAATTGTCACGTAATAACGAATAAAAGAATTTCAACTATTAGCTGCTAGCTTCGAGCTATTACAGGCAGACAAATGGTATAGATTTCCTTGAACATAAATAAGGTAATGGTGTCTATAATTCTATGTTCATATTTTACTTGTCGTTTATTTATAATATCCTAGGTTTAAAAACTCATGTGATGATTTTAAAAAAAAATTTAAAATAAAAATTTATAGAATTATGTAATAAGAAATCAGAATTTATTGTATTATTTAATAATTTATTAAAAATGTTAGATTAGAATATAATTGATTTTGATTTATATAATAATAAATGTGCTATCATTAGGGGTGTGTTCATAAAAATCTGAATCCGAGCCTCTGAAATAAAAATCTGAAAATCCGATTCGGAATTCCGAAATTTCGGATTCGGATAGTAAAATTCCAGATTTTCGGATATTCGAATAATCCGATATCCGAAAATCCAAAAATAAAAAAATTTAGAACTTTTTATAGCTTTAGTATTAGTATTGATTATTTACATAATATTGAGTGTTTATTATTATTCTAATGTATATATTTTTGAGTTTTACCTTTATATTATAGATTTATTAACTAATATTTTATATATTTTAGTTTTTAATTTTTTTTAGTCGTTTTGAGTCAAATAATTCCGGATACATTTAGTTTGTAATATATGTATTTTTAATATCTATTTTGATATATGAATTTGTATTTTAAATATTTAAATACTTGATTTAATTTTTAAAAAAATTAAAAAAAATATATGAATTTCGGATATTCGGATTCGGATAGCAAAATTCACTATCCGAAATTTCAGATATCCAAAATTCGGATATCCAATTTTGAACGCCCCTGACTATCATGGTAACTTTGATAAAAAGAACAATGACATTATATTATCGTATATTGATAAAATACAATAATAAACTGAAATAAAATGGGCTAAAAGTGGGCTGAAACAAGCGATCAAGGCGACAACAAAGAAAGACAGAAAATCTCTTAATTAGAAATTAGAAACTTTGCAAGAACATGCAAGAGAGCAATTTCCAGGCGATTGAGATAATGCTTGAGTGTCTAAACTTCGTCTAAGTCAACTTTCGGTCAACCGCCTGTTTTCTCTGCTTTCTGTTGATTAAGATTTGGAGTCTGGGAGCATTTGTCATCTGTTGCTTCTGACGAGAAGGGCGAAACTCGATAGTTACTCCAATCGTGTTTTCGATGGCGGGTAAAGCGGATTTCGTAAGGTGATGGAATGAAGAAGAGGTGAATAACCAAAACATTATGAATCTTAAATGAAAAATTTGAAGTTTGAGACGACATAAAACAGTTTAATGGCTAAACAACCACGAGATTCCATATATCGATCCACAGGAAAATGTTAATGGTTTGATTAACTTACGATCTATTGTCATGTGAGATACAGATACTAAACGAACAAACGGATTTGAATAAAACAAACAAATAACAAATAGAAGATTTTGCAATACACACCGTGGAGTTTTTACCAAATTCTGTATTGTAAACTCAGAACATTCAAAGATGATATATATCCTATATATATCATAGGTTATATATAACTGAAAACCCTTGTTCTTTTCGAAACTTGATAACATCTCCATCACTTCAATGGAACGAATCATCAATCATCTTTCTAGTGCGTCATCACATGATCGATGACAACATCAGCTAGACAGATCCTCGAGAATTGGAAGTACCTGTCTTTGTTCCTCAGACAATGCTTCGACATCATCATACCTTGCTCGAGATTTGTCATTTGCATCACATTCTTCCTCATCCGTGGTCTTCCTCTTGTTCTTCGACAAATAAGGTTTCAGCTTGTCAACATCTGACAATTGCACCGGTTTTAGGATAAACTCCTCGGCTCCTTCTTCTATGCATCTAATCAATACCACATTCATGATAAGCATCAGATATCTAACAAAACCCTTTGACAACGACAAAAATGAACGAATCTTGAAAACCATACTCTAAGAAGGAAAAAACTGATAAGGGTAAATAGTAATTTGATATGCAAAATCTTGATTCACCTATTTATCCTAGCCGGTACGTTCTCTGAGGACATGATCACGACCGGTATGTCTTTGAGTGATGTCGATTCCTACAAGCAACGCGGCATTATATAGGTTAGTTAGCGTATAGAAAACTGAAAAGCCTTGGTGCACCTAGTGTACTTTACGAGCTCTAGATCACACATTAATGACTACATATGACAAGCTTTTAAGCGTGTAGAAACGAAATCCAGATAATACACGAAAGATCTGCAAATCATATAATTGTACGATATAACCGATAACTAAATAAGATCGAATCTCACCTTGATCTTTCTCAAGAGTTCAAAACCAGTCATCCCAGGCATACAGTAATCTGTAATGATCAAATTCACCTCCACTTCCTGGATTAATTCATAAAAAATGAACAAAACATATATAAGAATCAACAAGAACACCCATATCACATTATTGATAGAACAGAAAGAAAAAGAGCCCACTTTGACTTTTGTTTATCAACCCTAGACTCTTTGCAGATTCAAAATTGGTAAAAACTCATACAGTTTTGAAATCAAGTTATGGAATGATCAATTGTTCATATAGAAAGATATACATCTTGTAAAAATTTGAAGCAGATAGTAAATTGATCATCAAATGTCAAACATTGACTTGTTCTAGGTTGAAGGTAGCAAGTATATAGCTTAAAGATTCAGACTTGATAAACTATTTAACAAAAAAAAAAAAAACAGATAATAAATAAAGATTCATACTGGATGACAATGGTCAGGAGCAAAAGATGGAAGCTTTTCAACATCTTGAAGACCCAAAAATTCCAAGGCCTTACTTCCAGAATCCACAGCAGTAACTGCAAAGTTCAATCACATCATCAAGAAAAGGGCAAAATCTGAATCATCAGAGAGTTTTGAACAAAACCCATTTCAGAAATTGGATGAAGAAATGATCATACCATGATAGGAAAAAGTCTTTAGCAGGCGTTCAATCAATTTCCTGTCAAGATTGCTGTCATCAACTGCAAGAACATGAAGAGGGGCATCTGAGACTGCAATAACACCCATTTTGAATTTTTTGGAATAACTTTTGAGGCTGAAGAAGGATATGAAATTGAGGGTTTTTTAAGAGGACCCATTTGATTTGTGGAGGTGGGATTTGAAGATTTTGACAGTTTGGAAAAGAAGATCCGACCAGATATGATTTTCCGAATCGTTTAGGATCTTTTTGAGTTGATTTTTCAGCAATGGTGAACCAGCATCGAAGTTTCAAATTTTATTATATATAATCTGCTTCTATTTCTAGTCAATTTTTGAAATTTCTGCCCTAATTTCACTGTTTTCCTTTATAGTTTGACCATAAAATTCAAATATATTATACACATGCTGTACATGTGCATTTGGAGCAAATCTTGATCCATTTCTAGTCAATCCTTAGAAAAGAAGAAAAGATCAAGATTTTGAATATATATTACTTAATATATATATTGGCTTGTTGTTAGAATGTTAATATATCTCTTATTATTTTTCAAAATTATGTAAGTAAATAAGAAGATTTGTTGATTACAAATTTATAAGATAAATCTTTCTAAAAATATTTTGATAAGTTTGTTAAACGAATATTCATGAATTTGGCTCATTTAATTACAAAGCGCATTTATTTGACGGATTTTTAAGAGAACGAATGTATATACTACATAGGTTTCAAATATATTATTTGTTTAATTGCTTGGAACCTAAAATATGTAAATGATTACTAAAAATTAAAACTCATCAACACTCTTCTTTTTTGTTCTTCTCAGGCATTCCATTCCATATTTCCATTTCTTAAACCTATACCCAAACCCGGTCATCCTCAAACTTAGTGCTATAAATGAATCGAACGAACATGAACGAATGTATGTTCATGTTCGTTCGTTTAACTTTAGCCGAAAAAATAAACGAACACGAACATAAATGAACAGAAGATTCTCTGTCTGTGTCCGTTCGTTAAGAATTTGGCTGTGTTCATTTATATTCATTCGTTTGACAGATAATTGAACATAAACGAACAAATATATATGAACAATTAAACGAGCACAAGTGAACGTAAACGAACAAACTTGTTGAATAAAAACAAAACTCACAAGACACGATTCATAGTTTCAATTTAGGTACATTCACAAATTTACTAAAAACTTCAAACTACTACTAGAATAGTAAATTAATATATTAAGAAAACAAAAGGTTCAATGTAATATAAAATTAACAACATTTGAGCATTTGAGCTTCTAAATTGTTTTTATCTTTATTCAATGTCATCAATTCTGTAACAACCCAACATTTGGTCCAGTCTTAATTTCTGTATTCTGATCAAATAATGTAATTTTATTACATTAATTATCGTGTAATTTAAATTATGAATGAAATAACGAACTTAAATTATTTGAGTTATTAATTATTAAAGATGATTAAAATAAAAGAGATGTAAAATACAAAAATAGAAGTGGGTTAAATTAAATTAAAATATAAAATAGAGATTATGATCCATTAAGATCATAAACAATTAAACCTCTTTCTCTCTCTACTCTCTCTCTATATACGGTTTCCTTTCTTCTTCATCTTCAATCTTCATCAAAGTTCATCAAAATCACAACAAATTTAGATTAAAGTCAAGATTATCAACAAACAAACATCAAGCATTCAAGGATTCTACAAGTACTTAAGGTAATTTAATGTTTAAAATTGGTTCTTGTTGCATGTTGATGTTCACGGCTTATATGGGTTCTGTGAACCCAAAATCAACTTCAAAATTCTCAAAATTTAAGCAAGTTTTGTGATAAAAACTTGAAGTAATACACATGCATGTAAGGATTAAGTGTTTAAAATTGTTGAAATTGTTATTTAGAAAGAAAACATAATGAAAAGGGAGCAAGCAGTGTGTGTTGTGTGTGTGTTTTTGATGTTGCCGAAACCCAAAATTGTGGGTACCGAAACCTTAATAATATATGTGTGTGTTTGAGTGTGTTATGCATGGTTGCCGAGACCCACAAAGGGGTACCGAAACCTTGAGGTTTCGGTACTAGGTACCGAGACTACCCAAGTAATACCGAAACTCTTGAATACTGAAACCCACATAAGCTTTACTGAAACCATGAAGTACTGAAACCCATAAGGGTACCGAAACCTTTAAGGTTTCGGTAACATATCGAAACAATGAAAACTACCGAAACCTTTGCTATCTACTGAAACTTTTGGAATACTGAGACTTATACCGAAACCTCTAAGGTTTCGGTAGAGTACCGAAACCCACACAAAACTCCCGAAACTTTTTATATGCATATACATGTATCGAAACCTTCAAATGTATAAGAAACCAAAATATGTAATACTGTGTTCCTTTGACTTTTCTAAATGCATGCATGAATACATGTACAGGTGTGTGTGATTGTGAACATATATATATATATATATATATATATATATATATATATATATACACATGTGTGTACCAAACTTGAATTATACATGTAAATAGTGAGTATTTTTATAAGATGAATATCAAACAAAAATTATGATTTATAAAGATTAAAATCAATAAATCTTTAGTTAAAATCTTAAAAGATCAATAAAATAAGATGAATTACAAATATAATATAAGGATCTTTTGAGAATTCAAAAGAAACAAGGAAAGAACTGACAAAATGATCAATGATTTATTAGTTATCAGAATCAGATAAAATTCAAGTAATTAAAGACTAAAATGATGATAAAAATGATGAAATTGACATGATATTATCATGATAATTCTGGACAGGTTCTGTGAAATTCTGAACATAGAGATTTAAAGATTTAAAAGCGGGTCAAAGACTTGATTTGACAGAGAACAGATTGACAAAGATAAAATCCTGAGATAACTCAGGTGGCAGATTTTTATATCTGTTTGACAAAGACCAGATCTGTGAGTTATAGATATTCAGATTGAACATGCATAAATTCCGATTGAGATATATTGTTGATGTAGATTTATTGACATTCATTTATCAGCTGAATTGAGACATGTGCACGCCATGGTTCGGTGTTGCCCAGTGGATCATGATAGCTATTTGATTATCATTTCATTTTGCATATAAGACTTCTTCAGATATTGTTTTATGATTCATTACTATCATGACTTCGATGACTTAAGCTTTCATTATTTGATCAGACATTTGATAGACTTATTCAGCTTGATTAGCCTTGATGGTCTATTGTTCTAGACCTGGCTATTTCACCAGTTCTTATGAACTTGGTAATGACCTCTGATGTTCCGCCATATTGACTTACTGGTAGCTAGCCCAGTATGTGGCTGATCCCCACGATTAAAGCGTGAGTGTGGCCTGAACATCATCCGATTCTATGATTCTATATCTCAATCATGAGGGCTGTAGCGGCAGCCAAGACATATCACGCTAGACTAATGACCCCGCTTGACACGCATGTTGATATTGAAAATCTATAAACTCACTAAGCATTGCTTACAGTTGATGCATTATAATTTTACAGGTAAAAGCAAAGGAAAGTCACCTGCTGGACCTAGCTCTTAGGTCAATTAAAGATCAAGACAGATATATCTTAGACCACTACACAACAAAATCTTTCGGTACTGATTGGAAGACATCAATTGTTGTGGATTTTGGGTAGACTTAATACGATTTTATGATGTAATGACTAGACTAGATGTTACCCTTTTTATAACTTTACCTTGAAATATGTAACTTAAATCCTAATCTGTATGTACATGTAATTTTTAATTCCGCAATTAATTACCCTATCTTAGTATGGTTGATATCGTATTGCATATTGTGGGACCTAGACTCTGAGGACTGCCCCGTAAGGGGAGGTCTTCACAAATTATATCAGTATTAGCGTTTGAAGTGTTATTTTAAATTTATATTATTAATCAAATATTATTTAAACATATTATGTCATACTAAAAATAATATATTTATATTAAATATAATATATTCGTTAAAATTTATTATAAATGAACGAAAGAACATAAACAAACAAACGTAAACAAACGGACATAAATGATCGAACGTTCACAAACATAAATATACAGACAAGGTCTCTGTTCATGTTCGTTCATTTAATTAAACGAACAAAATTTTGTGTTCATGTTCTATCGTTTAATAAATGAACGAACATAGACGAACTTCCCGCCTAACGGTTCGTCGAACGTTTGATTCGTTTACAGTCCTACTTAAACTAATCTAAAATCCTAACATTATTGCTATCTAGTCACATACTTATACGTTTATGATTATTTCATTAAATATACATTATATAATATTACTAGGTTAATAATCATGTAGTATATGAATTGATCTCGAAAATAAATATTTATAAATATGTATAATATAATAATTATAAAACAATAGAGTTTATTCGGTTTAAGTTAATTAGTTATTAAACTTATTAAATTTGATTTGATTTGCTTTAAAATTTAAAAGAAAAGAGTGACGTGTGAGAAATTAAAGACTATGTGTTAAAGTATTTATTTATTTATTTGTATTTATAGATTGTTTTTCATTTTTAATCATTTAAATATATGTAAAATAATAATAATAAATTAGGAAAATAAAAAGGTTTGGGGAGAAAAGAAAAAGAAGCAATCATGATTCATGTAAAAGGCAATCTGATTTGTGTTAATTTTGATTAATCGTTTACTTTTGTAGTGATTTATATTCTTTTAATATATTAGTGAAGTAATAAAGGACTAAAACTATAGGATAAATTAAATTAAATCCGTGAAGTAATTAAGTAGCATATTCGGATTCTTGATGGTTTCAAATTGAAGCAATTGTCAAAAATAGAATAAAGTGGTGATATAAATATATAATATAAGCATCATTTGTCGAGTTTTTGATTTTGGTGATTTTAAAATTGAATTAAATGTTTAAAAATAAAACTGAATAAAGTAAGGAGGAAAATAATTAATTATATATTATTTAACAAGAAAATCATTAACACGATTTTCTAGTCATTTATATGGATGCAAGAATATCTTATTGCTACTTTCAAGAAAACTAGTGTTTGTATTTTAAAAGGATCACAGTATCACACGGGGTGTGGTTAACAACTTAACATGATCGACCTTATTATATATATGACTAATAATAATAATAATATTTTATTTGTTTTTATTACTTAATATAACCAAAGTAGAAGGTGTGCTATCTTAAAATAACAACAAAAATATTGAGTTTTTTTTTATAAATATAAATAGTCAATTGGCATTCAAATTTGTTGAACAAAACCAACTTTACATCTTGTTATATATATTTTTTCTTTTGAAAATTATGTTTCATAAATGTTACATAAAAAATAAGTTAAGAGTAACAATCACTTTTTGGGTTTTTTTTTTCTTTTTTAACTTTCACGATTACCGAGATAAAAAATCATTCTTTTAATATGACAAAACGTAAAGGAGACTTTGGGTGTTTGTTTGCAGTTAAAAAGGTCTGGAAATTGTCTGAATTTAAGATCTTAACTTAATTTGTACTGTTTGTTTAAATTCAGACTTAAGAAGTTTCATCCTCTGAACTTTCCTCTAAATTATAAGTAGAAAAGAGTTGTCTGAATTAAAATTAGGAGCCTCTTAATTTTAGATCTTAAGGCATCCTCTTTATTTTAGACGTGATTTTCAGATTTTAGACATTTAACCTCTTAAAAAGCATACAACACCTTTGTGTAATAAGTAATTATTGTAGAATAAGAGGGTGTTTGATTTTGCATTTGTAAAAGTGCTGCAGCATTTTGATAAGTAGCTTATGTTGTTGGATATCACAACTACAAATAATCATTTTTAAGTGTTTGACTTTGCGTTTTAAAATTGTAAAATTACCAAAAAAAAAAACATTTGTATATAATTAGGAAATTCTTTAATTTAATATGTAGTTAGCTTAATAATATAATATTTTTATTTAAAATTTATTTATCAATAAATATTATAATAAGTTATAATTATAATTTCATAAAAAATAATTTTTAATATAATAATTGTTAAAAAATTAATTTATAATATAATAATTATATATACATATAATTTCATAATCTTCTACACTAATGTCAAAATGCCACGTGGCAACGTTTGATTGGTTTTCTTTTTATTTAATTCAAAATTTTCATAGTATACCCTTATCTTAGTGTTATCTTTTATTTAACCCCTTTGTTTTAATAAATTTTTGTTTAGTCGTCTTTTAACATTTATTATTACAATATTTTTTTACCAACTTAAAATTATGATTTTAATTATACGTATATTTAGAGTTGTCTTTTGGAACCATAATGTTTATGTTTAATTGTATGAAAAAGACTTTATTATTCAAATGCGTAATACATGATTTTAATTAAATTGCTTTATAATTAAAATGTAACTAATTATTTTTAGATTTTTTTATTAAATATAATCATGTTTCACATTTAACATTACTCTTATAACATTGGTAAGCTTTAATTGATGTATTTGATACATTACCATTTTTATTATATTTGACTTGATCGCAAAATCAACAAATTAAATTGACGATTAAACTTAATGAATGTCATAAATTTAAATGATGGTTATGAATATTTAATTATTCAATTTCGGTTCTGATCCGATTTAATAAGACATAGTTTAGCATTGCAAAATCTATAAAACCAATTATAGGAACTAACTAAAATTATCATTTTGCTTGCTTCTTGGATATATATCAGCTTTCGAATTTGACTCTTCGATTATGGTTTAATTGTGTTTTGTTATTTGAATTGTTTGAAAGGTATTCATGCATTTGTTTTTCAAATTTATTTTTGTAATTAATATTTTAGACCCCGTCTGGCCAATCATGATTGGTTAATTATTTTTTATTTTAAACTTTTTATAACACACCCTTATTTCTTAACCCCTTTATTTTAATAAATTTTTGTTTAGGCATTTTTTAACATTTATTATTATAAAATTTTCTTACACGTTTAAAATTATGATTTTAATTATAAATATGTTTGAAGTAATCTTTTAAAACTATTATGTTATGTTTAATGTATGAAAAAGACTTTATTATTCAAATACACAATACACTATATATTAATGAAATTGCATTATAAGTAAAATATAACTAATATATATGTATTTGTATGTGCATATAACTCTGCTAAATCAAATGATTTACAAATTATATGAAAATCTAAAACTTTATCTTCCCGTAGCGAAACGTGAGTGTCATCAGGTTTGACATATTACCAACCATGATTGGTTGGTGTTTATTAAACTTCTCATATTACACAATTATCTTTGTGTTATATTTTATTTAACACATTTATATTAATAAATGTTTGTTTAATTTTCTTTTAACATTTATTACTACAAAAAAATTTTACACATTTAAATTTATGATTTTAATTATACATATGTTTAGAGTTATCTTTTGAAACTATTATATTATATTTAATTTTATGAAAAAGATTTTACTGTTCAAATCCACAATACAAGATTCTTATATAATTGCTTTATAATTAAAATACAACTAATATATATGTATCTGTGTAACATCCCAAATTTTAAGTACATGTAATTTGCAATTATTAAGACTCAATTATTTGTATTAATGAAATATTATGTCAATTTAAGTTATTATGATCGTTATATCAGTTAAGTAAGAAAATACGAAGTTGAGGGGTATAATGTGCAAATGGGTCAAAATAGAAATATAAGGGGGAAAACCCTTTCATTTCCACCAACTCCTTCTCTCTCTACTCTCTCTCTCTACCGTATTCTCTCAACTCTCTCACTCTCCCGGATTTCAACTCAAGAACCCAAGAATCATCAAATTTTCAAGTGCAAAATCTGGATTCAAGTAGCAATTAAGGAACTATAACAGTTGCAACAAACGTTTTAAGGTAACAATCTCCTTATATCCCGAATTTTTGAAGTTTTTGGTTCGGGTTTCATAGAAACCGAATCCTAAGATTTTGATTTAAGATGTTAATGCATGTAGTATATTATTATTGAAATGTTTAAATCTAGTATTGATGATGCAACATACAAAATTTCAGAATCAGATTCGAACTATAAGTGTGATTTCAAGATATGTGTGTGTTTTAGTGTGTGTGTTCATCGAGACTCATAAGAAAAATGGACATAAATGGATTATTTTGGTACAATATGACATGTTATAAGTTGATATAGTGTATATAAGTTCACATTTGCAATATTAGGCTCAGAAACATGCAAAAATGGTCAAAACGTAAATCTGGAAAATATTGGAAATTTCACCAAGTATGAACTCGGTCCGGATCCATCCGAATTCGGATCCACCCAGTTCGGACCTCTCCCCATTTCGGATCAATAGTAAGTTCGGACCTACAGTGTTTCGGACCATTAACAATTTCGGACCCCAACCTATTTCGGACACTAGTCTACTTCGGACAACCCCCATTTCGGACCCAACTAATCCGGATCGCCCATTTCGGATCCACCCCAATTCGGTCCAAAGACCAATTTCGGACCACTTATATTTCGGACCATCCGAATTCGGATGTGGTCCGAAATCAGAACCAATTACACTTATTTTCAGAATACAATATTTAAGCAATTACTGACACATGTTTACTATTACACTTACATTACAGATCATTGTGGTGTTATCAAAACACACATTGATTCAGGATCAAGTCACACTATACCAATCACTGTGAGTTGCAGATTATCATTCGAACATTTATTGTTTTTACATTCATGTTTATACATTCAATGGCATGTTCACGTTGTTCATATACTTCATTTGGCACTCATGAAATGATTTGTTGTTATGATGCACACTCGTACTTGACATGTAACACACATGTAGCTTGCGTTCATTTGAAAGTGCATCTATTTACATCATGCTTGCATTGCATGATCATTACTTCATAATCTGATGCGACCTGGACTGGGGCTGACAGCAGGCCACTGTCGGGGACTGATCATCCCACTCGTATCCCATCAGGTTCGGCACATCCCCGATCAGCATATTGAACTGCCACCCCATGCTAGCACTGCATGGTTTACTTACACATTGAGGCTTTCACTGCCGTTTACACATACATGGGGCTTACACTGCCCATGGTTAAGCATTGCATGTAAAGAATTATTTGTTGTTTGCATAATCTGTTTTCTCACTAAGCATTTAGCTTACTGTTGACTCACATTGTTTTCAGGCAAAGGCAAGAGTGTTGTGGGACCTTCATCTTAAGCAATCCATTTCTTATCTCGGTGACCATAGAAGCTAATTGGTATATGGACAATGTAGCTTTGGGGCTGGGATTTGTTACTATTAAAACATTATTGATGATGTAATAGCTAGATTTAATCACTGTAGTCATGTACTTTACTTTGCTTTAGTGTGGATTTGCTTAATTCTAATTTAAGTATTCAAATTCAATTATCATGATTATTCATTGGGTTGTTTGTCGATCCTGGAGATTACAATTATATCATTAATTAACAAGGACGTCACAGTTTGGTATCAGAGCATTAGTTTGAGGTTTCAAGTGTCCGCGAGGACTTGGACTCAAACTTAGGTTATGATATTAGAATGAACTTCTAAGTAATGATCTGAACTAAGATAGGATTGACATGCACACGGGGAAACACAAAGGGTAACTGTACACTTAGGACTTACAAATAAATGTTCTAAATATAAGTTGTTATATTTCAGAACATGTCAGGAGACGATATGACTCCTCAGCAAATGTTCCAGATGATGCAAGCTCTTATGGAACAAAACAATGAGCTACAATCCAAACGAATGGCTGAGCAGGCTCAGTCATTTGCTGATCAGTTAAGGGCCAGAGATGAGGCCGAGGCAAAACGAAAGGCCGATAAGCGAAAGAACAAGGGGCAACAACAGGACGACCAGGGAGAAAGGCAAGATGATACTGGGTCTTCCAACAGATCAAGGGGCTGTAGGTTTAAGGACTTCAAAAGTAACGGAGCGGTTACTTTTGATGGGACTGGAGACGCCGTTACTGCATTGGAATGGATCACCACCACGGAGAGAACTTTCAGAATCAGCGATTGCGCTGATAAAGACATGGTCCGCTTTGCAACCGCTATGTTTGCAAGGGACGCTGTTAAAGATATGCATCGTCACAATCTGCCTATGCATATACATCTGCTAAATTAAAAGACTTGCAAATAATATGAAAATCTAAAACTCTATCTTCCCGCAGCGAAACGCGGGTGTCACCACCTCGTTATTAACAAAGTTTTGTTATTATAGCAGATCAGCAACTTCATATCTCATCACTCTGCTTTCTCCAAATTAACTTATTACGCGCGCGCGCGCACGCACACACATATAGATTGAGGTTCAGTGGGGAACCTTGATGCATTGAGAACTTCAGGGAACTAAAAATGCATCAAGGGCATTTTAAGAATATTAGATATAATTACCATTAATTAATTAAATATATTAATTTATTTTTAGAAATCTTTAAAAATTATTAGAAAACAAATCAAACATTAACTACATTTCCTAATTTCACTCCCTCTTTCTCTCCCCCCTCATCTCTCTCACAAGGCTCCCCCTCCCCCTCCCCCTCCCCCTCCCTCTACCGGCCACCACACTACCGCCACTCCCTCTATATTAGACTCGTAGTTAAAAAAAAGCATACCTAAGTTTGAATATTAGACATTTACTATAAATTCATATCCTCAACCATTATGTTATCATTACACGATGATATTTACATTAATGGTCTAATAGATATGCTTCTTTTTAATAGAGGTTAAATTAAGCATGACAAGGAAAACAAATTATGGACATAATCAACGAATTATATTATGTGTTTGATTAAAATAAGATAAAGATGATGTATTTGAAATGGTATGAAAATGTAAATATGTGATTGGTAAATATTTTTATTCAAAGGTATGATTAAAATAATAAAAATATGGTTACGTATTTATCTTCGCATAAAAGAGTTTCGTGTTTATGAGTGTCATTTATTCGTTAAATAAAAATTTTGGATGAAAATAAAGAACAAAACAGGAAAAAAAAAACTTTCATCATGTGTTTTCTTTTTTCTTGTGTATTTTTATTCTATCTTTTTATTGATTTGATGTTATCTTTTAGTAGTTAAATGAAAGAATAAGACAATAACATGACAACTAAAAAGTAAAGAGGCATGATCACCCAAGATTGCCAAACAATTGACCGAAGTCCTGTTATAAGCTTCGTTTGCAGATATAAAACATACCTAGTTTATAACCCACGTTTTACGTGGATATTTTTAATTAAATTTGTTTATATAAAATGTATATGAGTAAAAATAAAAACATACAAAAATAATAATTGTGTTTCTTTTTTATTATTTAATGATTAAAAAATAGAGTATATTTATCTTTTTTAAAATATTTAATTTTATTTATCTTTTATTTTTTTATAAGTTGTAATTATCTTAGAGGTGACACGTGACATTTGATGTTTTCCTTTATTATACATAATAATAATAATTTCCACAACTAATTTAAATTGTCACATTTGGATCTAATTATGATTATTATGGATAATAGTGATAGATATTTAATTTAGGTAAACATTAATTTTAAATGTTACAAAATTAATTTATTACTAATTAATTAATGAAAAAAATAAAGTCAAAATTTAATGCAATTAAGTTAAGGTGTTAAATTTGGAAAAAGAGATGGAAAAATAAAATTTTCTTGTATTGTAGAAATGACATATGACATGAATTGTTTTGTTTTATTATAATATATAGGTTAACCAACTCATGTATTACATCGGTTGATTTAGAAAATACATATTTTTTATATTTTAATAAATTATTATAAAATTAATATATAATTAAAATAAAAAAAATTGAAAGCTAGTTAAATTAAAGATAAAAAAATACTTAGTTGTTTGATATTAAATAAAAAAATATTATTATATTGTATTATTAAAAACAGATAATATGTGTTTGCAAAAAATGTTTCTTTTAATTTTTATTAACTTCAAATATGAAATATCAATGTAAGAAACAAAAAACTTCAATTATGTGAATGTGCATATATTTTAAAAATGATAAATTATAAAATGGAATATCTGAAAATCAACAATCAAAAGTTATCATATTCACAATTGAAGTTTTATCAATTAAATTTTAAAACTTGTTAGCAAAATAATTAACAAAAATTTTTAACTTTATTTACTACACTTCTACATTTGAATTTAACTATGATCCTTAAGGAGAATAATGACACGTATTTATTTTAGGTAAATATTAATTTAATACCAATTCATTAATGAAAAAATTAAAATCAAAATTTAATGTAATGTAACTAAGTTAAGGTAGTAAATTTGGAAAATGAATTTAAAAAATGGCATAGATATAATTATTGATTTTAATTAAGGGTATAAGAGACATTTCATAAATAATTATGAGTTGTCATTAATCTGGACCATTGATTTCTTTCCATCCAATGATCCAAAAACTCTAAGTGGTTTTCTTATTATATATAGTATATATGTTCATATATATTTAACTGATATAATTTGAAACTTTAATTCTACATAAAACATAATGCTTATATATATTTTATCACGATAAATAAAATGTTATGAAATATGATTTTATGATTATTTTTTATATTAAATATTTTATTATTAATTTGTAAAATCTGTATTTATTTTTATTATATTTTAATAAATTAATTTATAAACAATCAATGTATTTTTTTTAATTACATATATAGATAACTCTGTATAAGATATAGATGGATGTAAATCCAAATTTTATCTAAATTATATTGTTTTTAAAATGTTTTTTATATAGATATATAAATAAATGTTGATGACATAATATTTAGATTTAATTTTATTTAAATTTAATTTATATTAAAATGATAACAAAATTATGAAAATATAAAAATATGATGTGTCAAAAGAGCGTCATTTGACAATTTTTATTCTCTTTTATTTATATACAAAGATTCATTAATTTTATTAATGTATGTTTTTAATTGAGATATTTGATACATGATGTTTATATATTTTATTGAAAGAAATAATAAATGTTAAGGAAATATGCGCTTTTTTAATTTTGTTTTTTTTTTTCCTTTTCAAATATAATCTAATTTATTTTAAATCTTTATAATATATTTATATAATTTTAATTGTTTAAGATTTTTTACTGTGTAAACAGTATTTGGAGTTTATACATAGATTATATAACTTTTAATATTTTTTTGAGTTTATATCTAGAATAAATAATAAATTAACAAGCACCAAACAAATAATAATGACAAATAACATTATTAGATTATGTCAAATAGTAGATAGCGACATAAATAGGGGTATACTCGAGCCGAGTAGAGTATCACCAAGCTCGATAAAAAAAAACTCAAGCTCGAAACTCGGCTCAAGCTTGATTAAGCATTAGTTTTGAATGTGTGTGTGCATGATATTGTGATTATATATATTTAGAGATAAATATATAAATTCATTGTTATTATTATTATGCCGTTAGAATCATAGTCAACAAAATATTAAATAATCATTTTTAGTTACAAATCATGGTATATAGATAATTATATAGTAACATGAGAACCTACTTTTTTTTAAAGAATTATGATACTATAATAAACAAAATAATAATAAGGATTAAACTTTTAGTAAGAAAAAATAAGTTTTTTTTTTGTCTTTTACCAAATATTTTTTTTTGAAAGGTAAGAGATTTTATTAAAAGAATTTTGGTATATATAAAGAAAGTTTTCATTCCTACAAGCGTAAAATAGTTTATCTTTAATTAATATGTTTATGACTACAATATTACAGAACTATGTAAATATATATGACATTTAAAATAAAACTACAATATTACAGAACTATGTAAATATTTATATGTAAAATTATTTGTGTGTGTGTGTTGGTGTGTATACATATATTTTGAACCAATAAATTCTAATATATAAAAATATGATAACTTTTCTAGTATAAGTTTTTTTTTTTTTTTTTTTAAAATTAGATGTTAATTAAATCAAATAATTAATGAGATCTATAAATGAAATAGATGGTTATTTAATAGTATATATATGCTATGGTATGTAGGGTTTTTTTTTGTTAGGGATAAGGTTTTCTTCTTGTGTTGGGCTTCTTCTAGAAACCTTCTTGGATGCTTTTTCTTAGGTGTATCTATTTCAATAAAAGTTTTTCTTATAAAAAAGTATATGTTATAGTTATCTATAACTTATGTATTATATTTAAAATTTTCTTATAATAGCAATATGAATTTTAAATGACACACACACACACACACATATATATATATAGGGGTGAGTTCAATGGAAAACCACTATGCACCTGAAAACATGGAAACCTACGCCTACCGTCCGATTTGGTGCATTTCATGAAAAACATGATGGCATGATCGTAAATAAGGTGATGCATCACACGATATTTTGATGCATCACGCGGGATTTCGATGCATCACACGGGGAATTTGATGCATTTGTGGTGGTGCAGTGCGGTTTTCACAAGTTTTCAGATGCATAGTGATTTTTCATTGAACCCCCTATATATATATATATATATATATATATATATATATATATAACCGCAAATGAGACTAGATTATAATCGTAACCGTAATCCATAAAAGTACAAAACTACATTGCCACAACATCAACAAGCAAAATAAAAATGGATTCATACAAATTTGAACAAAATGAAAAAATGTTAAAACTCTCATTATGTTTTCATTATGTTTAATGATTGAAAACATAAAACTTATAGTAGAGTTCTGGGATCAAATTCACAAAACTGGAACTTGACAAGTAAAATGTTGTTTTGACTTTGTTACCAAACTGATTCATTTTTTAAGAAAAGAAAAAGAGTAAATACAGTTGACTGACTAATGGTGATAAGTGTAGCCCAAATGCATTGATTTTCGTTTATTTTAGTATTTACTAAAATATTTTGGATTCTGTCTAATACGGTGGTACACTACATTTCCACCATAACTTAAAAGAGTCAACTTTGACTTTCTCTAAACCACAAATTTCTCATTAGTTGGGTCTAAATGTATATTATTATTAATAATAGATAATTAGATACATAGGGATGTGTGGCAATCGCATTGTAATCAAATCCGAATTCAAATTATAAAATAACAAAATTCCCTGGTTTAGTCCCAAACCGTACAATAGATACTTATCTGGGATAATTACTAAAATAACCAAATCTCACACCTTTATTCACTTTTTAGCCATTTTATATACATTTTACCAAAATAGCCACAATTTACGTGACCACATTTACGTGATAGTCACAATTTACGTGATTTGTACTTTTTTTTTATTTTTTTAATGCATTACGTTACAAAAGGTGTTTGGTCACGTAAATTGTTGTACTTGGTCACGTAAAGTGTGACAAGACATCTCACCAAACATTCATGGGGAAGGAGCAAAAATGGTCACGTAAAGTACAACAATTTACGTGATCAGACACCTTTTGTAACGTAATGCACTAAAAAATGAAAAAAAGTACAAATCACGTAAATTGTGACTATCACGTAAACGTGGTAACGTAAAGTGTGGCTATTTTGGTAAAATGTATATAAAGTGGCTAAAAAGTGAATAAAGATGTGAGATTTGACTATTTTAGTAATTATCCCTACTTATCCATTTAAAAAAAGAAAATTATGAAATTATGAAATAGATGTATAAAAATATATTCTGGTTAAGGTAAATTTTTATTCAGCTAACAAACTAAAATTCTTCTTATACAATGATAACATATTTATAATTTAAAAAAAAAAAAAAAAAAAGTATTTCTTGTTTAAAGGTTTTAACAATATTTACAACCATATTGGTAACCTTCTTTCATAAAAAATAATCAAAGCATCCTTTTTAAAATACTTTATAAGTATGTTATCTTTTAAATAATTTTTTTTAATTCTTTACTTGCAATGGATTCCAACCATCTAACTTAAACATCTTGCCAATTATATGAAACAAGAAGCATCCACGAGTATAGAATTAACCTCAAGATATCATTTGTCTACGTATTGCGTCAGATGAAGATATAATATACTATAACATCCACTTATAGTGCAAAGTATTCAGAAAATTATAACGTAATTCATGACAATATGTTTAATACATGCATAAAAATACAATGTTTATTATAAATATTTATGTTTGTAAATTGTAAATTGTAGTTTTCTTTATTTGTAATATTATGGTTAAGCATAACAAATATCAATAATCTTTTGATTTTGTTAATGACAACCACCGTTTACCTTTTTCACATTTAGAGGGTGTTTGGATTTGCGTTTGTAAAAGTGCTGTAGCGTTTTGGAAACTAATAATCAGATAATAGTTGTAACAAAAAGTGCTGCAGGATATATAGTGTTTGGTTTAGCTTCTGCTGTTTGCTATCATAATTATCAAATAATCAGTTTTTAAAGTGTTTGGATTTGCGTTTTTACTTGTAAAATGACCAAATAATCACTTATTAAGCAAATAAGCTACATTTTTTAACTTATGAAAAAGTGTGGTAAGATTAACGCTAAACGCAAATAATCACTTATTAACGTATGCAATCCAAACACTTTAAATTAAGTATTTGCGTTATTGTAACGTAATAAGCTGATAATCTGGTTCATAACGCAAAACCAAACACCCTCTTAATGTGGTCATCTTTTATTAACTATAATATTAAACTATAAAATTATGTCGTTTGTAACAACTAATATTTTTTTTATCTTAAATATTATTAAAATTAAACTAATCAATCATAACGTTAATTTTTTAATCGATTATAACATCTAATTGAATTTAGAAATTTATTACTTGAATTGTGTGTGCTTTGCAATTTACAATTTTTTGTTTGAAAAATTATTTTGTGTTCTTAACGATTCTAAATTTAGGTTTTTAAACTCTTTAAAGTAATAGCATATGAGTTTGATGTTTGTAAAAATAAAAATAAAATAATAATTAATATAAACTAGATCATAAGAAATGATAGAAACTTTTTGATATAGTAATATATCAAGGAATAAAAGAAAACATAATGATAACATGTTTTTATTAAAATCTCATGATAATCAAGATAAATTAAAGTGAATAGTATAGCATTACTTCTATAATTAATACAGAGGTGGTTATAAAATAAATGAATTCTATTTACACATCCTACCATTAATGAAATATGCACGTTTAAAATTTGAACACTCTACTTCTCTCTCCTTTCTCGTCTAACCCATACCCTATGCTTGATTGCTTTCTCTTTCCTCTCTTTATCTCTATGTAGGTGAGAGGTGTCAATAGCAACCCCTATAAATTATTATAGAATTTAAAGCTTACGATGCAAATTAAATTGGAAATCGGCACCACAAGCACTACAAGTGTTATAATATTCATTGCTATTACATCAAAAACGACCCAAAGTCGCTATTCAAGCCAGATACACAAAGGTACAAACAACAAATACATAAAAGGTCTCATCTTTCTTTTTAACTATGTCTAGCTCATGGTAATCGAAACACATCTTGAAGGTCTCATCTTTCTTTTTAACAAATAGAACACCCATGAAGAAGAACTTGTTCTAATGACCCCATCATATCAAACAACTCTTGTAGTTGCTCCATCAATTCCCCATCTGACTGGTAGTCCAGAGATATTCGAAAACACGTCCCGAATATTTAGATACTATAAGCACACCGGAGACTGGTTTTTTAAGTCTTGGCATCAATAGAATAAGCAATATAAGCACTACATTAGGATTTGACAACAAAAATAAGACATAAATCACATTTTCACCTTTCGCCGTATATACAAACATCATGCCCTTTGGTTGTGGTGATTCTTATCATACATTCGGAATGGATAATGTTAATTTTATTGCCGATAAGTCGGTCTATACCCAAGATAACATTGAACTCGCCAAAGTCCATGGCTATCAAATCAATTGTAAATGTGCAATCATCAAGAAGAATCATGCAACCACTATATACCTTATAAACTATAACACATGTGTTGCTAGTCGTATCTATTTCCTGTCTTACATGTAGCATGTTAGGTGTCGGGTTAAGCTTTTGTGCGAAGGTTGTGGATATGAAAGAAGACCAATTAACACTTAAGTCAAATAATGCTCTAGCAGGTGTAGAGTTAACCTTAAGAGGATGAAACCTGAGAGTTGAAATCAGGTCCCCCTTTAAAGCTCAACCACTAAAATACCCCTATGGGGTTTTTCAAAAACATACAATTACAACCTCTAGAGTGTTTTTCAACAATGCCCTCACGTTGGCTTTCAATGCTTCAACACAACTGTTTGATGAATGTACCTTGACCTGCCAGTATTTAGAATAATCAGTTGGGACGGACTCATCAGAGTGACTCCGGTTATATGGTTGTACCACCTTTTTGTTTTTCTTGCTCTTGGCCTCATCTCCAGCCTAGAACCGACCATTAATTAAACGTTCAGTCCGTTCATAATGATCAGAAATTAGTAGCATTTGACATAGCAAACACCAAGTACGAGGACCAAGATCTTCCTTGTGATTGGATTCAGAATTAGTGAAGAAGGGAGTTTTGATTCTAACTCTAAGCGCTAGATCCTACAGCCATTGCTGAAAGGTAAAATAGGAAAAATAAAAATAAAAATAAAAATAAAAAATCAAGGATAGAATCCCATAAAATTAGTCTAACCCTTCCCTTCCTACAGCTTTCACAAACCAATCTTAGTTTAGATGAGTTTCAAGATAATCAATACTAATGTCATAACTTAAGTTTAAGTCCAAGCGCCATTGCTGACACTTAAATCCCTTAAACTATTACTTTGATACCAAATTTAAACACTCTGCCAATCAAATGAAGTAAGAAGTGCACAGTAAATTGGAGTAAGGAAATTATGCTTTCAGCAAGAGCTTGATGGAAAATTGCAAGAACTAATGCTTGATTTCAACGATTGTAAGAAGATTTGGAGAAGAGAATGGACCCGTAGCTTTTCCACACGCACAATTGAGACTTTTAGGGAGAGAAATAATGAAGTGAGTGTTTAGTCCTGATATGTGTTTATTACATGTAGTTTAGTGGATTCCAAGTTTCAAGACTTAGCACAACATACCCTTGTACTTGAAAGATTAGAATAACTCTTAAACTATAACGATGATCTTTTATATATTTCAATAAATGACATCAAGTACGACATATATGACATCACATATTCACATTTGAAATAAAAAAGAGCTTAAAACAGACAGATGTTACATTATCTTTTCATGCAATTATCCTAAAACCAATAAAATGCAAGTCTTGCTTAGTTGTAATTTGTATAACAAGGCTTTTCGATTGTGTTCCTCTTGATTTCTTATAAAAAACAACTTTTTTCAAAATTTGAAAATAATAAAGACGATTTAGTGCTGATTCTTTCTTGATGAAAACGGACTCAATCCAGTTACCAAAATTAATTGTTACAAAAACTTTCATAATTGCAAATATGGACCATATCAAAAAGTTAGTCACCAGATCGGTCCAAAAGAGGTACAACTACTAAAATTGACCGATGACAAAAGTGCATAGCTAATTAGTAACGATACAATTCTGTAAAAACAGATGGGCAGAAAGATAATGTCACCTTGTAACCTTGCCATGTAATGGAACTTGGGGATTAATTTCATAGATCCCATAATGGAATTGCTATAAATTTATGTGGAGGATGAAGTGCAAGACTTGCAATTACATGAAAGTAAAAGGCTACTTACTAGTTACAACTTACAAGGGACAGCAGATCCACCAGGTATTCATGCATGTATTTAGAAACATTTTGGTCATTTTTCACATATTCACTTCGATTGATATTTATCATCATCAGCAAAAGTAGGGTTAGCCAATAGAGCCACAATGAAGTCTTCCAAAATCTATGATCAATCAGGGTATTTACAGTTGTTCCTGCTCCTACAAAAGAGTAATAAACCATGTTGTATTAGCAAAGTGATGCATTTGTAGCATCAAGATAACACATGGATTAAGCAGCCTGCTAAACTTCAGGGCACAAATTATCGACTCAAAACATGTGATGTTCCATATCAAATGTGGTGCATTTATCACAAAACAATTAACCACAGTTTCATATGGTACAAATATTTCATGTAGGAACCGACTAACCGAGTGATGATAGGGAAAATCGTAAAACAATCATATCATAAACTGTTGAAATAAGTTCAAATTACGTAAACATCTATTGAGAAATAACAGCTTGAGGTTATTTAGCCCCTTGCATATAGATGCAAGAATATTTAGGGGAAAAAAAAAACCTAAAGGTTGAGCAAGCAGACCCGTA
The DNA here is from genome assembly GCA_020465985.1 of Centrapalus pauciflorus. Lineage (NCBI taxonomy): Eukaryota > Viridiplantae > Streptophyta > Magnoliopsida > Asterales > Asteraceae > Centrapalus > Centrapalus pauciflorus. Next base: position 893,389 of record JAANYP010008403.1, read on the forward strand.
GACCTCCACTTATTTGATAAGTAGAGCATCATGGATGAAACCGTTAAATAAACACTACCTAAAATTTTGAGATTTTTCGCACGAAACTCAGTTGAGCCAAATAATTACTCTCAGCAAAATCATGCAATGTTCGTCGAGCTCGAGAACCATCATGTGCATACTCTTCCTTCAGGAACTTCCTACATTCATCAGTATCCTGTAATCAATATGGCAATTATTAAGTTGTTATGTAATACATGGTAAAAGGAATATGCATCAAAAGGAGAATGTAAACCAAATAAATAAGAAACAGCCCAAAGGCCCGAATGATTGTTCTATTGGCCTAATTAGATAAAGAACCATACCTGCAAGAATTTCAACATCTGCTCTTCAATTGTACCATGCATAGCCAAAGTTTCTACATGGATTGGGCGTGTGGCACCCATTCTATGAGCACGACTAATAACCTGTTCCTCCATGCTGACAAATTCCAATCACTAACAATCAGTCAATGGCTACTCTTCTAATTAGAGACCCATCAACAGCAATATCAACAACAATAACAAGAAACTTGTAACACCAAACTCTCACTATTTACACACTGATGTTGATGTTACAGACAACCATGATAGACCATGGATCATATACTATAAGGGAGTGACGAAAGTAGGATCAACTGATTGCAAGCAAATTTCACACAGAAATACCAACAGAGAGGAATGAAAGGAATTAAACTAAACTTTATCCTCACATGCATCACATAATTTGACATCGGAGTTCATTCTTTTTAGCACCAATATGAGAACATGTGTATAAACTTTCATTATGCACAAGGGTATACATCTAAATTAATTTGTTAATTTGCATTTTTGATTGTTCAACTCACACTGAATTTGCATAAAAGTTATTAAGCGAACAAACTTAATTGAATAGCTCCCCTTTATAAAAATGACATTCTTCTGCGAGACTCCATCCAACCAAATCCCATTTTTAAAAGAATGGGAAAAAACATCGCCAGATCTTTCCGGCTGGAGGCAAACTAAAATGGAATTATGGGGATGAATGGACTACATGGGCAATTAGGCATGCATACATGTATATGTTCATACTGATAAGCGGCTGTTACAACATGAAATCTCATATCCACTAAAGGTACAATTAAACAGATTTTTATGCAACGAAGTCACAGGTCTTTTTTAACTACAGTAAAGTGCCTTCTCGGTTCTCACATCCTGCAAGCGCCTTATAAAATCCTTTCTACACATATGCACCATCACACATGTATTTGAAACAAAGGAGTCGCAACACTATCTGGACTTCTATATATAGCACAACTAATAAAACATAGTATTTACTTCATATGCAAAAACAGATCTTAAAAAAATACCTTTTATCCCATATAGGCTCCATTAGAAAGACGTGTGTCACAAAGCTTAGATCAAGACCTAGTGCTGCACTTCCGTCCATAAGAAGAGCCATACAGTCCTCATCATGCTGGAAGGTTGCCAATGATTTCACCTACATCAAGTGCAACCGACTTAAAACATATCATTGGGTTAAGTACCATTTTGACCATCCAACTTTCAGATTTGTCCCATTTAGCCACTAAACTATTTTTTGTCCTGATTTAACCACTAAACTTTGTTTAATGTTCTATTTTGGGAAAAATGAATAAAATCAATGGCTAAATCTACAAAATATGATAGTTTAGTGGCCAAATCGTGACAATTTTCAGTGGCTAAATCAGTAAAAAGAATGTTTAGTGGCTAAATATGTATACAAAAAATAGTTTTGTGGTTAAATCGAGACAAAAAATAATTTAATGGCTAAATCGAAAAAAATCTAAAATTTGGATGGTCAAAATAACACTTGACCCTATATCATTCAGTAAATAACTCCACATTTAAGATACATTCAGAACTACACTCAAACTACACAAAATGAACTACAAGATTCTTACCTTGTTAACGGAATGCATTGGACTGTACATTCCCACAAATTTGATGCCAGCAACCGTCAACTGGAGAAAGAATTCATAAAATCACATTGCTTACAGGAACTTCACATCAAACTGTTTGTGCTCAACATGAAATCAAGAATTACCTGCTGTTCAATGACATGTATATGCTCGAGAAACTGAGAAAATATTAGCACTTTCTCAGGAGAACCATTGACAGATGAAGCAGAAGCCTTGCTTCTCCAAAAGGGTGTAGGAAGATCATCAATCTCTCTCTTACCATGGCCCTCATTGATGTAGCTGTCTGTTATTTTATTTGTTTCTTGCAAAATTTTCAACCTCTGTACAAGATATGAAACTTTACTGCTAGATGTTGATTGCCAATCAGGATTCCAGTCATCCTGGAAATACAATCACAGTGACATCAGAACAACAGCAAAAGATATCGAAAGCATACGTTTTTCAAATGTTCCACCTAGGTGGCTTGGTACATTTATATAGTAGACCCAAATACATAAACTGAGATTTTTCACACATCAAATCATCGAGCTTACAAATTGTGTTCCATTTCGGTCACTTCCAAGAAAAAATGGCCATGATACCCTTGTATATTTTGCTAACACACTCATCCTCCAATCTAACAAACTCGTGGGAAAAATACCCAAGGTATTATGATCATATTTTAAGATAATTTAAGAGTATTAAGAGTGTGTTGTGAGTTTAGTGACTTGGTGTGTAGAAAACAAAAGGTATGGTTATGGGTTACCTAGGTGGAACATTTTTGGTGCTGTTCTACAACCTAAAACAGAGAATAACACTTGTTATAAAAGCCTGCCTGTTTATATGAGGGCTGTAATTCAATCAAATCCTTCGGAACAGGCCACTTTGGATTCGGATTTTCAGGCCGGGCTAATGTTTCAGGACTTTGCATCTCATATAAATTGTCACAGCCAGGGAATGTACACTTTTCACTGTTTAAAGCAACGCAATCAAGGCATAGTAGATGCCTACACGGCGTTATGACGGGCAGCCGACACCATTCTTCACATCTGTAAAAAAGATCAATCAAGATAGACAATCATCGTATAATCACTAAAGCTTCATGATTGATGGCATCTTAATCTTAAACAGTTGAATTTTACCTCATACAGTTTCCACCATATAGAATGTTATATCTTATAAAAGAATATTCCTCCGAAAGTGGATCCAGACCTTTTTCCACCAAGATATCCATCGTTTCCTGGATATCTTGACCAGCATCTGTTACTTTTATATGTCCAGCTACACAACAAGATAACCTCACATTTCTAATGGTGGTACTACGAAACTTCCATTGCTTCGGATTCAGCAGACTTTCAACATGAGAAGGATCATTCCAATCAGCCATTAGTATATTACGACGTACCGTAACTACTAATTCATTGTAACTCCTCGCATGCTCTTCGTTGAAATTCAAAAATATCACCTTTTTAATGCAAGGAGGAATCATCCGTAAGTCTTTTTTTCTAGCGCTAATCATGCACCTACGGAGTAACTGCAACAAACGTGCCCGACCCTCTTCCATCTTCGCTTCAAATGGCCTGAGTATGCCAGCTTCCCATGAAGTATGATCCAATCCGTATGCTTCTTCACGGAGGAACTTAAGCATTGGTTGGAGATTTGAAAGTTGACTATTCGGCGTATTAGGAGTAGGCGTTCCGGTTAACAACCAACGATTAGAAGCTGTCAGTGAAACTGACAATTGTAATTTGTTTGTCAAGTTCAAACTTGACCCGAGGGTGTGCCCCTCATCGAATATGACTCGTAGCCAATGTACTTGCATCAAGACACTTCTCTTTTTTGGACTCCACTCCGCGCTTAAACGACTAAAAGTAGTGATAACAACATCATAGTCCCAAGCAATATTATGCACAGAGTGCTTTTTATTATCAGTCCAAACATACACACGTAATTGACCAGATTTGACGTGCTTTTGGATTTGATTCTTCCAGTGGTCTACTAGATTTGCAGGGACCACAATTAGAGTTGCCCTGGACAAATAGAACCTAATGGAATCAAGCGGCTCACAGAGAGCTATCCTGAGGGCAGCCAAATCAAAAGCCAAATTGACTAAATTTCGAGGGTAGTGCCACCTCATTGTTCCCTGCTCTATCCTCTTGACTAACCCAAAGGCTTGAAAGATTTTATGAAAACCACGGACTTCTCCAGTAGCTAGCACTCTAGTTCCTGTGAGAGGGTGGACCAATCCGGTTGTCTCCATTTTTGAAAGCTTATCTTGTGTTAGTTTCGTCAACCAAATTAAGGCCTTTTTAGTTTCAAAATTCATCAGTATGTAGTGCTCTTTAAGGACGCTAGCGAAAAATGAAACGTTTTCCTCTCTGCCTTCTGTAGTTCCTTTGGTATAAAATCCAGGCAAGTATGTTACTGATTGACAGTTGTCCCATGACTCTTCAGGAACACTGCAGCTCTGATGAAATGGATCACTGTTCATACTACAAAACCAGGCAGCGGAAGGATCCATGGCATGAGAATCCACAAGTCTCCGCCACTTGCGACAAGCATCACACTGGGCCCATGTTTCGTTAAGTTCAAAAGAGTCTGCAGTGTTCTTCTTAGATCTCTTGCTCATGTTATCATATGGTTTTCTCTTTTCCGAGGTCTCCCCAACCTCTCTTTCGCTAGGTGGAGGCGCTCCTTCATATGCGTTCAGGAGATTTCTCTTGACTTTCGTCCAGCTTCGGGTGCACTGAATATTAATTTTTGCTGGTGCAGATTTTATAAACATTGGTGTCTTGGCTTTTTCAGAAGACGTCTCGTTTTGACGTACAGGACTAACGTTTTCAAGAAAAGTTAGGCCTCTTCGACTATTACGTCCAGCAATCTTTTTGCTGGGCAGCACACTGCCACAGTTAATGTCACCACCACGTTCATAATAACCACATTTCTGGTCACCATTTTGTTTACACCAGATAATTTCTACCCCTTCTGGTGGGTCTGCAAGAGTTCCGAGTGTTTTCAAAATCAAGGATAAAGCAGTTATTGTCTTACCTAAACCAGGTTCATCACAGAACATACCCCCACGGAAGTCTTTAATCATAGGAACTGACCCTGTTACAACCTCTCCAGAAACCGTATTTATATTGAAAGCAAACCCATCTTCAGTTGCAAATTTTATGTACAATGGATTCGGAAAAACTTCAGGATCCCGTTCCCGCTTTAACATCCACTCAACTGCTGACTGCTGGTGTGGAAAAAGTTTAAGCTTCATGGATGGCATTATCGTTGCTGCCAATAATCTTAGATGACGACAAGCGGAGGAAACCCTAAGAAGTTCAAGAGGACCAAGTGCGGTTAAAATATTGATCAAAACATCATCGGGCAATAGCCAAAAACCAGATGTACAAGTATTATCTGCAGGATTTACTTTCGAGTGGACAGAATCTCCCTGCATTGACACACTAGGTAAGCTACTAAAAATCTCGTGGAGTTCAAACAGTTTTTTTCGAGATGTATCAGGTGAATTACAATGCTGGTTGCATCCAAGAACATGACAATCTGAAATATTCCACATGTGGTCGTCAATCTCAACATCAGGTTTGCAAAAATCGAGCATCAAGCTCCTGACCTGCCAGTCACAACTGTTCAGGAAGTGATTTGCAGAAAGTTAGAATTCATGTGAAAAAAATAGAACTTTCATATTGATAAACAAAAAAATGTGCATGCAATCCAGAAGCAGGGTTGCTTCGAACCGTCTTTAAATCCTACTATCAAGTGCATCGATGTGCAGCCTCCAGTTCCAAGGTGTGGGGTTGACCTAATCCCTGAATTATTGACCATGAAAAACTAGGCAACGCAGTTTTGACGATGTGAGGGAATCAAAGTTCTTGAATTTTTTATCATACAAAGTGACAAAACATGAAGGCTATATATCTGGAGTAAACCTGAAGTCTTACAGCTTCAAGAGACAAAACCAAGGCATGGCACCACAAGTGTTTACTTTTGATAATTTGGACTAGTAAGTACAAATCAACTTAGTTGAAACCATATAGCAAATGAATTTATAAGATAATTCTTCCTTTCATCGGTTTGCTTAAACTTATACACACACATGTAACTGAAGTAGTGCATTATGAACTTCAAGAATTTCCGAATCCCAATACCCAGTATCACATATTAGAATCTCACTGTTTCTGCATTTGTACCCTTGCCACAGACAATTAATAGAAGAAAACTTAGATGTCACAGAGGGTGGTGATGTGAATGTCCACTTGAACATAGTGAAAGGATCATTTAACTCAGTGGTAGGCTGTAGGGCTCACTCCCCCTCACATGATGAAACAGTGTGGTAATGTCAGGGCTTTGGGGTGATGGTTTTGGTAGGTTGGGTAACCCATAAGGCCATAACTATCTATTCACCCCACGGTGAAACAGATAGAGAAAAGCTAAGGATTATGTAAAGGTGTAGTGATTCCGTTTCTTGAACTGCAGCTCGTTGGGCATTTTTTGCCTCAAGTATTAAATGGCCGCAAACCTTCATGGATACGGCGATAATTGGAAGACATTAAACATTCCTTTCAAGGACAAAAGTAACATGATTACACATGGGGTGCGGTGTTTTTCTTATTAATTATTTAGTTTCCTCATGATAATTAGTTTTTTTGTTAATCAACTCCCTTATACTAGTATATTATCTTTATCAACCAGTTTCCTTATGTTACTTGGTTTCTTTTCATAAATCCGTTTCCTTGTATTGTCACGACTCACGTCTAGTTGACCAAATTTCTTGATTAACATTTTATAATAATAATAATATGTATAGGAGTATAGGACATTAAGGTGAAGGGTAGAGGACGATAAAATTTGAGTCTGATAAATGTGGAGACCCCTACTTCTTGAAGTGTAGGAACTATTATTTTGTGTCTTCTCTTTATGCCCATTGTTATTTTGTTACTATTTGTGTATCACTACAGTATTGTACTCTTTATTTATATAACAAGACATAACCTAATGAGAATTTAAATCTTTTCAGTTAAAATCAACATCATAAACACCATCGTAAATTCGTAACAGTAACTTTTAGGCAAGTAGATAGTTTTAGCTCGCCGAAGATAAAAGTTTCCAGTCAATAATTCATAATGAACATCCCAAGATAGAAATGTTGTAATTTGCATGAGATGGAGGAATAATTTAACAGAATTCTGCAAAGAAAACTTCTAAACCATGTGAAACACATACCAATGAGAAAAAAAACAAAAATCAAGCATAGGTATCAACATTGTAAATAACGGTAGGCAACCAGAGGCATAGATTTATTCAATCATATTTACCATCACATAATCAAAACGGTTGTAGTAACTAATACACAAGAGCAACTAATTGAAGAGTCCCACACCTCAAATGGCGAAAAAGAGCTCCCGCCGTGGACCTTGATCTTGGAAACTGCCACCCAGACCACAAAGCAATTGGCAAATATACATCAACCAGAACCACAACCCTTGTCTCTCCATCTTCCTTCTTCCGTACAATTCGAACCACTCTTGAATCAATCTTCAAACACTTGTTGTTTACCAAAGCGTGAAGCTGATGAACCACGCTTACACTGCCATGCACTAGCCCTATCTTGCTCAACTTCTTCTTCGACACTATCCTTGATCCACCACTACTTTCGGTCTTAAATTTATTCCCAGAATCCTCTCCATGGACCGCAGTAGAGTTCACAGAGGTCGAATTGATCAATGACAGAAAAAAGCCGTCCGACGACACAAAACCGACATCGGTTCCATCACGAAAAATATCACAGCGGGTGTTGAGATTTAGGGTTTTGGTAATGCCATTGTTAAAATCCTGATTCTCAGTGTTGGTAGGGGAAATCGAGAGAACAACACATAAGTAACCGCAGAGCTTGTGATCTCGGATGAAGTGAGCTTGATTTTCCTCCATAAAACGAAAGATAAAAAATTGAGGGATTTCAGGGAAAGAAAGAACAATGGAATTAGGGTTTGACGTAGAAGAAAATTTTCATAAATTGTTGCTTGGATGAACCGACGGATGTTTGTAAGGTTTGATTCGGTGGGTAACTCTTAACTACTTCCGATTTTTATCGTTTCCATGTCCACAAGAATAACACAATTCAAGAAAGCAGAGTTTGATGGTTTTTGCATCAAAAATACAAAAGTACAAAACTGGTCCCTGTACTTAATCTTGGTTTTCAATGTGCTCACTTATAGAGACAGGAAATGATTGTTGTTGCTATATTTTTGTAATTAAGCTAAAAAATAAATAATTACGATGTTTAAAATTCAATTATTATTTCCATAAAATGCATTCATCCATTTAAAATTCAATTAATTGTTCGATACGCTACATGTAAAGCATTTATTGTTAACGTTGTCACAGTCTTAATGATTAATTGTGTTAATATAAGTTTAGATTTTTATTAAATCTAATCATGTGCGTAACATATGTATTCTAAAAGTCATTTTAAACATTTTTTTCTTTCCAAATTTCTAACTTCGATTGCATTGTTAAATCATGATATGTAACACCCCGACTCCCGAGCAGGTACGTGTAATTATCCTATTGACTAATTATAATAGTGATTATTGCGTTGGTCCAATTGCGTCCCGTATAGTGGATTATACGTGTCGGGACGGGGGATTACGTGGATTCGGGATATAATTTTAGTGGATAAATTATAATTATGGATTCACGAGATTAAATGGGATTTAATGATATAAATAGTGGATTTTTGATATTGGGGTCGGGTATCGGTGTCGAACCCGCGATATAACGGGATCCGTTTATGTAATATATGTGTGTGACGTGCGTTCTTATCTCCCTTTTGTGCAAAACCTAAGATAAGTGTGTGTGTGATCCTATGCTACTGATTCAGTGAGATTGAAGCCAATTGAGTGGAGTTAATTGCTGGAAATTGGATCAAAATCTTTCCCCTTTGTGTTCTTGAAGTTGCAAGGTAAGAAGTCTCTCAATTTGAAATTGATTTTGTGTGTTAAACATTGAGATATGTTGGGAATTGGTTTGGTTATGTTTGGGTAGTGTTTTAGTGTCATTTTGATGAGTTAAATCTGCTGAAATCGAGCTGTGGGGATAAAATTATCCCGGGACAGAACAGAAACAGAAAGCAGGGGCCTGCTGTTCGACGCGAGCGCGGCCGCGATGTTCTTCCTCGAGCGCGGGCCGCGATCGGGCCAGTGCGGCCGCGATCGGGCTTCTGCGGGCTTGGGTCGGTTTGGGCTTTGGGGGTCCGTTGGGTTGTTTTGTGGGTTCATTTGGGTATATTAACAGTTATGGGATAATCGAGATTAATCTGGGAGAATTAATTTGTGTACAGGGATTCCCAGAGATTGTTACGGGCCGGGTTCGGATCAGACAGTTAGGGAAATTGTGCAGGGTGATCCAGGTGAGTACGCGAGACTTTTTCCAAAGACTAGTCGTTGTCTTTCGAGTCTTTTGTGTTAATATTTCATATGTGATTATATGAATTGTTTGGGCACTGCGAGTTGCCCCTCAGGTATGATCTTTCTTTCTTACTATGTGTTATATTTGAGATCCATTACTATATATTGCGATGAGTATCGTGGGAGCTGTGTAGCTCTGTTTGACCCTGTGAAGGGTTCCCATATATATATATGCGGCCGTTATTCCTGTTAGCTTCCACGGGCGTGGTTTGGCTCCAGGGGGGGAGGGATCCCCAATCGAGATGAGTATCTCTTTCTGTATTGGATCTCTAGGGTCTCTGATTAGAGGCTCGTTGGCATGTGTTATGCCACGTAGTGTAGGGCTGCCATGTGACATGCGATGTGTGATTATGTGAATTGTGCAGTGTCTAACCCTTGTGTACTCACGAGCTGCGAAGCTTACGTATTCGAGTCTGATGTGTGTATCAGGGGGACCGAAGATAGGACCGCCAGCTCCTGAGCGACGATAGGAGCTTGACTTGCTGCGATCGGGAGATTCTGCTTTTGTTATCTGTATGTGATTACTTTGCTAGAAACTTTGGGACAAATGATACTGGATTCGTATGTGAATATTTGGGTTCGGGTCAGGTTTTGTATGTCGGGTTGACTTTTGGATATTATGGTTAATGCGTGTGAAATGTTTTAATTCATCAGTGTTTGTGCAAACCCTTGACATGTGTGATGGATCTTATATGCGTTAATGCCACATGTGTATTGTAAATGACGTGGCTTTTGGTTGGGATTAGAGGGTGTTACATGTATGGTATCAGAGCTTGTGGTTTTAGTATTGAGTATCAGTGGATGCTTGAGCTTAGACCGTGTTCAGATTCTTGGGGAGTATTCCGGTGACGGATACTAGAGGATTTAATTATCCTGGCTTAGTGTATAACACTGGGAGACCTACTTCTTTGTGCTTAATTGCCTTGTTTTGTGCAGATCAGTATGGCAGACCAGGGAGAGGGTTCTGGCGCGGGTAAGCCGCCGGGTGATGATGAGTATATCCGCAAGTCAGAGTTGTTTGGAGTTCTTACAGAGTTCTATAGACAGCAGAGAGAGCTGGAGAGAGAGCAGAGGCATGATACGGGGCCACGTTCTGGGGATGGTCAGGATACGGGCACGGGTGCAGGTGCCTCTTCCTCTACATCTCAGCGAGGGGGTTCATTTAAGGATTTCATGACTGGGAATCCTCCAGAGTTCAGAGGCGGGGGTGAGCCAGGGATGGCACTCGCGTGGGAGCGCGAGATTGAGTCTGCATTTCGGGTTGCTCATGTGGACCCGAAAGACATGGTAGGGTATGCCACGTATCAGTTGAGGGGTGGAGCCTCACAGTGGTGGAGATCTATTGAGTCTTCCATGTCTGATTCTCGTGCATATGCGATGTCCTGGGCTCAGTTTAAGGACATGTTTGAAATTCAGTATGCACCCCGTGATGAGCAGCGAGAGATGGAGCGCCGTTTCCTCCACTTACATTAGAGGGATCTGTCCGTGCAGCAGTATGTGGATCGCTTCAATGAGTACTCCCAGTTCGCGCCGCAGCATGTGGGTACGGAGAGGCGCAAGGCCGATGCCTTTGTTGACGGCCTGAGACCAGATATCAGGGAGTTTGTGGGACTACAGGTGACGTCCTCTTTTGCTAGGGCGCTAGAATTAGCTCGCATGAGAGAGCGAGAGATCGAGAGGCAGCGAGAGCAGCCGCCTACTCAGAGACAGCGTACGGGAGCCACTGAGCAGTCTAGTTACTGGCGCGAGCCGAGGGATCAGCAGCCCGAGCAGGGCCGTCAGCAGGAGCAGAGTTCAGGTCCGCGTAGGGACCGAGGCAGGGACAGAGGCAGAGATAGGGGTCGGGATGAGAGATCCCGGGGACGGGGTCAGAGAGACAGTCATGCGGCCAGTCAGAGCAGTGTTGGGCAGGGGTCCCGGGCATCGGGGAGTAGAGCTGACAGTTTATCCGGAGAGCGAGATTGTCCGAGATGCCACCGCAGGCATGCCGGACCGTGTGCCAGTGATCAGTTTCGGTGTTTTAGATGTGGCCAGTTCGGCCACACAGCTACAGCCTGCACAGCCCCAGAGGCATTATGCTTCCGATGTGGGAAGCCGGGCCATCGCATGAGAGACTGCCCAGAGACAGCACCAGCAGTACCGGGAGCGAGCACGAGCGGTGCTAGAGTCGAGCCTTCTTCTTCCACCTCCCGCAGGGATGCAGCTCCGAGAGCCAGAGGCCGGGTGTTCCAGGCCACAGCTGAGGAGGCCAGAGATGCTCCAGATGTTGTTACGGGTACGTATATTCTGAATGGCTTGCGTGCGCGAGTCTTATTTGATTCTGGAGCCGATCGCTCTTATGTGTCAGTGTCCTTCTGTGCTTATTTTACTGTTGTTCCTACTGTATTATCTGTGCCATTGATTGTCGAGAGGGTAGACGGCAGTACCGCTTTAGTGAGCCGTATTTATCGAGAGTGTGTACTCGAGATCGATACTCACCGATTCTTGATCGATTTACTGCCTATCGAGATCAGCAGTTTCGATGTGATCGTCGGTATGGACTGGATGACAGCCCGTCAGGTGGATATTCTTTGTGCTAAGAAGATGATCAGGATACCGATTTCTGAGACCGAGACCGTGACAGTTTACGGGGAGAGACGAAAGGGGGAGATTGGGATTATCTCGATGATTAGAGCTCAGAGATACGTGACCAAGGGTTGCGAAACCTTCTTGGCTTATGTGATTGACGCCCAGAAGGAGAAGACGAAGGTAGGGGATGTACCTGTAGTGCGAGACTACCCTGAGGTATTCCCAGATGAGCTACCTGGGCTACCGCCAGATCGCCAGGTAGAGTTCCGGATCGACCTTATCCCTGGAGCGGTGCCGATTGCGAAGACGCCTTACAGGCTGGCACCCACTGAGATGCGAGAGATGATGACTCAGCTTCAGGAGTTGCTGGATAGGGGATTTATCCGTCCGAGCTCATCACCATGGGGAGCACCGGTGTTGTTTGTGAAGAAGAAAGACGGTACCATGCGAATGTGTATCGATTATCGGGAGTTAAATAAAGTGACAGTGAAGAATAGATATCCACTTCCGCGAATCGACGATTTATTCGATCAGCTACAGGGATCTAGCTTCTTCTCGAAGATTGATTTGCGATCTGGATATCATCAGCTGAAGGTCAGGGAAGAGGATGTGCCCAAGACAGCCTTCAGGACGCGCTATGGACACTATGAGTTTCTAGTCATGCCATTCGGACTGACTAACGCACCCGCAGCCTTCATGGATTTGATGAATAGGGTGTGTAGAGCCATGTTGGATCGATTTGTGATCGTGTTCATAGACGACATATTGATCTACTCGAGGAGCGCTGAGGAGCATGAGCAGCACTTGAGGGAGGTCCTAAGCGTGCTGCAGAAAGAGAGACTTTATGCGAAATTTTCGAAGTGTGAGTTCTGGCTCCGAGAGGTGCAGTTCTTGGGCCATGTCGTGAGCAGTGAGGGCATCAAAGTGGATCCTGCGAAGATCGAGGCTGTGATGGGTTGGGAGCAGCCTAAGACCGTGCCAGAAATTCGTAGTTTCCTGGGATTAGCAGGCTACTACAGACGGTTCATTCAGAATTTTTCGCGGATAGCCATGCCGTTGACGAGATTGACGCGGCAGGGCGTACCATTCGAGTGGAATGACGAGCAGGAGACTGCCTTTGCTGAGTTGAGAGCTCGATTGTGCCAGGCGCCGGTGTTAGCCTTGCCCGAGGGTACGGATGATTTCGCTGTGTACTGTGATGCATCAGGGACAGGGCTGGGTTGTGTGTTGATGCAGCGGGGCAAGGTGATTGCCTACGCTTCGAGACAGCTGAAAACATATGAGGAGAATCATACTGTCCATGATCTTGAGTTGGATGCCATAGTCTTTGCGCTAAAGATATGGCGACATTATCTATATGGGTCCCAGTTTGTGGTTTATACGGATCACAAGAGCCTTCAGTATCTTTTCAGTCAGAAGGAGTTGAACATGCGACAGAGACGCAGTTTAGAGCTTCTGAAAGATTATGACTGTGAGATACAGTATCATCCTGGAAAGGCGAACGTTGTAGCTGACGCCTTGAGTCGTAAGGCGTGCGTTCAGACGATTACCTCCCGAGCTGTGAGACTCGAGATCACCTCTACCCTGATTGACAGTCTGAGATTGGCACAGATAGAGGGTCTGCGGGAGCAGAATGTGAAGAGGGAAAGGTTAGTTGGGCAGACAGAGTCGTTGGTCAGGGATGACCGAGGGATATATACGCTGAGAGGCAGAGTTTGGGTTCCCAGAGTTGGGAACTTGCGACAGTTGATTCTGGATGAGTCACATAAGTCGAGGTTGTCTATTCACCCTGGGAGCACTAAGATGTACCGAGATCTCCGAGAGTTCTACTGGTGGCCGGGTATGAAAAGGGATGTGGGCCGTTACGTCGAGCAGTGTATGACGTGTTTGCGGATCAAAAGTGAGCATCAGAAGCCGCACGGCCGTCTACAACCACTGGAGATTCCCGAGTGGAAGTGGTACCACATTACGATGGATTTCATCGTCCGACTTCCTCGTACGGTGCGTGGGAACGACATGATTTGGGTCATTGTGGACCGATTGACTAAGAGTGCGCATTTTCTTGCTGTTCGGGGTACGATCACGATGGACCAGCTAGCGCGGCTGTATATTAATGAGGTGGTGTCGCGGCATGGGGTTCCGAAGTCGATTACTTCTGATCGCGATACTCGATTCACCTCGCGGTTCTGGCAGAGTTTCCAGAGAGAGCTGGGTACCCGGGTTCAGCTGAGCACAGCTTACAGGCCTCAGACAGATGGGCAGACCGAGCGCACCAACCAGACACTTGAGGACATGTTGAGAGCATGTGCCATAGACTTCAGAGGTAGCTGGGATGTGCATCTCCCATTAGTAGAGTTTGCTTATAATAATAGCTACCATGCCTCGATTAAGATGGCACCGTTCGAAGCATTATATGGCCGTAAGTGTCTAACCCCCGTGTGTTGGGGTGAGGTTGGTGAGCGACCGATCAGTGGGCCCGAGCTACTTCAGGAGACGAGTGATAAAGTAGCTGTGATCCGGGAGCATATGCGAGTTGCACAGAGCCGTCAGAAGTGCTATGCTGACCGACGTACTTCAGAGCTCGAATTCGGTGTTGGGGATCAGGTGTTGTTGAAAGTGTCTCCATAGAAGGGTGTTATTCGTTTCAGGCACCGGGGCAAGTTGAGTCCGAGGTATATAGGGCCGTTTGAGATAATTGCCATGGTCAGAGATCAGGCCTACCGGTTGAGATTGCCGCCAGAGTTAGCCGGTGTTCATGATACATTCCATGTGAGCCATCTGAGAAAGTGTCTAGCTAAGTAGAATCAGTATGTGCCTTTATCAGAGATATCCGTGGATGATCAGTTGAGATACGCTGAGCAGCCGGAGATGATTACTGATCGGAAGGTAAAGAAATTGCGCAATAAAGAGATATCATTGGTACTCATTCAATGGAGACATCATAAGGGTACCAGCGCAACTTGGGAACCCGAATCTGAGATGCGGAGCCGCTATCCTTTTCTGTTCCAGAGTCAGAGTTAGATTCCGGGACGGAATCTTTGTAATGGGGGAGGATTTGTAACACCCCGACTCCCGAGCAGGTACGTGTAATTATCCTATTGACTAATTATAATAGTGATTATTGCGTTGGTCCAATTGCGTCCCGTATAGTGGATTATACGTGTCGGGACGGGGGATTACGTGGATTCGGGATATAATTTTAGTGGATAAATTATAATTATGGATTCACGAGATTAAATGGGATTTAATGATATAAATAGTGGATTTTTGATATTGGGGTCGGGTATCGGTGTCGAACCCGCGATATAACGGGATCCGTTTATGTAATATATGTGTGTGACGTGCGTTCTTATCTCCCTTTTGTGCAAAACCTAAGATAAGTGTGTGTGTGATCCTATGCTACTGATTCAGTGAGATTGAAGCCAATTGAGTGGAGTTAATTGCTGGAAATTGGATCAAAATCTTTCCCCTTTGTGTTCTTGAAGTTGCAAGGTAAGAAGTCTCTCAATTTGAAATTGATTTTGTGTGTTAAACATTGAGATATGTTGGGAATTGGTTTGGTTATGTTTGGGTAGTGTTTTAGTGTCATTTTGATGAGTTAAATCTGCTGAAATCGAGCTGTGGGGATAAAATTATCCCGGGACAGAACAGAAACAGAAAGCAGGGGCCTGCTGTTCGACGCGAGCGCGGCCGCGATGTTCTTCCTCGAGCGCGGGCCGCGATCGGGCCAGTGCGGCCGCGATCGGGCTTCTGCGGGCTTGGGTCGGTTTGGGCTTTGGGGGTCCGTTGGGTTGTTTTGTGGGTTCATTTGGGTATATTAACAGTTATGGGATAATCGAGATTAATCTGGGAGAATTAATTTGTGTACAGGGATTCCCAGAGATTGTTACGGGCCGGGTTCGGATCAGACAGTTAGGGAAATTGTGTAGGGTGATCCAGGTGAGTACGCGAGACTTTTTCCAAAGACTAGTCGTTGTCTTTCGAGTCTTTTGTAATAATATTTCATATGTGATTATATGAATTGTTTGGGCACTGCGAGTTGCCCCTCAGGTATGATCTTTCTTTCTTACTATGTGTTATATTTGAGATCCATTACTATATATTGCGATGAGTATCGTGGGAGCTGTGTAGCTCTGTTTGACCCTGTGAAGGGTTCCCATATATATATATATATATATATATATATATATATATATATATATATATATATATATATATATATATATATATATATATATATATATATATATATATATATATATGCGGCCGTTATTCCTGTTAGCCTACACGGGTGTGGTTTGGCTCTAGGGGGGAGGGATTCCCCAATTGAGATGAGTATCTCTTTCTGTATTGGATCTCTAGGGTCTCTGATTAGAGGCTCGTTGGCATGTGTTATGCCACGTAGTGTAGGGCTGCCATGTGACATGCGATATGTGATTATGTGAATTGTGCAGTGTCTAACCCTTGTGTACTCACGAGCTGCGAAGCTTACGTATTCGAGTCTGATGTGTGTATCAGGGGGACCGAAGATAGGACCGTCAGCTCCTGAGCGACGATAGGAGCTTGACTTGCTGCGATCGGGAGATTCTGCTTTTGTTATCTGTATGTGATTACTTTGCTAGAAACTTTGGGACAAATGATACTGGATTCGTATGTGAATATTTGGGTTCGGGTCAGGTTTTGTATGTCGGGTTGACTTTTGGATATTATGGTTAATGCGTGTGAAATGTTTTAATTCATCAGTGTTTGTGCAAACCCTTGACATGTGTGATGGATCTTATATGCGTTAATGCCACATGTGTATTGTAAATGACGTGGCTTTTGGTTGGGATTAGAGGGTGTTACATGATACAAGCTTATTAATTTTTTTCTTATCATCATCCATCATTATTGACATCTCAAATTATCGTATATTCATCATCATCATCTTTATTAAATAAGAAGGAATGCAAAATCAATAAACGAGCTAAAATCTAACATCAAATGAAATAAACGTCCTCGTTATAAAATCTCTAATTTGTTCTTTTACAAAATGAAGTAGGAAGAAAATGAAATCACCCTAAAACATTAGAGGGCATTATATATTTAGGTGACAATGGGAATTAAGAAAACATTCCAACCTAGCAATTCTCTTGAAATTTGTTAGGGATATTGTCTAAATAATACAAATGTGTTGTGGTAATTTTATATTTATGAGTGATAAGAACACATTTTGTAAACTTAATGACCAATGTGTGTAGGAAAAAATTAGTGATTAAAGAAGACGTTTGATACGATAGAATCATAGGAAATGAAATTATTGAATTTTACAACTCTTTTTAACCAACGATGATGACACATAAATAATATATTGACATTAGAATTTTCAAAAAAAAACTATAAAACATCATTTTTTTTTTTCATGTTTTGATTCTTTCCATTTAATAAATTAGGAAGAGAAATCAATTTTATGTTAAAATCAATTTCTATTACTTTTATTAAAAATCATTGCTTTTGTTAGTTGCCACGTGGAAAAAAAAAATCATGTCAACCATACCAAACGAATCCTAAGTAAAATATTTGAATTGTGAAAATATAAAAATTAACGATGTAACATATCCTAGTCAAATTAAATTTATATAATGTATTAAAATTTTTTGAAAATGAGTAAAAGAAATATCATTTGATTATAAAATGTAACTAAATTTCATCTATTTTTCCTATTTTAAAATGTATGTTGTTACTTTAATCCAACAAAAAAACATCAATCACTTTCATATATGATATAATGGACTTTTAGCACCACCTCATATCTTTCTTAGTGACAATGCAACCACTTCAAACATCATATCATAGGCAACAAACACTCCTATTTGGAAACCCTTCAACCTATTGGATTCCATAAATATATATATATGTATCCCATCTCCAATTGTCAAACCGAAAGAAAAGAAATGACGGGATGCTTTGTAGTTGAAGTTGAAATAGAACGCAATCGTTAGTTCAATTTTATGAGTTTCACCTGGATACGGGTGCAAAGAAGCAAGCCAGCCTTCATGATTCTAACCTCCTCAACAACAGAAAATGGTAGCTATGAAACGTAATTAATCGACAGGTTACATGTAATCATCTGAATATAAAAGAAAAGGACAGAAATTCTATCTAAAGTTAAAAAAACAAAGACATGTACAAAAATGTCCTATTGAGTTTGCCCATGCGGTGGAGGGCCAGGAGGCAGCGGTGGAGCAATACCAGAAGGCATACCGAAATTTTGTGGCACACTACCACTTGGATTCCCAGGCTGCACAGGAAAAGCAAAATCATGTCAACTTACCTGGTTACAGAGTCAGAAATCATCATAAAAGAGTACTTTCTTAATAATATCATAATATCATGGTTCTTAAAACGCATGCCGAAATACTCGCTCCATGATAGCAGCAAGCCATGCAGTAAACAAGACTGGTCTTTAAGAAGCATTGTCGACAAAGAAAATCTCTAACCTGATAGGGACCTAGACCTGGCATCGAGGGAATCTGTGCACCTTGAGGTCGGTTAAATGCACCCCCTGATGGATACATCTGGTTCCCACTCCCACCTGATGGCCCCTGCATATTTGGGATGCCGCCAGGTGGCGCACCTCCCGGTCCAGAATGCATAGGATTCATGCCTATAAAATGGCCTTGCTGCATAGGCGGACCCATCTGATTCATAGTGCCCTATATTGCATCAATGAAAAAAAATAATATGTGACCAATACGATTTTCTTTTAAACGAACATAAGATGGGTTAAACGACAATTGACAGAAGTGTAAATGGCATATTTTACCATTTGACCATGCATGGGCATAGATCCTTGCATCGAAGATGGCATGTTATGAGGCGGCACCTGGGGTGGTGGGCGAGGTAAATGAGGATGAGGTACAAGCGGCATATGAGTTGGATGTTGTAGCTGTGGCATATTTGGTGGCTGCAAGGACGACATTTGCTGTTGATGTGGTTGGTGGTGGTGTTGGCCTTGTGAAGCATTTTGTTGATATGTTTGTTGCTGATTGGCAAACAGAGATGGATGAGGACCAGGCGGTAAAGGTGGTGCACCTAACGGCATTGATGATGACAAGGCTGGTTTTTGTTCTCCCTGTGTTGATGTATCGAGAGATAATGGCATTGCAACTCCAATTCCAGGAATAGTACCTTCATTCCGATTCAACCCAGCAAACGGTCCAGGAGTCGTGGGTGGTTCGGGTCCAGGAAAATTTACAGGCATGCGGCCAGCAAGAGCAGAATTTTGTTCATTGTAACCTAATTAAATTTCAAAACAGGGGGAAAATGTGTACTCTTTACTAACATTTGAAACTTATTAGGATCCTCTAGGGATGTTAGAAAGACTTTAAAAGTATCCAAAGCATCAGGATGTTCCATCATATCCAAAACAAGAAGCATAGCACAAACCTTGACCATGACCCGTACTGAATTTATCACGAGCTGGATCCCCTGGCCTATTTCTGCACCAAAATTTTGTTGTATTATCGCTGCTGCCACTGCAATTAAATTACACGAGGTCAGTAATCAAAACAGGAAAAATCTGGCCAAACAGATTATATTACTCCCACTAGCTAACTTCAACTGGAAAAAACATGTTTGCTTTAACCAACCAAAAAAGATGTATGCACAAAGAAAATTCGAGTAAATTGGAACATAAAATAAAAAAGGCAGGTCACCAGGAGTCTAGGAGAAGAAGAATCTTTATACAGAAAGGAATAAAGAAGCCAACTGAGATGCAAAACAAATGATCAGACATAGCTACTTATGTACTATCCATAATAGCCCCTGAAAAGCACAGCATGCCCAGTTGAAGGTCCCAGAAACTTCTGATACAAAATAGCCCTGAAAAGGATGGCAAAACCAACCTTGCCTAATCTATCATCTTATGGAAGTCCAGAAAATTCCAAAGATATAATAGAAATAGACAAAAAAGGGTAATGAAAAGGAAACATATGCTAGACTTGTCTAAAGAACACAGCATTAACTTAAAACGGAGTTCATATTAATTGGATGAAATAGTAACTGACGATTTACCTGCAAAGAAGATACCCAATGGGATGCCATGCAAGGTCCCAGACAGAGCTATCATGTGCATTTTGAATTTCGATTTGTGGAGTTTCATGCCTGTGCATCATGCATAAGACGTAGATTGCAGAAAATAGAAAAAGGGCCCTTAAAATGGAATCGAGAAGCATATCAGAACAGGAAGAAAGTATTGCATAAACGACATATTACCCAACTAGCCAGTGAAAGATTGATCCATCAAAACTCCCGCTGACGAAATACTCCTCATGGAATGGATGCCAAGCCAATGCTAGCAATGGGAAAGAGCCCAGTATAAGTAAAACAAAGACAAACTGCTGTATAGAAAAAGCAGCAGCAGTAGCATCACCAGTTGTCTATGAGGATTAAGGTGTATAATATTTCATTTTCAAGTGTGCAGATAAAGCTGCTTATGTGAGCACAACATTAAATTCTAGCTGATTGCATCCCACAAATTCTATAAACATTGAAGTGGGGATCTTTAGTAAGTGTTCAAGAAAACGGCAAACACGTGCCCATAATGACACATAGTAATAGCAGAAAATAATAACATACAAGTATATGTGGTTTGGGACAAGAATGACCTACGTCCACGGCCGCACTAGCAAGTTACTTCACTGATTTTGGATTGGGGTTACAATTACATAGGGACGGATGTCTATAAGAAAAACTGAGACTGAAAAACAGAAAACCTAGTGAGCAGGGGGCCTTTCTTAGATTTCCTCGCGGCAAATAATTTATTTGGCCATAATCAGTCTCCATAACTTAACAGTAAAAAAAGTGTACCATCAAATTCCCAAGATATCAAAAAACGGGAATGGCTTCTGCTACTGATGGCATAGTGTAATTGCTGGATTTGTTCAGTCTTAATCAAATACACTTCTGCCAAGTCCGACAACGGTGTTGGGTTGCAGATGCCAAGAGGTGTGTGCAAATTACTCAATATACCCTGGGCTCGAATGTAATTATATACGTAGTAGAGACCCCATAGATATGTTGCATGAGCCTCCAGCATATGAGAAACCTCATCCTGAATAAATTTTAAAACCCATGTGCTCACCCTCACATAGAAGTGTTCAAGCAAAACAGGTTTCTACCAACTGATTTTGGTTTGTGTGATAAATTTTCGGTGGAGGCCATGGTGGTAGGCATAATTGGCTTAAAGAATACGATCTGTAAATGATGTTGTAGATTCCCAAATCAATCTTTCACTTCTTATTCTACTTCAACTGCCCATCTTGTGATACCAAAATAAAATAGCCACATGCATTCATTTTCCTTATTTTGGATTTAAAATAGGCTAAAGGTGATACAATAAACAGTGAAAACTAAGAGATGAAATGCAACAATCAGAAAACTAGGTGTTGATTTCACCTCTTTAAGCCAAATGGTATCCACATAACCTCATTGCAACCAGAAATTAAAAGAAAGTAGGTGCCTGTGAAAATATTATATTGCACTAACCAGTGACATCCTTCCGATGACCACGAAAAGATTGTAGTTCTTTCATAGCCCTAATGTCATATAGCTGGAAAAAGTAGGTAGCGCTTATTAAAACATCAGGAAAATGCACTGTTTCAAGAGAGAGAGAGGAGGGAGAAGACAGTATTAAAAGAAAACAATAAGCTGCACCTTGATAATTTGATCTTTTGAGGCAGTTAACACCCAATTTCCATTTTGATTCCATTTAACACAAAGAACAGTATTCTTGTGTCCATGACTGCAAACATAAAGTAAAACTGTTTACAGCTGAATTGATCAGTATGAAAAATATATGTGGTATAAAATAACATTTCAACTAACAAAGAACATAGCTCCCGTCCTGATTTAGCATCCCAAAGCTTGACAAGATTGTCTTTCCCACCTAAGAGAACCAAATACAAATAATGATTAAAAAAGTTTAGATTGTGTTGGCAACTCTACATGTTCAAAAAGGGAAGGCAAAAAGAA
Organism: Centrapalus pauciflorus; assembly: GCA_020465985.1. Lineage (NCBI taxonomy): Eukaryota > Viridiplantae > Streptophyta > Magnoliopsida > Asterales > Asteraceae > Centrapalus > Centrapalus pauciflorus. The sequence goes on from JAANYP010008403.1 coordinate 915,385, forward strand.
GATGATACTGAAGAGCATACCAGAAACTAGTAAAGACTTTGTGGGGTGCCAATCAACACTCTTAACATCCCAACCATGGCCTGCCTGAGTTAAAGCCACATGTTACAAGACCCCAGTTATCTCATATGCATTTGAAGATTACAATGCAAGAGATCAAATTTTGAATATTCAAAGCATAAAAGAGAAAAGTAACTAGAAAACAGTTGCAAACAACTGAGCTCAAGATTCTAATAATTCTTTCAAATAAAAAAATATAGTAGCCCTCACCTCAAGAAAACACTGCAGATACAATACTATGTTAGGTTTTTACAACAAAATATATAATTAATTCTAAGCATCAGTAGAATTCTAATGTATACTACATGTATACAAGAGCATCCAAAAGCGCCTAGGGGATTCTAGAAAATTTATAATTCCTTTGAAAAATCCACCGAGTGGTCCAGTAAACAATAATGACACGTTAACTTGGCACTTAGGTGCTGTAACCTTGCTCAAACTAGGTAAATTGTCAGCATACACTCTGATACCATGCATAAATTTAGGGTTCAAAAGTATCTAGAAGATGAAGAGACAAAAGCCTGGTAAATATGCAAGCATATTGGTAAGCAGGCATCAACCTATAAAGGTGTGGAAAGCAACTATTTCAGTAACAAACATAGCACAAACCCTACAAAACATTACCGGATAAAGAACGCTCCTCTTGGCAACGAGCAAAGTCCCAAACTTTAACAGTTGTGTCATCAGAGCAGGAACAGAACTTTAAATCTGTTCTGCAAAAGCTGTTAAGAAGTATGATGTTACTTTTTTAACACTTGAGAGAATAACAATTTGTATGGACAAAAGGAAATAAGGTATAATGAAACCCTGTAGTTGCAGGCATACACAAAATTAAGAGAATTACGACTCCTTTAGCAACCATATTCCAAATATAATTATACCTTAGATCACGGACAGATTCCTTATGTGCAGATTTATTTGCTTTCACATTGTTCATGTTGTTTTGCCAATACCTACAGACATTCATCATAAGAATATCAGAATGGAAAAGTTGCAAGAATCATTCAAAAAATTTGTTTGCTACTACAATAAGAAAATACACACTGAAATTTAGTTACTTTATAGAGCCACCATCATCACCGGTGACCATCCAGTTGTCATTGTAACTCCATACCATAGACCTGATTGGTTGATCATGAGCCTGTACATCACATATTCCAAAAAGTTACAACAGCTTCGGTAAACGAAAAGTCAACACCAAAATATTGATTTGCTTATTACAAACCTGCAGAATCATTTCAAAATTGAAAGATTGACCATTCCATAATGTAAATTCCCCACTGTGTGAACCGGTTATAAGGCGTCTACCAGTAGGAGTCCACTTCAAACAAAAAATACATATATCAGGACAGTCAGACAAATACAATTTAATTTCAGTGAAAGAAATACATTCTCATGTTTCTCCTAAAACTCACACATTTCAAATGGTAGAAGAAATGGTAGTGTGTCCATGTAAGTTGAAAATTGTATTACCGAAACATTTATTTGACTATGAAGCTGACCAACAGGTATTATACAGCCATAGAGGTTGCTCATCGTGTTTTCCTTTGCAAGTTTATAGTTCAAATGATAGTATGTAGTGGTCTTACATACTCAAGAAGAAGAACTCATGAGGCATTTCTCTAAGGTATTTGTTTATCTATGGTGAATACTGTTAAGCAACATAGTTGCATGATGTATGCATGCAACTATATTAAAAAAACTTGACCAGAAAGCCTCACCAAGACGCGGTTGATTGAACAGCGGTTTTTGTTTAGCGATGTATGAACAAACTTTGCTGCGAAGCTGGTGGATGGATTATCTGGATAGGCAATTGTTGGTAACATCTGTTTTCAGGATCAAAAATATAAACAGGTTAAAATTAGCATAACTTATTACTACCGTTGATAAGAGGACAGAAAACCAACTGGAAGACTGGAAGAAATGACTTTGACATATGACAATTGTCTCCATCTATGTGAAGGTTGACAAATACAATAACTTCACCATAAATTAATCAGAATTAACTCATGCAGAAACGTAATGCTGTGTGAACAAATAATGCTGACTGACATCGATTGCTGCAGCAGGTGTTGGTTGTAATACTGTCCTGTCCCTTGAATCTCGTTGCCATAAACGAGCCTGAATAAAGATTTACATGAGAGTACAACATAACAAACTGAAATATTTGTCGGGGCACCCTTTACCCAAAAAAGCCTAACAAACTGAACTTCAAATTTTGCCCCGCATTATCTAAAACAATATTACCTGCATATATCGCACAACGGTGCTTGTATAATCAACAGCTCTTCGCTGTCCAATTTTTCTCATTCTTTTGGCAGCAAAGTTGTCAGCATGGGCTGCACAATATTTGGTATTTTACAAAGAACTTAGTATTCAACAATATGACAAATTTATAGACCATCCATTCCAGAGTAAACGTCTTGCATTAACATTTCACATGCCCAATGAGTAATTATGAACGAAAATAGATATGAAACTCTTCTCCCCTATTATATAAGAATTAAGATTGGCTCCCACATTAGACAATACAAGACTGTATTTAAAGAAATTGTTTCAAGATTGTTTTAATTTATCAGAGACGTTAACATTTAGAAAACAGAAAATCTTGTATAAATGCTACACATACACGTACAACTTGAAAAGAAAGTATACATACTTAACCAAACATTTGCTGAGCTCTAGGGTAAATTAGGCTTACCGTCAAAACCGGGATGAGAAAGCTGTTGGTGATACTCCTGAGAACCACCGAGAGTGGTGGAAGAAGCAGAAGGCTGACGCATCATCTGCGGTGGAGGTGGTGGTGGAGGTTGCTGTTGCGGCGGACCCCTCGGAAACTCCCCCATTTGCTGCGACTGATGGAATTGATGCGGCGGCTGCTGTGGATGAAGGAGCTGGTGGTGTTGGTGCTGCTGCATCATTTGCTGTTGCGGTGGCGGTGGTGGTGGTGGGTGTTGCTGATACATTGGCTGTTGTTGTTGCTGCTGCTGCTGCTGCGGATCATTGTACATCATCCTTAACAATCGGCAGATTAGACCCTAGTGAGAAATAGGAATTGTTGTGTGATTATTTGAAAGGTATAATTGCATTAGGGTTTTTAGTGTTTCCAGCGTAGACCCAGTTCTGGCATAGCAAGAAGACGAGAAAGAGAGCGACGCTCGTTCCGGTGTTTGGGCAGCCACCGTTAATCCCAAAAAAAAAGGTCTACTCGCTGATCGATCATTTTCACCGTTTGATTGTAAACAAGTCGAACACAAATTTTTTAACGCCGTCGAGTCCGATCGAATAACCCGATTAGGGATGACAATTTGAGCCATTCAATAAATGGGTCAAACGAGTTGACGACCAAAAGTTATAACTTTTACATAATTTTGAAATTTTTTTCAAAGAACAATTTTTTTAATATACCATTTTATAAAATTTTCATTTTTTAAAAAAGTTACGTTCTATCTTAGTTTTTTACAATGGGTCCATTTAATTGTTCGGCCCGTTGGGTCAAGATTGCCACCCCTAAACCCGATCTATGGCATTTAATCAAAGATTGTCAGGATCGAGATCTTATCTGGGATCGTTTTCGTGTTTGCAAGATCAGAATCGTTAGATCCTACCACAAAATCACTTTTTTTATTATTTTTCTTCAAGGTAGTAAAATTTGTGATTTTATATTATAAATTAATTATATAATATTTTAAAAAAATATTTATACAATAAATAGAGAAACAATGTATATTGATGTTTAAAATGTTTATTGTCATCCAAAAAAAGTCAATCAATCATACATCCTATAATTTGACACGCTATCTTAATGGATAATCTGACTGAATCTAGGTAGAAGGTTTGATCGAATCAGTAAACGATCCTACGGAAACCTGGTAAAATAGTCCTGACCGAATAAAATGTAGGATCGGATCGGTGATCGATCCTACGAACAATCTCACGATCCTACGTCTGATCTTTGTTATAAAACGATCTTACAACGATCCTGCTCGAAATCACTTGGTAGGATCGTAGGACCGATCCTACGATCTTAACAACCATGCTTTTAATTACTTACCTCTCTTTATATATATTATATATTACATGATTATAACCGCTTACAAGTCATATTTATTTCGTAGCTTGGAATTGAGCTCTCAAGGTGTTCAAGTCCGAGTCAAACACTGAAAATAAAGTTCAAGTTATTCTTGAGTCGAGTTCAAACTTGTTTTTTGAAAGATCGTCAAGAATCGAACTTGAGTTTAACCAGGCTCGTTATCAACCTCAATATAACAATTATAAAATTTATCTTTTTAGATTCTAAGCATAGGGTAAAAGGTAAGCTGCAACATTTGTATATTTTAATAAACGAGTTATTAACACCCGTGCGTTGCTGCGGGGTAAAAAATAATTAGTTACAAAAATAAATATAAAAACAAATGAACAAAAATACTTTTCAAGCAATTCAAATAACGAAACACAACTAAATCAGGATCGACGAGTGAAATTGGAAAGCTTATATATATTCAAGAATCAAGACAAATGATACTGTTAGTTGTTTATTATCATTGAATTCTAGATTTTGCAATGTTAAAATTACAAACAATGTCTTATTAAATTGGATCAGAACCAGATTTAATTAATTAAATATCCATACTCATAATTTGAAAATTTGACATTGATTAGATTTAATCGTCAATTTTATTTGTTGCTTTCACGATCAAATCAAATAAATTTATAACGATAATGTCTCTAATACATTGATCAGGGTTGGTCAACGATATAATAGTAGTGTTCAATATTATAGATTATCATATTTAATAAAAAAATCTAAACATTAAATAGTAACATTTTAAATTTTTAATTATAAAGCAATTTCATTAAATTTTGTATCGTGCATTTGAATTATAAAGTCTTTTTCATACAATTAAACAAAACATAATAGTTTCAAAAGACAACTCCAAACATAAGTATAATTAAAATCCTAATTTTAAGTGTGTAAAAAAATGTTGTAATAATAAATGTTAAAATAGACTAAACAAAATCTTATTAAAATAAAAGGGCTTAATAAAATATAATGCTAAGATAATGGCGTGTCATAAAAGAATTAAATTTAAAATAAAAAAGAACGAACAAATGTCATTGGCCTACTCCATGCATTTGAATAATAAAGTATTTTTCATACAATTAAACGTAACTCCAAACATAAGTATAATTATAATCATAATTTTTAAGTGTGTAATAAAATATTGTAATAATAAGTGTTAAAATAGGATAAATTAAAAGTGCTAAATTAAAGATAACATTAAGATAATGGTGTGTCATGAAAAATTAAATCTAAACTAAAAATAGAAAAAATGTCATCGGCTTACTCCATCCATTTGAATAATAAAGTCTTTTTCATACAATTAAACATAACTACAAACATACGTATAATTAAAATCATAATATTAAGTGTGTAATAAAATATTGTAATAATAAATGTTAAAATAGGAGTAAACAAAATTTTATTAAAATAAAAGAGCTAAAAAAATTAATGCTAACATAATGGTGTGTTATGAAAAATTAAAATTAAAAAAACGTCATTGGCGTAGCCGATATGGTAATATATATACTACAAACATAAGTATAATTAAAATCATAATATTAAGTGTGTAATAAAATATTGTATTAATAAATGTTAAAATAGGAGTAAACAAAAATTTATTAAAATAAAAGAGCTAAATAAAAGATAACGCTAAGATAAAGGTGTGTTATGAGAAACTGAAATTAAAAAAAAAACGCCATTAGCATAGCTGAATATGTGTGTAATAAAATATTGTAATAATAAATGTTAAAATAAGAGTAAACAAAAGTTTATTAAAATAAAAGGGCTAAATAAAAGATAACGTTAATATAATGGTGTGTTATGAAAAATTGAAAATAAAAAAAAGAGAAATAAACGTCATTGGCGTAGCAGATATAGTAATATATATACTACAAAGATAAGTATAATTAAAATCATAATATTAAGTGTGTAATAAAAAATTGTAATAATTAATTTTAAAATAGAAGTAAACAAAAATTTATTAAAATAAAAGAGAGGCTAAATAAAAGATAACGCAAAGATGAGGGTGTGTTATGAAAAATTGAAATTAAAAAAAAAAAAAGGTCATTAGCCTATATGATAAGGTAAATGTATATATATATATATATAATTCAAGTTTTAAATTAACTTAATGATAATGTATTTAAATTACCAGAATGAACCAAAAATTAGATAAATATTTCAGTTTCATTATTTTAAATATCTGATTATTTTTATTTTATTTTATTCTTTCTATTACTGATTTTTGTTTTACTTTTCTCTGTTAACAACAACTTCAATTATTTTTATGTTGTTTTTTGTTGCATAAAACTTAGTTATTATTTAATTCAAGTAATAATGATTTTTGTTATATTGAACTTATATACATGGGTTTTATGAAAAAGAAAAAAAAAACAACAAGAAAAAAGATAACGAAACTAAAAAAGCAAAATCTAAACAGAAAAACCGAAAAAACAAACAGTTTGATTTCTAAAATTAAAAAACTAAAACTGAACTTTGGTTTTAGGAAAACAAAGTCGAACCGTTATTTGCTCATTCCTAATAAAGTTTGTTAAGACATACGACTTTCGTGAGAGCATTTGGTGTTTTGATTATACAATTGATAGAGATTACGAGAAGACTAATTTAACTCATTTGATGTCATTTTCTTGGATTCTTTTAATTGTGAAACGTTTGGGTAGCAACTGACAGATAGTTTAGTTTTATTTTTTACTAAACATATGAAGAATCATGGTGTATTGTGTTAGCACACATCAAATACAAGTTTGCATGGTACTTTTTCTTTTCTTTTCTTTTTTTAAATGTTAAACACGCAGCTTTTAATCTTACTTATAAATATATATACATATTTTTTTTTGTGTATTCTAAGATTTAAACTCCTGACATGATCATTAATGAGTATATTTTCCATTTTGCATTTGGGTATTTTAGATGGGTTAATATAGGGTTATACTTTATACACCACATTTATTTACAATCATGACTAATATATTCTTTGTTCAATGAAAAAGAGGAACATACAACCAATCATAAACTCTAATTTAGTTAAATTATTGGTCAAAATTATAGGGTGTGGTGTATGAGAAATTAGAGTATGGTGTATAAAGAATTTGGCGTTAATATATCTTTGGATCCTTTTTACACGTTTTTAAGAGCTCGTGATTAAAAGTTAGTTTAGAGTGGTTTGATAAACACAATGTAGTTTGATTGATTGTTTAGCAATGATGAAAGAAACTTAATTGGACATGTTTTTTTTTAAAAAAAATGTTTTATTCTAGTTGTTTGTATTTATATTTGAAACATGTTAAAAGAATATGAAGATTGATATCGGAGAGTAAGTTGTTAGTTGGTATATGTCAGTGTAACCATGATCGGTGATGCTTAAGGCATTGAGATTTATGGTTTTAAAATTATAAAACAATTGACATAAGTGAGTTTAAATAGTTTTTATGATACTAAGGTTCCGTTTGTTTTTTTAAGAGTTTAGACGTCTAAACACTTTTTACCTTCTGTTTGATAAGATATTAAAAAATGTCTAAAATCTGTTTAGACTAGATTGTTTGTTTTTTAATTTAATAAAGTGTCTTATTACATATAATTTATCAAAAGACAAAAGACAAATTTAAAATAGACAAAAGAGAGCAGACAAAAGACAAATTTAAAATCTGATTGAAACAGACCACGGTCTGACATCAGATGTCTGATTGGAGTAAGAAAAACAAACAACATTCAATCTCTTATATCTGACCGAATCAGATAGTAGAGGCAAAAAAAAGAAAAGAGGAAAAAACAAACGAAGCCTAAGTGAATGGTTAGTTTTAGCATTTAGGTAAAAGGTATTGTTATACTACCATCCACTTTTTATATTAACCTCACATCAATTATTCTTTTATTTTATTATTTTTCTGTACCACTCGAAGTACCAACCTTCTCATCTTTCTTTGATCGAGTTTCAACCTTAATAATTCGAGTTTCATCTCATATCATTCGAGTTTCATTCTTTTATCATTCGAGTTTGACTATATGACCTATTCTGCTTAAATTGGTCATAACTTTTGACTGGAACATCGTTAGAAGGCCTACCATACGCCAAATCGAAGCTTGAAAAGAGATCTACATTTCTAAAACTGGCGTAGCCGGTTCGGTAAATTTTCGAGGCCCAATTCCACTCCAGAAAAAGTTATGGGCATTTTTCTGCAGAAAATCGAAAATTTCAACGTCAAAAAGTCAAATCAGAGCTGATTTTTAACAAATTAATCATTCAAGATTCAGTTTTATTCAATCAAGATTCATTCAAATTTTCATAAGTCCATAAAAGATCTTAGAAGTTCATTTTTCTGCAATTCATAATGATGTTTGAACAATTTTCAAAGTCTGAGCTGATTGTCAAACTTACTGAATCTGAAAAGATTCGTAAGAACAATTACGACATTCTCGTTCAGTTAAATACTGATAAACATTTGGCGTTACGTGACGTACAAATACTGAATGAAGAAATTCAAAACTTAAAAGAAAAACAAAACTCTGAGAGTTGTGCTCATCAATTGAAAATATCTGAATTACTTAAAGAACTTGATGAGCTGAAACAAGAAAATTTTCAGAATGCAACTCAACTGAAATATCTTTTGCCTGAAAGATCTGATCTTTACAAGAAAGTTCAGGATCTTGAAGATACACTTTGTAAGACAAAACCAACTGATCAGAATTGTATTTTAAACAAAAATGAAGAAATTTTTGCTCTTCAACAAGAGTTGTCTTTAACTAAAGATTTGATTGAGAAGGAAAGACATGAGTTCTTACTTAAAGAACAAGATTTTAAATCAAAATCTGAATTGTTTGAAGATGAAAGACAAATGTTCTTAATCAAAGAACAATCTTTTAAATCTGATTACCAATCATTTGATCATGACAGAAATTCAAATTTAGTCATTATCAAAAGTTTGGAAGATCAGATACTTCATCTTACAAAACAATTACATGTGTTTACTTCATCAACTGAGTCAAAGGTTAAGACCCCTTCTTCAGTGTGTTTAAAATCCAATGTTAATCACTCTGGTTTGTCTTCTGAAAGTGAAGTGAATCTAACTAACTCTGCTAAGTTTGATTCTTCTTCAGATCTTAAACTTAAGTATCTGTTAAAGATACACAGCGGCAAAGATAAAATTGTTGAACAACTTCCGGTCAAGATTTACACCGGTGAATCTTCGAAGTCAAATTTTCTTAAAGTTTCTGAAAATACTGGTCATTCTAATCAGAAAACATTTTCACAGAAAAATACCAAGTATTATCAGAAACAGGCAAGAACCGGACAGTTTTTCAAAAAGAAGAGTTCGCAAAAGTCTGATCATTCAAATTCAAGTTTCTTTAGAAATTCAGATATTCAATTTTCTCATACTCAAAGAAATTTGTTTTCTGCGTTTGAAAGAGAAGCTGATAGTTATAACATGCAATGGGTACCTAAACCCAAGTACAAGTGGGTACCAAAACCTGTTTTGAAATGGGTACCCAAGAGCGCTAACAAGTCTGGATCCAAATCTGTTTGGATACCAAAGACATCTTAAATTTTGCAGGTTATAGGTTTCTTATCATTTCAGATAAGGACCCGTTCTTCATTTCAAAAGGCTCTTGATTACATCAGATCAAGACCCGTGTTTCAAATCAAAGTGGTTTCTAGTTAATTCAGACTAGAACCCGGACTTCAATGAACCAGAGTCAAAGGCTTTCAGTTACATCAGACTGAAACCCGAGCTTCCGTGACATATGGCTTCTAATCACTTCAGATTAGAACCCGAGTCTGAAAGACAAATATTTCTGGAATTCCTGCCCTGAATTCAACTCTGAAGCTGCATTGATTTAGAGGGAGTTTTATTTTTATAATTTTTTGCTCCTGATTTCATTTCTATGAGTTGACTACATGTGTTTGCTTATTTACAGGGGGAGTTTCAGACATTCTTTGACGATGACATTTTTTCAAAAACTGTGTGATTTTTCACGAAAATATTTGATTCACACATAAAAAGAAGTTTTGAGCTGAAAAGAAATATTTGTTTGATTCTCTGAATATATCATTGAGATTAATTGATCTAATCTCTTTGATTTTCATAATCTCATTTCTTCTGAGATTCTCTTTGTTTTAACTCTTCCAATTTATACTGGATTCTCCCGTTATCTCCCAAATGCTAATTCTTTCAAGAAAGTCTGGTTCTTTTCATATCATATATCAGATTTTCTATTTCATTCTGATATCTCCCATATTATTTGAAAATAATCTCTCTGATATCTCTTGAGCTTCAAAGCTGAAAATCTTTCTGCTGACTCCAATTATGCACCAATCTGAGTGATAGACATAAATATCGCTTCTATGGTCTAACCAGAACCGGAAGACCTACCCAAGAAGCAAACCATCTATAGATTGTGCGGGTGAGGGTTCTTTAGGTTTATTAATTGAGAAGTGTCAGTTATCACGGGATACTGACAGGGTCGAGCAGAGATAAAATGTAAATGAGAGGGATATTGATATTGAAAGGAGATGGTGGTGCATCAGATCATGCTTTTGCTATAAAGCTGATTGAATTCATTTCTTAAAAGTGAGCCGGAGGGAGCTTAGTTGAAAAATGCTGTGTGCTGAGAGTTGAGAAAGGATTAAAAGAAAAGAAAATCCTACCTAAACTGTGTCGGCTGGGTAATCCACATAATCTATCAAGCTCTATGCGACTTGATATTGAAAAAGACGTCATGGACCCAGTGACGCATGCACTTAACCCCACCAACTACTCAGTTATCTCTCAAAAGATTTCTGTTTCAATAATCACGGAGATATAGCACATTTCTATCGATATATCATTTGGATATTATTGATATTGAAACAAGAAAGACAGTTGCTCCGGTCTCCAATTTCATTTGATGCACATTGTGTCTAGAGCTGATTATATACACTTTTAGGACACATCGAGTCTAACAGTCTGCGTGACTATAAACTGCTAGTCCAAAGTGACTAAGCCGGAACAAATAAGAGTGATTCTTTCATGATAAAGGATTTCACGATGACTATTTGGAAATCCTACCAGTGTTAACATCACGCCAGCGCTGAAAGTAGGTCACATAGATTTTGTCTATTGTGCAAACAGGAATCCTATGTGGACCTGGACTTGTTTTCTCACAAAATGAATGTGTTTCATTTTCCCCAAAGTTGTAAAGCTTTGTTTTGTTCTAAAAAGATATAATATCAATTCGAGGGGGAGTGAACTTTTTGAGGGGGTGAGATAAATCTGTTTTGTATAGGGGGAGAGATGTCAGTTTAAGGGGGAGAAAATCAATTTGTAATAATTTCTGAGTTGTAATTGTTGTTGTATTTCTTCTACTGTAATTTCATTGAATTAATGTTTCTGAAGTTTTTGCATGATGTTCATAATTTTTTATGATCATCATGAGGGGGAGAAAAGCTGAATTTCAGAAACAACTGTTGAGTAGTTTGAAATCAACTGAAGGCAATTACTACATCATCTCAAGACAATTGATCAAGGAAGAGATTTAAAAGCTATTCATGATCCAAGGGGGAGTGTGCTTACAAGAAAAGAGAAGATCAGAATAGAAGAGATGTAAAGATCAGAGTGAGACAATAAAGAAGAAGATTCAGAGATCGAAGAGAAGGTGCAAGAAAAGTTTCAAGAAAGAATGTTCAAGTTCCCTGCAATGTACTTTAATTTGAAAATTGATTTCATCTCTAAGGGGGAGATTGTTGGGTACAAATTTATATAGAGTTGTAATCAATTTTATTGTAAAAGTTTAGGGGTTATATGTGTAAATACACAATACTTTGTATTGTGTATAAATAGGAGTGTATGTGTGCTGTTAAAAGGAGGAATCGAAGATTACATACGGATCTAAGTAGAGAGAAAAGAAGGATTGCTTTACAAGAAAGCCGAAACCTCCAATGTAATATTTTCTCTCTTAATCATTCAATATAGTGTGTTGGATTGTTAATTGTTCATATGAATTGTTTAATGTTGAATGAATTGCTAGAAATATGAATTCACAGTCATCCCCGATCGTACGTTTGTCTCAGATGGTATGTTTAATGCCGAGCTTTGGGCTCGAAGGGGCTGCGGCTCTGGTCCGTACTTAGTGTACGAAGAGGGTATCCGATGTTTGTCATCTGTGTTACCTTTGGGCTTCATAAAGATTTATAAAATGCGTAATCTTTGTATTCACTAAGCATCCGCTTATTCCCCAGTTGTTTATTTTTATTTTACAGGAAAAGGGAAGTCAACCGCCGGACCTTCTAGTTAGGTCATTCGTGAAGATTCGGAAGATTTGATACTATATAATCGGTAATCATGCTTTGGGACAATGTTATATTATATTATGGATGTTGTAATAATTGTATTGGGCATGTAGACTTAGATTTGGTACCTTGTAGCACCGTAGGGTGTTTTACACTGTTGCACTACTTTTATTATGTGTTTTTAATGCTTCCGCGCTTAAATTAGGTTATCAGATCATTATGTAATGTTATGTTGGTGATTAATCCTGGGTGTTTTGTAATTGGTGGTTGTTGTGGCAAGGGTGTCACATTCTGGTGTGAAAGGTTTACAGGGAGAGCCATAGAAAGAAGATTTTGTGTTGGGCGCGGAGTCAATGTTGACCAGCTTTGCCTCCGCTCTGGAGTTTTGGCTAGGGCATGAAGCTTGTGTTGGCCAACTCTGTACCACCTTTGAGAGTTTTTGTGAACCAAATATTTGATAGATTTCATTCGCTCAGAAAATTTTTTGTGAACCAACACCACCTAAGATAATCGCTGTAACAGGTTGCCGAGAATTTACAGTTGAAAAGTACTGCAACATTTTAAAAATGGATAATCAAATAAAAGCTGTAACAAGTTGCCGAGAATTTAATGTGTGGTTTAACTTCTACTGTTTGCTGTCACAGTTATTGAATAGTCAGTGTTAAAGTGTTTGAATTTGTATTTTAACTTATAAACTTATCAAATAATCAATCATTAATAAAATAAGTTACATATTTTAACTTTTGAAAAAAATGTGGTATGATTAATCCAATATGTAAATAATCAATTATTGATAAATGCAATACGATCATTTTAAACCAATTATATACATTATTGTAACGTAATAACCTAATAATTTTTATTATAACGCAACAACAAACACTCTCTAGGTTCATGACCAGTTATTGGGAGTATGTTTGACACGACTAGTTGTAGTTTCGAGCTGGAGTTTTTGGTTTTTTATAAATACGTTTAGTAAAACTAGTTGTAGCGGTAGCTTTTAGTATTAAAAGACATAAAAAAACATTGATATTAATTATGTTGTAGTTTATAATTATTTGGAAGGAAAAAAAGTAATTTTGTTTGACAAAAAACTCAAACTCGTTTTACAAGTAGCTTCTGGTGGAAGAGCTTTCAAATCCGAATCAAAAGCTCAAGCTTCTGTCAACCAAAAGGAAGTTTTGAGCCTGAGATTCCAAAACTCAAAAGCTGAAGCACCTAAAAACTCTAAAAAACTCCTAACGAAACGCAACCTTAATCAAATTATTTAAATGGATCCACAAAACATGCCAAGGACCAACTTAGCAAGGTTAGGTTTTTAAAAGATTTCAAAATTCAAAAAGGAAGGTGAGGGAAAGATACAAAATAAGGCAATAAACTTTTATAAAATAGAAATGGCAACTCAATATTGACTAGGAACCAAATCCACATTAAAAAAAAAAAGACATCCAAAGAACATGTGTGTGATGATGTAACCGTTGTGACCAAAATCACAACAGTCGGCAAACAACAACAGCGACCTAAATACTACTTTTCAAAAAGCTCCGCGGCATCTCTCTCTCTCTCTCTCTCTGCATTTCCTTTGAATACACGCCAATAACATCAAATCCCTCTTATCTCTGCCACAAATTCAAGCTTCCTGATCGAAATTACTACCAAAATCATCCAAAACCCACCTACCGTTATCCCAATTTTAACAAAAACCCTGAATTTTAGACCCACAAAACCCTAGATTTCTTGTTGAATTCGGTTTAGAAATCGTTTTTAAGCTTGTTGATTAGGAGAAAAAGTAAAGATGTTTGGTTCCGATGACCAGAAATCATCCTCGATTTATAATCGATCTTACACCATACACTCCACCTCAATCGATTTTCCTGTAAAACCCTATCCTTATTCTTCTATCCAACGCGCTGAATCCGTCAAGAAAGTTTCCGATTCGTCTCTCGATTCTATCAAGGGCAAGGTCAGGAGTCTCTGCAGCATATTTGAATCTCGGAGAGCGAAACCCTCAGCGGCCGCTTCTCAAACGAAATTGAAGTCCGAGAAGTCGTTTTCTTCTTCAGAGTCTAACTTTTCGTCCCCAACTGAATCAACCTCGATTCGGTTACCTGGGACTGAAGATCGGGTTGTAGTTTACTTCACCAGCTTACGAGGAATTCGAAGGACCTACGAGGATTGTTATGCCGTAAGGATGATACTTAAGTTTTTTAGGGTTAACATTGATGAACGAGATATTTCAATGGATTCTGCGTATAGAAAGGAGTTACTGAATGTATTGGGTAAGAAACAAAACGTTAGCTTGCCTCAGGTTTTCATCAAAGGAGAGTATGTTGGTGGCGCTGAGGTTATCAAGCAGCTTCATGAGACTGGTCAGCTGGCAAAGCTTCTAAAAGGGCTTCCTGTTCGATCAACTGGCGCATGGCAGGTATGTGATGCTTGTGGGGATGTTAGGTTTCTTCCTTGTATGAATTGTAATGGAAGCAAGAAGGTATTTGATGAGGATGAAGATCAGCTGAAAAGATGTCCTGATTGCAACGAAAACGGCTTGATTCGTTGCCCCGATTGTTGTTCTTGAATCTAATTAGCCAATTCGATTCATTTCCTCTATATATCCTAATTTACATATGATTTTCAAAAACCTAAAGCTTGGAACCCAAGATTGGAGCTTTGTGTTCCTGCATACAATGTTGGTTCGTTTGTGTGATTTTATTACTGGGGTTGAGGATGTATGTTCATCCTCTTTATGAACTAGGTTGCAGAATAAACCCTACTGTACATAGTACTCGTTTATAGTTGGTAATTACATGTCCAACTTTTAGGGCATATATATTTGGTGACTCATGTTTGTAATATGTTGCACTACTATATAGGTGCACTCTCCACCTCGGGGAGATGTATTGAGTTGGTACGTGGTTCATGGGCTCATGACTAATGATAATTGAAAAAATGCAGTTTGTAATTAACTTGATGTTACTATTGTTAATCGTACGTGGCCAGAAGGTTTAAATTCAAGTTAGTGCATTCGTTTATCAATGTATTTGTTCATTTATGCAACTGTTTTTTTTTGTCACATTTTGTTGATTCAACTTCATTTTTATATTTTGACAAGTCGTGGGAGCCTTCTAGGATGCAAGTTACTAAAGTCATGCTGAATATGTCCTTCACATCAAGGTGCTTTAGTTAAAGTTTTGATGTTTCATTCATAAAAAAAGAAGCTTTAGGAGTTCAAATATTCATAGTTCTTTGATGTTAAAATCGATTTATGAGATGTCTTGGGTTTTTTCTTGCTTGATTACTATGCTAGACTTCAATCTGGTAATTCATTATTGGTAATTTTCTCACAACATGATAGAGGCCTAGAGATGCAGAGTATGGACCGTTACATTGCTTTGAACTTGTGCAGATATATGTAGAGGAATGTCTTCTATACTTAATTTGCTTATTCTTGCAGCCTAGAGTTTAGTTGTGAGGCATAAGATGTTAAACTTCATCCATATGTACCTTCGTTATGTCTTTTTATAGTTGGGGAGTGCAGACGGAATCTCCAGTGAGGAAGCCTTAGCCGTGTTTTTGGTGTTCTGCGAGCCTCAGGCTACGGAAAATGGCTTTCTTCTTGTTTACTTGCTACATTCATATGATCGTTGGATCATCCCGAAGGGTCTAGGAATCCTTAAAAGTATGTTTTTTTTTCTTGCCATTTAAAGTTAGGGTATGTACATTCATAGATGTTCATGTTAGGTTAAGTTAATCAAAAAAAGAAAAAAAGCTATTAATAGAGATGTCTATTAAGTATAATAGGGTGTCTTTTTAGACTTTCCCAAAAATAATTATCCATTCTGATAATCCAATCCATGTTGTGGGTCTGACTCTATATTGGGATGAGTTCAGTTTTTATAAACTTTAATGATTATAAATAATTCAAGGATAAAGTCAAAGGAAAGTCGTACTCAATTGTGTGGCCTACGGGCCTAGCTCGATGGAAAGGGTAAAGGAGAAAATAGAAAGACATGATGGAAGGTGGTGTGTACCACCGCACATGGTTCCTTGTCCCTATGTGTTTTTTATAAGTTCATTACAACTAGCAAGAAAAATATGACCACAAACTAACATAGGGTGTGAAAAAAAAGGAACCCAGAGTATTCTGATTCAGTTTTGATTTGGTCGTATAAAAAGAAAGAACAAAACCGAAAATTATTTGACCTTTTTATAACTTCGTTACTCTGAATTTGAACCTTAGAATCCTTTTATTCTTCATTTATTGGTGTTTGGATTTTGGACTTTCGGTTTTTGTTTCCAAATTTTCTCTTTTTGTCATGACTTTAGATTGTTTTTTGATGGCATGTTGTTGCTACTTGGTGAGGAGGACAATCATATTCATTTTAGTTGTATGTGTATATTTTGCTTTCCCGATCGTATTGAAGTTATATCGTTCAACCTCTTTTTGGTTGTAGATCACATAATATTAGTAGGGAACCAACAAAGTTGGCGATCCTATCATTTATCCTTAGATATTTAGACACTTTGCGTATTCAAACTATATTCTTTATTATGATAAAATATTAAATTTATTAAATACATGAAAAGGAAATGACTAATTTATTCTCATATTTCATTCATCACTGTATTGTAAAAACAACCATTCCAAAGCATGCTGATTGATTTTTATTGTTACCTTTAGAGCATCAACAATCATAATACCATTTAAATGTATCCGGTGACAGATCTTGAACATATTAATTGGAACGGCTGAGTTTCAGTTTTGAGTTTTTGGAGAGGTCAAAATAAAGGACATTTCTAAGGTTATATATAAAATATATATTAAGTTTCGCATTTAATGCATAAATTAATGGAGGGGCCAAAATCCCAATTGTCTCCATTAAGATTCATCTATGATAGTATTATAGAAATGTCATGTCATGTCACATTATCATATCATAACACTCGTTTCAACAGCTATAATACATATACAAGAGCATCAACAATTAGAGGATTATATGTATCATATATATGATACTAGTATCATAGAATTATTTATAATTTTTAATCAGATAAAGTGAATTGATTATGTGACATGTCTATGATACCCTTAAAGTAGATTATTGTTACGAATGCCTAATACCTTTAAAACATTTGTAATGGGTCCCATTTGTTATTTAATTATTACTTTTTAAACAACTGTAACACAAATATTTTTAACGGGACACACTTGATATGAAGATACCATTATTGTGCGTAATATACGAGGATTATAATGTATAATGTGATACTCTCTCTTATCTTTTTGATGAAATTACATGTCATTTATGATATAATTGATTGAAATTCATGCTCTTATGCTTCATTGTCTCAACTTGTGCTTATCAAGGCTTCAATTTGGTTTTAAACTTTTAAGAACTTAAGAAAACAACATCAATTTTTAAATTTGAACTACAACTTTATGTTGTGGGTCTATGAAATATAAAGGTAATAATTTAGTTTTGAGCTGGCTTTTGTCATAATTCAACACATTACCTAATTGAATAAATGGTAATCATTTTTGATGCGAACTTTTCTCGGGTTTGTCAATTTAGCTATATTAACATTGGGTTAATATCATAATAAATTAGGGGTGTAAACGAGCCGAGCCCGAGTCTGAGCCCGTTTAAGCTCGAGCCCGGCTCATTTAAAAGTACGAGCTCGAGCTCGGCTCGTGAATAGTTTTCGAAGCTCGGGCTCGGCTCGGGCTCGACTCGGGCTCAACTCGTTTATTATATATTCTAATTTTTTAATTAATATTTATATAATCTTTTATATATTATATATAAATTTTATTTTTATTTACTTAATGTATATATTATATATTTATTAATTTAAAAATATATTTATAATAGACTCGTTTAGGCTCGCGAGCTCGATATGTGAAGCTCGGGATCGGACTCGTTTATTAAATGAGCTCGAAGCTCGAGCTCGTTTAACTTAAGCTTTTTTCGAGTTTTAAACGAGTCGAGCTCGAGTGGCTCGCGAGTAGCTCGGCTCATTTACATCCCTAGAAAGAATTAACTTTCTTTTACTCATTTTAACGATTAAGTTAGACTTTTTTTTAACTATTCAAGTCTGTTAATATTTTTCGTCTTATTTAAAAGTATATATTTTTGACCTGCTACCTGTTAAACCGGTAGAACACTATAATAGTTAGTTCATTAAATAATATAATATTAGAAAACATCAATTATCTTTTCTTATCTTTATGGTTAAGATCATTAAGTCATTAGATTTTCTTTTTTATTGTTTAAATCTCTGTACCAATTATCGGTAAATTACTTGATAAACAAGTACGATATATAGTATTTTAAATAAGACAAAAAGTGTTGAGGGATTTAAACGGTTGAAAAAAAATCAAGTAACTTAATCACGAAAATGAAGAAAATTGGTTTTTTTATATATTAACCCATTAACATTTAGACGAAACAACTAATATGTCGAATCTGGTTCATTCAACATTACAACAAGTTGAACATTACAATCTACAAATCATAATATTGATCCATTAAATATAAACATGAGGAATTGAGGAGTTTAACATTCACATACATGTGATGGTATTGGTTTGTGTAATAATTTTTTTACCTTTTTAGGGCATTTATAGAAGAAAATAAGAAATATTTTTTATTCTTGTGATGCGAGTATAAGTAACTTGCTATTTTTAAAAGGATAACTCTAAAGGTATTACAATTGTTACTAAAACAAATATTATCATTTATTGAATTTTTTTTAAAAGTATATCATACCTTTTTATGAAGCAAATTAGTTCTTTATTCAAAATATAATTCAATTCTCATCACATATGAGCATATTCTTATGTTTAATGATCTCAGAAGGCCAAGGGTTTAGTAAAAGCATTTGAACATTTAAAAATTTGTCTTTTGTGTAAGTATCTAATGAATATTTGAATGAAGTAAATTTGTATCGATATAATACATGAACTTTTTCAAATGTCATATTTTCTTAAGGGTTAAGATCGTATAATACCAACGTACTTTTCCAAATGTATCGATATAATACATGAACTTTTTTATCATCCATTGTTACTTATTAATTCTTATGATAATCAAAATTTGCCATACAATCCAAAGGATGATTATTTGATTGATTATTACAATTGTAGTCTACGTAAAACAAACACTAATTTAAACATTATCCATGATGGCTCATTTTTAAACTTATGTGATCCATGTAAACTAGCTAATGTTATCATGACTTCAGCAACAGCCACCATCTATCTCGTTTCACTTATTTTGAAACAAAAAAAGTTCCAATCTTTCGATTTTTTTCGTACCAAACGCACCACAGTTGAGTTGTTACGATATTAGGATCCTTCAAATGATCAAGATATCAAATATAGTTAGGTTTTAGGTTATTATTCACTTTTTTTATTTATCAGATTTAGTTAGTTAACTTTTTGCAATACCAAAGTCATTTATAATTAATCATAAAATTTAGTACTATAAATTTTATCCTTCCCAATAAAGTTGCAGTATTTCAAGCTTGAACTTACATATATAGTACTTGATGCATTGAATTTCATCTTCAACTGACTTCAAGATTCATGTAAACATGGGGCAGTTTACAAATTCTTTAAGGTTGTTTGATTCTCAGAATTTTGCATTCTGTTAAAAGATTTGCATTACGTAGCATTTTTATTTATCAGAATTTTGTCAAAAAAACATGATTATCTTTTATAAAAAATTTGTTAATCTGAAAGTTGTAAGGTAACTGAGATTTAAAATCTTTGGGGAAGACTGAGTTTTTGAATAACAAAGAAGGAATGAATTTAAGAAATACTGAGATTTTAAATCTTTATTGATATATATGAACAAAACACAAGACTTAAAATGCAAATCCTAGTGAATCGCATAAATCCACGAACCGAACGCCTCTTATTGTTTGTGTGTGCATGAATGCTACATTTGCAAAGGGTATCAGGTGAAAACTTTGTGAAAACTAACTACATACTAGCAAGTAATGAACTAAAAAACTAATGTTATAGTGCTTAGAACTTAGATGAGAATACAAGGAGTTGAGGCTGCAAAAGCAATTTTAGTAACAAAACGAAGCTTTAGCAGATATGTCAGTGTCGGTCCTATCATTTTTTAGGCCTGAAGCATATACTTAAAAATGACCCTCTATATATATAATCAAAATTCGTATCAAATGTTACAATTAAATAATATCGAGAAAAAAACGATTACTTTTTATCGTATGATTATAAATTGGACAAAAATTTCATACAATATTAAATCATAATTTTATTAGTAAATTGAGAAAAAAAAGTTTAAATTTGAATGATTCATAATATAAATAGTAAACATATGTGTCAAAAATAAATAACATCCCAAGAAATAAATACATATCTCATTAATATTTTAATAGTCGTATAATAAATAACATAAATCACGTGATAAAAAAAAATCAAACTCATTGAAAAACAAAAGTATAAACATTGAATTTGATGGATAGTATATTGATATAAAGTAATTAGACGATATCTGTAGATGAAAATACAAGTGATAGTGAGGGGATATTAAATTAAATAAAAATGCACACAATGAGATTCAATCCCTCACCATTAGGATTTTAAGATTAGATGACTACCAGCTGAACCAACACATAATTTATGTTTTTTTATCACACAAAAAACATATAAGCTAATCCTGGACAACTTAGCTATCTTAACATATAAATTTTTTTGGCCCCTTATAGTGAATTGGGTCTTGGGCGGTGGCCC
This sequence comes from Centrapalus pauciflorus, assembly GCA_020465985.1. NCBI lineage: Eukaryota > Viridiplantae > Streptophyta > Magnoliopsida > Asterales > Asteraceae > Centrapalus > Centrapalus pauciflorus. The sequence goes on from JAANYP010008403.1 coordinate 936,553, forward strand.
ATGATCATGTATGTCACCAGGCCCAGGGCCGGCCCTGGGATATGTGATACGATCGATCTCATTGTTTGCATCCCACTACATTCATGGTATACAAATGAGATCATAGGTAGGTTTGATTAGCAACATCATAAGAAATCGATGACTTGATATATTGCATTTTTTTAATCATATGTATTACCATTTGGTAGTATACAGAACTCCATGCTAAACATGGTTGGTTAGAGGGTTATTAACATGTTATTTCCAGGAAATTAACTTTTGTGATATTGTTATTATTTTTTTTTTTTTGCAAGCATTTATTAAAAAAAAATGTACATTTTGATCTCTCAAGATAATCGATTGTTTTATTCCCTTGATTGTTAGTTTATTCCATAACTAGATTAAAAACTCATTTTTTTGGTTTGGTTTGGCATGATCATAAACATTATTTGACATGGTTAAGCCCAAACAAGCTCGACTTGATTTCAAGTGTGAGCCCAAAAGCCTAAGTTTGAAATAATTAACCAGCCGAACTCGAGCTTTTAATGGTTTGTCTTGAATTTTATCAAGTTAATTGTAAAGGGTTTCACCTTCTGTTTTGGTGACTTTTCAATCATAAAGAGTTTCACCTTCTAAGTTCTAAGGTTTGAAGTTTGGATTTGATCTGATTTCATGTTTTGTGCTGTTGAGTTTGTTTGTAAAGGTTACGTTAAACTTCTTCTTGTGAAGCATGTTTGATGACTCGAAACATTTTATAAAACTTAATATTGATCCATTTTTTGAACGACCACATGTCATATTTTACTAAAACGTTAAAAGAGTACACGAAAGCTAACATTCCCATCTTGTACAAGCTTTATCAATGATCGTAGGAACCTTTTCAAAGAAGACCACTTTATTCCGATGTGTAGTTAATAATGTGTCATCTATGTTTGATGACTCAAAAAGGGGAATGACCGACTACCTATTTAGTTAGCCAGCCGGTCATGTGTTGCATACGAAAGAAAAATAAGTTACTAGAAACTAAAAGTAAAACACAATACTATTTATGCAATTAATCCTATATAAAATTAACCTGTAAAAAAAGGTCACATCGATCGAAAGAATCGTTAAAATGTCGTGATACAATTTTCAAACGTTATTTGTATCCAATTTAAGGGTCATTAAATTACCTTTCTAACATTATTCTTATATAAATATATTAGTATATTAGTGTTATTAAATCATGCATGTCACGTGACATCCTCGATCACTTCTACTTCCTATAAATACAACAAGGAACCATCTAATTCTCCATCTCTTACCTTTTCATTTAATAAAAAAAATCATTCTTTACAAAACATGAACAATCTCTTTATAGCATTCCTCATCTTCTTTCTACCTTTCTTCTTCTTTGATTCCTCCTTTGGAGATATATTGATTCCAATTACCGATGTGACCGACCCTGAGTTGCTAGACGAAGGAAAGTTTGCGGTGGATGAGCATAACAAGCGCGACCATGGATCCCTGGCGTTCACAAAAGTTGTTAATGGAATAATCCAAATGTTGGATGTCGGGTTTAATTTCAATATGACAATTACAGCGGTGGAAAACAACGTCGAGCATAATTATGAGGTTGGTGTTTGGGATAAGCCTTCGTTGAACTTTAGGCAATTGACGTATTTCCAAGGACCTGTTTAATTAAGTAATGAAATTTAAACTTGTGATTTTGAAATATGTGTTGCGGTTGTAATCATGTCTCGAATTTTCAAATGAGTATCATCATATGTAAAACGTACAAATTTAAATAAAGAGCATTAATAAGATTATACATCCGGTTTCGGGTGTTATGATTAATAAAGTTCTATTGAATTACAAACGTAAAAAAAAATCAAATTGTTTTGGTTATTCACATACCACTGGATATTTCAAGTATAATATAACAAGAATAATATTATGTAAATTGGGAACGATAACAAATTTTATTAGGGATATTAATTTATTTTATACATTAAAAACGTAAAGCTGCTCATAAAATTTTCTTTTATTTCTATTTAAAATACAGGGTGCAAATAATTAAGTAATTAACCTCTATTTAACCTTTTGATTTTGCAATCATTTGGTTTTTTAACTTTTTTTTAATTGATTTTCCTTATACACTTTCCTTCTAATTTTGAAAAGAAAAGTAAGAAAAAAATGAAACCGTTTCTTTTTATTTTACTCACAAGTAAATGCTTAAAAATGCAACTTTTCTTCTCTCCATTTTAGATATTTCTAAATCCAAGAACGTTCATTAAATTTATTTGCAAATGATGGGTTCGTTTAAACCAATTGTTTTTGAACGACAAACTAAGGTGTTGTTCGTTTTTTAAGAGGTTGATGTATGCGGTATGCGGACTTAATTATAGAAATCTGCGGTCAGATTAGTTGGTTTAAAGGTCTGCAGACGTCCGCAGACGCGGGAAGACGTCCGCAGATGATGCGGCAGACGCGGGAACACGTCTGTAGATGTGGAAAGACGTCTACAGACGTGAGCATACGAAAAAAACAAACGCACTTTCATATAAAACGTCTTCCCGCATCTTTGAGTTCGTAGACATAAGAGGTTCGAAGATCTTGTAAGAAAAAACAAACAAGGTAGTCCTAAACTACTCATTTGCCATAAGTGGGGACTTCAGAACTTACTTTTTCCACTTAAATTTAAACTTGCTTCCGACGATAGTCGAACCCGTGACCTCTGATCACTTACATACCATCCTCATATCAAATGGGCTAAACCTCATTTGTGAGAATATTTATGTGTTGTGACGTCAATTTAAAAGGTGGTATATAGGAAATGGAATATAACTTCTTGCATGTCTTTAATTAGGGTTTCAAACTTTTATAAAATTCCAACCAAAAGTTATTAATTAATTGTCATTTTATAGAAAATTATCCATCTGTAACTTTCCATTATACGTTAGATGTTATAAATTTTGTTAAGTCATTATAGTTTGCTTTGAGTAAACAAACATATATAGTTTGAGTTTATGACTTAGACCTGAAACCGAACTATATTTTTTTTATCCGAAAACAATCCAAGTTTGGGTTTTTATTCTTTCACAAGACATATATCCATCATTTTGTCAATAATGCTTATGTGAAGGTGACATATAGCTAATAATGTGTCTCATCTCATGCATAGTCTAGACAAATGCTCCCCAAATGGTTCAACTTCAACCTAAATAAAAATAACACATTACTATGTATTTTTGGCAATGTGTTTGTTAAAACACATCTGATTGGGATATTTTTACTAATAAGTATATTACTTTAATTATAAGTAAAGAGAAAAAAAATAGAATCTTGGAATGTTATTTATGTAATTATGGGTGTTAGGTGGTTACACCATTAAGAACTAGCTGAATACTCGTGCGTTGCTCGAATGATGTGTGATGAAATTAATATCTATAATTAATTATTTTTGAACGGCAAATTAACATACTCCTATTCCTAAACTACCCTTTCGCCCCAAATGAGGACTTCAGAAGTTACTTCCACTGCCTAAATTTCAACTTGTCTCCGACGGAAATCGAACTCGTGACCCCACACTTACACGTCAACTCTCATACCAAATGGTTTAAACCCCATTGGTATTTATAATGACTTAATGACACAACAAAAATTTATTTTTTTAAGAAAACTATACATTGTTTGTGAAGAAAAAGTAACTTATATTAATCATGAATATTAATTATTACACATAATTATATATGAAGTCTATACAAATCTAGTTTAATACATGTGAGTTAATCAAAAGACTGATTTTAGTTGAAAAAATCGTGTATAAGAATGAAGTATATACGAAAAAACAATAATAATAATTTACAATAAAATGAAAACACATATTTCCATCAACTAATATACAAACACGTATTTGCAAAGTATTAGTTACAATATTGTCTAACATAATTTTATAATAACAATTTATTCAAACCAATTAATAAAATGTTATCAAACAAAAACAATTATCATAAAAAATTTAATAAATCTTAATAAAATCACATTGAACAATTTAAACGGCAAATGACATATATCATTGGCAAAAGATTTATTTAAAACATTATTGCTTCATTATTAACGGAAATCGTCATTGTTCGTCATATTATATTGAAAAAAATATTAAAGCATGTGTTAATTTTGAAACATTAATACATAAACAACACAAAATAATGAGAAGCTTTAAATGTAAAAAAAAAATATATCAATGCGACGTTTTTTCTGAGGTTTGAATTAGGGATGATACAATTTTGACCCAACGGGCGTGACGATAAAAATGGCTCGTAGTAAAAAAAAGTAAGCTCGCACATAATTTTTTTTAAAATAATAAATGCCATATGTTTACCTATTTTATAATATATGCTGATTAAAAAACTATTTTTATATATTTATCTGCCATATTTTGTATGTTTATTAAACTGAATCATCAATAAAATTTAAATTTAAATCTAAATGTAAATGTTATTCCATCAATACTTATCTATATATTTAATAAAAAAAATTTCGTTTGCTTATACATTTATTAAAAATAAATAAACATTATATAAAATTATTAAATTTTAAAAAAGTAAATAAACGATGTATAAAAATATATTTCATGATATTTTGTTTATTATAGTAAAATATAAGATATTGTTTTATTTATAAACTAAAATTTTAATCAATATTAATTAAAAAATATATTTTTATAAATGAAAATTTTAAAATAATCAACTATTCATATTTATTTTATAAAACTATAAAAATACTAATTTTGAATAATTAATGTTTAATTGTAATTTGTATACGTAAACAAATATCCCATTATTTTATGTAGGTTTGTTAGTATTGATTGGAAAAATTGGTAAGCATCCTTGTATTAATTAATGCTGATTTTATCACATTATTTTCTGAATTTTAACAGATTTATATTGCGCCGAATCAGCAACCTTAACTAGTTGAATACCCGTGCGGTGCTCGGGTGATTTATTTCAAAATTAATCCTTTTTTAATTAAACAATTACACAAAAAAATATTAATGAAAGACTATACATATATTCTCTTATACATTGTTTGTTAAGAAAAAAAAATACTTAACTTTATCATGAAAATTACTGCACACAATTATATTTGAGGTTGTTTTTTTAAAATTTTATAATCTCCATTATTATCAGTTTTATTGGTATAAGAAATTATAAGTTTTCTATTTGAACTTTTTTTTAATAATTTATGTTGGAAAATCTAAAGATATTGCTAAGTTTGCTTTATTTTTTATATATTCTAATAAAAATGCATTATAATCACACATATATTTTGGTTGTCAGTTTATTTTATTTACATTCCAATAATAGTTTTAATATAACATCAAATATATGTCATATTGTACTTGCTATATCTAAACTTAGTTTCATCAAGTGTGAATTATGTTTTAAATTAGTTTGATATATATTTTTAATTTCAAACATAGAAAGGATATATAACGATATGTTGACTTTTACCGAACAAAAGATAACAGTTTCAATAAAATATAATGTAAGAATTAAAATGATTAAAAATAATAATATTAAGAGACCAAAATTATATAACATGAAAACAAATACAAGAAAGACACTTATTACATGAACAAAATTATGTAACTTGTATTACTCAACTACTCGTATATCATGTTTTTAGTTTCAATTTAATTTTCTTTAAAGGTTTGCCAAGTTGTTGACCTTGCTATTTTGTTAAATGTTTTTCTCAAGTATTTTCCATCATTATAATAATTGCTTATGGCCAATCTGGAATCATAATTATCTTGGAGTGTTTGTTGACCATTTGTGTGTTTAAATCGCCTTTTATTTATTTGATTTTGCTGCTTGAATTAGATAAAAGACAAAATGTTTAAGTCTTTGTGTTGTGCGTGAATTACATATGTGTATGTTAACTTTCGTTTTTGTCGAGAAATGGCTGGCCAATAAGCCCAATTGGCCTTCGGCCTAACCTTTAATTGATTTCTAAGTGGTTTGTTGATTCAAATGCAAGTATTAATTGTCATTAACCTTTGCATTTCTATTGCTGGAAAATAAGATCAAAACAGAAAATAAGTGCAGTATTAGTGTGCTGTCCAGGTGTGGGTCCGTAAAAATGGGCAAGAAGGTCAAATGGCCTTCGACCTTTGGCAACTTAATTAGCAAGGATGTTTATTCATCAATTTTATGTATCAATCGTCATTTATCCTACCTTATGTTGCTGCTGAAAAAGTTAAAAACAGATTGATATGAGTTGTGAGTGTGTGCAGTGTGCGGTTATGTGTTTGAATATGTGTTTGCATGTTGATGTCAGGCTCCGAGACTAAATAGTCTCGGAGTGTTGTGTGTGTCTCGTAACCTCTATGTGTGTTCGTTGAATTGATACAGAAATAAAGGAAGAAACAACAGCATCATAAGTATCAACATATATATGCAATGTGTATTATAGTATATATGTACATCATTTTCAAAATATTGAAAGAATATTAAAGAATATACTATCAATTTTTTTCTGCAGGAGTTGAAAACGTCTTCGACTCTTCATCTGGTTGATTAGCATACGTGAAGTTCATCTTGAAACGGTATAGTTTTCTTCACGTAGACACTGCTGATGTAGTTTTTTTTTATCAATATTGATTATGCCTACTGACTCTGTGTGTGTGTGTCTATGTATGTATGTATGTGTGTGTGTGTATAAATATATATTAGTACGTAACTTCAATAAAACATGTTTTATCTCATAGTTGGTTACATTTAACTCGTTATATAAACATATAATATCAGGTTTCAAATTATATAAAGAATTGATAACTTGATAAATATGCAGCTGAGAATATTTATTATTCAAGTTTGAGTCTTTTTTCCTGCATTATGATATTATCCAGTGTTTTTCTGCATAGCTTAATATTTTAGTTATACAATAGCCGATTAAATTTGATTTCTTATTTTTATTTAACTTGATAAATCAGATTGCATCTATTTCCAGCAGTGCAAATTTGAAATTTTCTAGCAGATTAAATCATATTTGTTATTTTTATTTAACTTGATAAACCAAACTACAACGATTTCCAACAGTGAAAATTTGAAATTTTATTGTCATTTTTTATTTCTTTCCGGAAAATCTACATATTTTAATTGCAGAAACATTAAAATATGTAGAAAATCTTGATAATTATGTGGAATCTTATCGAGCTAAAATAGTGGGGGGAATCCCATTATTTTTGTAATTTTTAACCAATTATATTGCGTCAAATCAGTAGCCATAATTTTCTGAATTTTAACCAATATTATATTGCACCAAATAAGCCATAATTTTTGGAATTTTTACCACTAATATTGCGCCACGTAAGCATTTTTCCTCTCTGCTTCGTCGGCAATATATATATATATATATATATATATATATATATATATATATATATATATATATATATATATATATATATATATATATATATATATATATATATATATATATATATATATATATATATAGAGTCAGGTTCAAAAAAGTACCTCACGAAATCAAGTGCACCCGAAGGTACCAACCTTAAAAAACTTTTTTTAAATTTTTTTTCTCATAACCATGTTTAAATTAATGTTATACACATGATATATGAATTTCACATACATTCACACTTTCCGTGTCCTTAAAACTTATGTGAATGCTCAATGCATATTTATGTGAATGGTCATCCATGTGAATGGTCATTTCACACAATGTGAATGGTGTGAATGACCATTCACATGATCTTTTCTTATCATTCACAAGAGTTATGATGTTGCTTCTTTTCAAAAAAAGTCTTATAATGTTTTCTTATACATGTCTATTCAAAAAAAATATATGTGAATGATCATTCATATTAGGGTACGCTGGGTACGCTGGAATCTCATAGGTACGCTGATGAACCTGATTCTATATATATATATATATATATATATATATATATATATATATATATATATATATATATATATATATATATATATATATATATATATAATATCTGGGTTATACAATAAGATATGATATTTTCTTTGTCTCATAATAAATAGAGTATTAAATTTTTGTTCCAAAAATAAATGCTCATTGTTATAGTCATTTATAATTTATATGATTCTAATTATACCATTAATTATGAGGTTTAAAATATTTACTTTTTAATAGAACTTGTCATATATGTTATACGATATGCGTTGTTTGTATCCTGCCACATTCATTGTACGTAAACAAATAAGAGCAGGAATAGGTTCGATTAGTAACATCAATACATCATAAGAAAACAATGACTTGGTTTACCGCGCGTATTTCTAATTCGTAGTATACTACCAGGATAGAACTCATGGCAAACATGGTTAGAAGGTTATTAATTACTATACCATATATAATTATCTACAAGAAATCATCTTCTGTAATACAAATATGTGTTATTGGCATGAAAAACTTGTCATGATTCGATCCCGATACACAAATAAATGTGTCAAAAATAGGTTGACACGATGTTGATACGATTTGCAACGTTATTTGTTTCCATTTTATGTTTCTTTGAAGGGTTTATTATGAAAAAAACAAACATGTTTTCATGTTTTTTTTTTTTTGCGTTTTCGTCCCTCCATGTTATATTTTTCCATAAAAGTCCTCAACTTATACTTTTCTTGTTGGTTTAGTGAAATTTGGACAATAGACCCCGGTTATATTTTTAGGAACTGGGTTTCAAAAAACTGAAAAACCCGGTTCCAATGTCCAAATTTCACTAAACCAACAAGAAAAGTTAATTTGAGGACTTTTATGGAAAAAAATAACATGGAGTGACGAAAACGCAAAAAAACATGAAAACATGTTGCTTTTTTTCATAATAAACCCTTCTTTGAATATACTTAATTATTTTATATAAATATTTAGTATAGTAGTGTGATAAAGCTTGCATGACACATGAGATCATCCTCTCATTTATTTCCTATATATACCACACACAAGTACACACCCATCTAATGTTCTATCTCTTCTCCATCATACCATTTTTCATCCCACAAAAAAAAAAAAACCAACTGAACTTTGAGCGAGTATATATATATATACATATATTATATATAACCATTAAGAATCTTTCTTAAAAGACAATGAACAATCTCTTTACCGCATTCCTCATTTTCTTTCTACCATTCTTCTTCTTTGATTCCTCCGTTGGTTTGGGCGTCTTTCCTCTTGATGACGTATTGATTCCAATTACCAATCTGAGTGACCCTGTAGTGGTGGCCGAAGGAAAGTTTGCGGTGGACCAACACAACACAAATAAAGGTGCGTCTCTGGTATTCAAAAAAGTTGTTAGGGGAGTAATCGTATCCGATGACAAGGGGTTTAATTACAACATGATGATTGCGGCGATGGACAAGAATGCGGAGCATTACTATAGTGTTATTGTTTTGGATAAGCCTTGGTTGAGCTTTTTAAGGCAATTGATATATTTTCGCAGACTCGTTTGAGCAACAAATTATATATGTGCTTCAGGTTTTGATTTTTGAAATGTGCGTTTTGGATTTAATATCGTGTTTGATATATTTGAAAGGATATCTTAATATGGAAAACATTTTAAATAAAGAGCAATAAGATATTGTCGTAACATTCAATTTAGTGTGTTGTGATTGATAGTGTCAATTCTATTGAATTTCATGATTTTTTTTTTATATATTGGTTTAAATGCTTTAAATTCCATGCTATTTTTCAAGTGAGTAAAATCATTCAAAAGTAATAATAAAAAAAGTCAAATTGCTTTCGTTATTCATTATACAAAAGTCTTCTCCAAGTGTAATATATGTAATAAAAACGTTATTTTTGCAAATTTGTAAAGAAGGATAACAAATTTTAATGAGATGTTTATTTATATAATTTGAACGTACATGCACATGCATAGATAAGTAGCTGACTTATTTTATTACTTTATATATAATATGTAACATTCTTGTTTTCTATAAAAGCTATTGATCTATATTTTATAAAAAAGCGAATACATGATTATGATCGCATTGTTTTTATTTACATTCCGATATAAACTTTGTTACCGTCAAAACTAATTTTCATTTAATAGACAGATATGCAGCTGACTTATTATTTTTATTTTATATACAATATATAACCGTTTTTGTTTTCTATTATAAGATTTGATATATTGTATTTCACACAATTTCGAACATATAATCATGATTGCATTATATTCATCTACTATTAAATTTGTTTCGTCCCAACTATTTTTAAAATGACTAAAATTTTATTGTTATTTGATTGATTGATCACATTCTTTCCAATTATTTATTTGGATTGAAAGTAGAGAGTGGTCCTCAGATTAAAATCACCATCGGTAACTAATGTTATTATTATTTTATACAATACATAACTGATTTGTTAGTATATTTAGATTTATAAAACTTTAAACATATAATTATTACCATATTGTCATAATTAACATTTGCATATATAATTAATTGTTGTACATGTAAACTAAAAAACAATTCTCTATGTTATTAAAGAATTTTACATATCATATAGTTGCTTTTAAAGTTATAATCTTCGATATATTTTGTTATACAAATATCCGAATACGTTGTTATAATGTATTATTTTTATTTGTATTCCAATTTAGATTCATTATTGTCCAACCTATTTTATAAATTTAAACTTATTAATATTAAAAAATTTTATGATATATAAATATATTGTTTTTCTTACACACCATTTATATATGTTGTTTTGTAAAACTCGAATACCTCATTAGAGTCACATTATCTTTATTGCTATCCAATATAAAATCAGTTGTTGTTCAAACTATTTTTATAATAACACATTAAATATCCAGTACATTAAATTTTAATATATTTAGGTTTTAAACTCTCTGTTACCAAACAACTGACCTTGTCGACGTTGAAAAATATAAGACGTGTCACCATTACATTATAAAATTATTCCTTTCACCATTTCAAGCGTGACATTGCATTGACATTAATTGTAGATGAGTGTAAAAATAAAATTATATCCAACCAAAGTTCATTGCCATTTTTTGAAAATTTGCTTTCCATTAAACTTGAGATCGATGTTACAATCTTTCTATTCTTATAGAAATTAGTTATGTACGCCTTTATAGCAAGGGTGTCAATTTGAGCCCATTCAAGCAAATGGGTCAAACGAGTTGACGACCAAAAGTTATAAATTTTATATAATCTTGAGATTTTTTTCAAAGAACAATTTTTTTAATACACCGTCTTATAAATTTTCATTTTTTTAAAAAAATTATGTTCTATCTTAGTTTTTTACAATAAGTCCATTTAATTGTTCGGTCCGTTGGGTCAAGATTGCTACCCCTACTTTATAGTATGCTTTTTGATTAAACAAAAAAAAATATATAAGTTGAATTTACGACTTAGACATGGAACCGAATTACATTTTATTACCCTAAAACGATCCAAGTTTCGCCCTTTATACTTCCACAAGTCATATATATCCATCATTTTGTATAAAACAAAAAATAGAATGTTGGAATGTTATTTATGTAATTATGGGTGTTTGGTGGTGACACCATTAAAGTTTGTTTCAATTGTTTTTTTACCGAACGGTTAAAAGATATAAAAGTATCTAGGTAGTACCGTAGTACTATAAGATATTTTTTTTTTGTCTCAAATAAGTGTCCATATTTTATTATTGTTTTTTTCAAAAATAAATGTTCATCGTTATAATTAGTCATTTATAATTTATATGACTCTAATTAACCTTCTAATTGCGTTTGTCATGAGTTTTATATTGTCAAATGGTAGTACAAATTAAAAATGCTTGTTTTCTTATGATGTTACTAATTAATCAAACATTGAACCCAACATGAATAACTTGTCATAACTCGAACCTTATGTGAAAATAAATGGATCAAAAATAGGTCGATACGATTTTCAAGGTTATTTGTATCCATTTTATAGGTTTCTTTGAATATACTTTTCTTTTACATTAATTTTATATAAATATTATAGTATAGTAGTGTGACTAAAGCATGCATGGCACGTGACATCATATTCTCATTTATTTCCTATATATATACTACAAACAACCATCTAATCTTCTATCTCTTTTCTTTATACCTCTTCACAATAATCATTCTTAAAAACACAATGAACAATCTCTTTGTCTCAACATTCCTCATTTTCTTCCTACCATTCTTCTTCTTTGATTCCTCCGTTTGTTTGGGCGACATTCCTCTTAACGACTTATTGATTCCAATTACTAATGTGAGTGACCCTGTGGTTGTGGACGAAGGAAAGTTTGCGGTGGAAGAGCACAACGAGCAAGAAGAGGCGTCTCTAGCATTCACTAAAGTTGTTAACGGAAAAATCCAAGTGGATGCAGAGGGGTTTACGTATAACATGACGATTGCCGCGGTGGACAACAACGTCGAGCATAACTATAGTGTAATTGTTTGGGATAAGCCTTGGGTGAGCTTTAGGCGATTGGCATTTTTCCATGGACCCATTTGAGCAACAAAGTTTGTTCTAAATGTGTGTTGTGGGTTTAATCATAATATTTGAATGGGTATCTTAATATGGAAAACAAATTTATATAAAAAGCAATAACATATATATTGTTGTAACATCCAGTTTAGGGTGTTGTGATTGATAGATAAATTTAATTCTATTGAATTTTATGGGTTTTTTTTTTTTGTATATTATTTTAAATGTTTTGAATTTCATGTTATTTCAAATGAGTAAAGTTATTCAAAGGTTTGAAAAAATCAAATTGCTTTAGTTAACTAATAAAATGTCTTTATCCAAGTATAATATAACAAGAACATTATTATACAAATTGTGAAGGTTGATAACAAACTTTAATATCACTGTCATAGTAGCCTAATGGTTGGTGACATAGAATCCATAGTGAAGATTTGGGGTTCAAACCCTACTCATGTACCTTACATGGGTTATGCGATTTCCCATGACTGGTGGGGGTGTCCCAGAGGGTAAACTGTTGTTTTTTTAACAAACTTTAATGAGATGCTTATTTATACAATTTAAATCAATGAGAAAATGCCATAAAATTTAATTGTATTTCTATATAAAGTAACCAAATGATATCACTGTTGTGCCAACCTCACCTTATTGTTTTGATGTTTTCCAAACGCTTATTATGAAAAAAAAAACTAACATGTTTTTAATTTTTTTGTGTTTTCGTCCATTCATGTTATTTTATCTAGAAAAGTCTTCATGTAAATTTTTTCTTTTAGGTTTGATAAATTTTGACAATTAGAACTCGGTTTTCAATTTTAAAAAACCCGGGTTACCAATTATAACCAGACTTTAACAGTCAAAATTCAAACCACCAGGAAAAAATAACCTAAAGACTTTTCTAGAAAAAAATAATATAGAGGGACGAAAACATAAAAACCATGAAAACAAGTTAGTTTTTTTTTTTTAATAATATGCAGAGAACCTCTCTATTTAGTTAATTTTCTAAATGTGCAACCAATTCCACTCTTTTGATTTTTCTCTATTTTCTAAACCTCCCTTGGTTTGGTTTTCTTCTCAAACACAAAATCCTCTCCCTTGGTTTGTTTTCGTATAAATGGATACAAATTTACAATGCATCCTCAAACTCTTCCATTTATGAACTGATCAAGAAGAAGTGATGGAAAATAAAAAACTAAAACATTACTTTAAAAAAATCAGTAAGAAAGAATAACAGGAATTTTCGTTAACTTTCCTTCCGGTTTTGAGAAGAAAAAATAAAAAGTTGAAATGATTTCCTTCTCCTTTACGCATGTACAATGGAGAACACGACTGACAAAAAAGGTTTTTTTTTTCTTTTATCTTATTTTAGTTCTCACTAAAAATATAGGAAAGTTTTAGGAACGTTAACTTGAAAATATCATATGCTCAAAATACAAATAAAAAATTCATAATTTGAGAGTGTCCGAGTGAGTGAGTGTGTCTGTGTGTGTATGTACATGGGAGAATATGTTCTTAATTAATATAATTTATCTTCCTAAAAATCATCTTTAAACATATCATAACAATAAGTTTATTATTTAATAACAGATTTTAACTATTATAATCAATATCGTATCAATAAGATGTTATCTTTAATAAATTTATTCTTGCTTTTTATACTTTCAATTTAGCGTTTTTAATATTTATTCTCATAATGCTTAAAGTATAAAATAAAAGATATATGTTATCTTTAATAAAGTTATTTATTCATTTTTTAAAAGCAAATTTTTAAATATTTCATTAAATATATTATGTAATATTTTTATTAAACTAAAATATAAAAATCTATGTAAAAAGATTAATCAAGCTTAAACCTAAAAATCTAATAAAAGAAAGATCCATTATTAATTTTTGATATATTTAAACGTACAGAGTATGGTAACAAAGTATTATGCGTTTTTATTTATTTATTTTTCAATAAAATCAAAATCTTAAAACCCAAATGAAAAAGTATATTAAACCTAGATAGCATCTTACAAATACTTTTTGAATTAATAGAAATTTTTATATATCAATTTAAGAGTCAGTAACATAAATGTCATGTAACTAAAACATGGTTGATATATAAATATTTTTATTTATTTTGTGTCTTTATTTATTTTATATTTTGACGAATAAATCATGTGCACTGCACAAAATGTGTAATATTGTACATCAATGTACTTGAAAATCTTAATTAAGTTTGTATTTGATTTTTAGATCATTATAATTTATTGGCACTTTTAAATTGTTTTAAAAGTGTATTTTACGGTAATTTTATTTTATTTTCACTTTATCAATAAAGAAATACATAATTGTATCTGTCGTAACACGCAGGCATCACATGCCTTGTTTACTGCAATTAAATTTAATTTTTTATTAACACATATTTGTTAAGAATAAAATACTGACAATGTTAAATAATACATTTTTAATTCTTATATAGATTTTTTTTATGAATTTAACTATATGTTTTCATATATAAAGCTTACATTGAATTTTATAATTTTAATACGTGTATGTATGTATGTATATTTAGATTCAAAATAGTATCACTCGAAATCAAGTGCACCTAAAGGATTTCCTTAACTATTTTTTAATTCTTTTTTCATAATTATGTTTAAATTAATGTTACACACATGATATGTGAATTTCACATACATTTACGCAATCTGCGTCCTAAAAAATTATGTAAATGATCATATATATTTTTGTGACTAGTCATCCAAATGAATAATCACTAACATCATTCACATGAAACTTTTTTTTTTGTTATTCATATAATTTTTTTTTACAATTCACAAAAAAATAATTTAATCTTAATGTATAAAATTGTGGTCATTTTTAATCCGCCTTTTGTTTTCTTTTATGCCACTAGCTGCTCTATTTTTCTTTTCTATTTTTTGGTCCCTCTTTTGTTTTCTCTTTAAAGGTAAACCAAACCTCTCCCTTGGTTTTGTCTTCTTTTCTTTGTCATAAACCCAATTTTCTTTTCTTTTCTTTTTGTTTTCTTCTCCAACAGAAAATTCACTCTCTTTGTTGTTTCCGCGTTACATTTGATTTTATTATTGATAGTTTTTTTTTAGAGAAACTAAAGAGATTATGTTAACGGAAGCGATCCAACTTTATATTCGTATTTTTTTTTCCTTCATTCTCATTCAAGAATACAACGTCAAAACATATTCTCTCTCTTTTGTTTTCTTGGTTGTTCTCTCCAAATCCAAGAACACGTCGTTAACGATTTTTGGATTTTGTTTTTGTGACATTTGGTGACCCTTTCCATGTCACATCATTTTGATCAAATTTTTTTATTTTGTTGTTTCAATTATTTTGAGATAAGTCAAATGTTTATGTGTTGTCACTCAAGTCCGATCTACTAATGATGATTAGTAAACTAGTGAAAGTTTTATGTTTAGATTTATGGAATCACCTTAAATCTTATATTTATATTTTACTACTTTTTAAAACATTTAAATAGAATTTATAAAATTTAGAACCACACAACACGTCAAACGGGCCAATTTTCCAATCAATAAGGCGGCGTTTGGTTCACAGAATGTTTATTCCTGGAATGGAATATGTCAATAAATGAAATTCTGGAAGGATCGGAATAGAAATGGAGGCCGGTGAAGATGAAGTCTAAGGTTTGATTTTAGAATTGTTAAAATCTTTGGAATGAAATTTAAATTCTATGACACTAACCCAAGAAAAATAGATTTCTTCAAAAGTGGTGTTTAAAAAAAAAAAAAAAGAAATCTTCGTTCCATTCTTTTTTACTGCCAAACAACACATTGGAATGAAATTTCATTTAATTTCCATCAAATTTCATCAGATTCCGTGAACCAAACTCACAATAACAAGTGTTTCAAAACGCGACACAAAAGTTTGTGTCAATTTTTTGCAATTTCATATTTGACCGTTTTATTTTCAAGATGGGCCTGGGTGGCTGGGTCACATGTTGGATGTAAAAAATAAATATCATTGTTTATGGTAGCGGTCCTACCGGATGACTAATATAATTCCAAGCAGATTAGTTGAGTAAGTATATAAATGTTTTCATAATTATTTTCAAAATAAAATATCTAAAAAAGTTCCATCTCAATCTTTATGAATTGTAGTTTTCTCTATTTTAAATTGATATAATATAAATTATTATAATTTATATAAAATTTAAAATAGAATACGGTTGATGGGTTAATAAATACCTACTAATATTCGATGAAAGAAATATTTATGGGGAGCTTTGTTGAAAAATGAGAATGGTAATTAAAATGCTAACAAACAATAATAGATATTATCATTGTAGGATATTAGAATGGGATGGGTTGGTAGGTTAAGTGAGAGGAAAGACATGATAGATCACAATGTTTTGATAAAGGCCTTTACTAGGATATCGTTGTTTAGGTGTTTGATTTCATGATATTAGTTTTGCTATTCGGATTTTGCTTAAGTGTGGATTATCCGAAAACAGAAATCACTTTTTTTTATAAATTTTAGTTTATTTTTCTAAATTTTTTGTCAAACATTATTTGACTAACAATAGTTATATTCTTTAATTTTAAGCGTATAATGTACCTTTAACATATTTATAACTCGTTTAAATGCATTTTAAAATCTTTTGAAGTGTTTTTTTTAGTTAAAAAAGTATGATATGTTTTCGCTTGTGACACAGTTACTTTTTTATGTGTTAATAGATATATAGATTTGTATTTTATACATTTGAATTCCTTTTATAATTTAAAGTTTAATTAAAAAGTTGAATTTCCGGATAATCCGAAAAATCGGATAAGAATTCAGAGAGTAAAATTCATGTATCCGGTTTTCGGATTATCCGAAATTCGAATATCCATAAATCGGATAATCCGGAAATGAACACTTCTAAATTTAACTATCTTTAGCTTTTAGAGTGTTCCATCTATCTGGTGGTTATAATATACTTTCCTCAGGGTTGTCTGTGTCTTGAAAAACACTATTATGAAGTGTTTAGCTTATCGAATGAATATTGAAAGAATCAAAAATTGTGTATAGTGTATTTTTTTTTTAAATTTGGAATATAATAATAATGAATAAATGTGAGTTTAATTCTATCAAAATCTATGATTGAGAAAATTTTCATTTCTCACTATTTGTAAATGAATTTTTGCTAACATTTACATAACTCATAGATTTAGTTAGCTTAAACACCATTCATAAATCAACCAATCAACTATTATATTTACACAGGCTGACTTACTTGATTGGGAGGGGTAGCCCGTGCAACGGGTCCCCTCTCAAATAACTTCATTTCGTAGTGAAATTTTTTTAAAAATTTTATATGTGCAACCAACGAATTTTTATGTGTGCAACTTATAGTATTACAAAAATTATGATTGCAACTTTATTTAAAAAAATTTGATACCTCAAAAAAAGTTGATTACCTAAATAACTAAATAAGTAATTAATTCAATAAATGAACAACATCCAATAATGTTTCTAAAAACTAAAACTCAATAAACCCAATAATAAATTCTAAACCCATTAACCCAATATCCTTTTTAAATGCAATATAATTTTTAACCCAATTTCAAACTCAATAATAATTTTAATTTTTAAGCCCAATTCTATAAACCTTTTAGCCTTAACCCACTTTTGAAAAAAAAAGGTAGAAGAAGCAAGAATCAAGAACATAAATTTTTGAACGATAATTCGATTTATGCAATTGACCATGAAATATTTTCAACGGTGATAAATGAAACTTATATTGATCGACTCCAATATATGAAAAGTCAAAGAGAGCAACTGCGGGAGGTAAATTTCATAACTTAATAACTTATATATCATAATAAATTGTATTTTTATATATGATCTATTATTCTATTTTTTTATTTTTAAGATTCTATGTTTAATTTTAAATTATAAATATTCATGTGTTGACACGACTCGACTAAAATAATCATTTTAATTTTCGAACCGTGAACGCGACGAAAATTTATGCAACGGGTCCCTTTGGTGGCTGGGTCCGCCACTGTATATTTATATCTACTATGAATTAAACTTGCATTCATTCAAATTCCACCCCGCAAGCAAAACGCTTCCCAATTAGGTATGTTTGATACGAGTGTATAGAGAGAATGTACTCATTTACATTTGTAAGTTTAAAATGTTACTTTCTTTTATGCTAGCTTATAGTGATAGTGAAGATTGATATCAAAATGAAATGAAAGTATATTCATTTTTTTATTATTTTGATTTTCTTTATTTTTATAAGGATCAATTACTAAAAATACTAAAGTTTTTATTTTTTTATCATTTATAACAACATTATTTATCTTTTATCATTAATAATATCGACATTTGTATTTTTCATAATTAAAAACATTAACTTTTGTAATTTATTATCATTTATAGCAATAACTTTTTAAAATGTTTTGTTATAAATTATAAAAAAAATATAAAAGTTGATATTATTAATGAAAAAAGAAATAATGTTGTTATAAATGCAAAAAAGAAACACAAAATTGTTGTTATTTTTAACAATCAGCTCTTTTATAAATAAATAAAACGAAAGAATTTTACGATATTATTTTACATTAAAAATTTGTATTAATAAAAGATATTTGTAAATGATAGACGGTTTCATCATTCGTACAAAACACACACACATTGGGCTTTGGCTATCGTACAAAATCTCTAGCATGATGTATAGTGCTGTTACAGAAATTTTTTTTTTATTTAAAAAATAGATGGAAATTCAAGTGATACACCGACAGAAGCAATAGATTTCCAGAGAAAACGAAAGTGGGACCCAAACCCAATCAATACTTGAAAATAAACCCAAGTATATCACATGCTTGACATGCACCTGCTTCGCTTCCTTCCATTCCTTTATAATTTTATTTTATTATATTTATAATAATCAACCATCCATACGCTTCAACCATCCTTCCAAAATGTACAATCACCCTATTCTCTTCATCTTCTTCCTCTCTCTGATCTTCTCCGACATCTCCTTGGCGTTAGACGACGGGACTCTCGACGGCGGTTGGAAGGCTATTACAAATGTCACTGATCCTACGGTTGTAGACATCGGCAAGTTTGCCGTCGACGAGCACAACAACAAGGAGCAGCTTTCTTTGGAATTCCAAAAAGTTGTTAGCGGAGAGACCCAAGTGGTTGCCGGATTGAATTACAACCTCACCATTACGGCGGTTGACGCCGGTGTAGACAATAACTACGTGGCGGTTGTTTGGGATAAGCCATGGGAAAAATTTAGGCAGCTTCTATCCTTTAACGGACCCATTTGAGTGGAAATTTTAGGGTTTTTATGGTTCTGAATCTGAAATAACTCAAGGTAACTAAATGCTTAATTTGAATGGTGGTGATCTGTATAATTAAAGAGAGATCGATCGATCAATTTGATAAATAAAATTCCAGTTTAATGTAGGTGTGTTGTGATTATTGATTTGATGATTTACTGTTGAATTTCATGGTTTCTTGATCTATATTAATTGTGTTATATGTAGAATAGAATCATTAATAAAGATGATGCTGTTACATTGTTACCAAACAAATAATTAAATGAAAGAAAATTATCAACGTAACATAAAATTTAAAAATTGACTATAAAGGTAATGTAAAATTTTTTGGAAAACAAGAGAGATAACATAATATTCAAACTTGACAAAAAAGGATATTGATTACCAATTAAGAAGGTAAATTTTTAATTTTATGCTATCATTTTTAGTAAAAAAATTTAATATTTGATTATTTTTCTTAGCCTAAAATTTAAATTGTATGTCCAATATCGGCCAAAATAGAATTTTACTTTATCTTTACTCGGTAAAAAAATTTTACAATACCTTTGTTATTAAATTTTGTATTTTATATTATATTTCTTGGTTATTTTTTTTCTTAAATGATCAATGGGATCATCTGGTTATATATGTATATCGTTAAACATTTTTTAAAGCATTAATTAAGATTTATTCTATAAGTGTGTAGATGAGTTCTTTAAAGAACCTAAATATCCATGAGAATTCAAAACCTAACGATATTTTTGAAAAAAATACAAATTTATCCCTACTATTTTTTAACCTTAATATCTCCATCCATGTCTCTCTCCTTGTCTCACTCCCATTTTGGTTATTCTACTAACTTTTTGTAATTTATATTTAACTCTTTCAATTTAGATTATATCATATTATTATTCTTTGTTAAATTTTAATTAATTACTAAATTGATTATGATTTAATCAAATATATTTAAAATAAAAAATTGTTAATTCATGATATTAACTACAAATTCTCTCTAAAATATTTTTACCATCATTTTATATTTTTAGTGTCGGTTTATATTTTCAACGATACTTTTTATGGTATTAACCAATTTTTTAATGTGTTTAAAATACAATTACTTAAAACGCTATGAATAAAATACAATGGTTTATTATGAACAAAACCAACATGTTTTTACATTTCTTGCGTTTTCGTCCATCCATGTTTTTTTTTTCCATAAAAATCCTCAAGTTAATTTTTACCTTTTGGTTTAGTGAAATTTGGACATTGAAAACCTGGTTTTTCAGTTTTAAAAAACCCCGGTTTATTAATTATAACCGTGTTCTAATGTCCAAATTTCATTACACCAAAAAAAATTAACTTGAGGACTTTTATGAAAAAAAAAATAACATAAAGGGACGAAAAAGTAAAAAACGTAAAAACATGTTGTTTTTTCATAATAAACCCAAAATACATTGAATTAAATGAGATAATAATTGAACTTTTGTTGTTACTAAATAACGAAATAAAGCATCAACAATGGGAGGGTTATATGTGTATAATAATCCTATTAGTTTATAGACCGTGTATCATGTGAATTTAATATATAATTTCTATCATATAAATATTACAAACTAAAACATACAAATATTAATTATACCTTTTAAAAAGATACAATATAATATATGTATCGGTCGAAATTGGTTAAGGTGTTATTGAAGATATCGAAAGGTTCTTGAATTCCTTTAAGGTCGACGGCGACGAACATGGTTGAATATGGACACGAGAGCTATGTTGTCCAACATTTCCTCGATCCACCACGGTTACATTTGTGGTTCAGATGTCGAATCCTTCTTCTAAATATTTCATATATAACCTACGAAGCAATTTTAGACGATTAAGAATCAAAATTAATAGACTTGCATATATAATAAGCTTAAAAGGGAAGGAATAGAAGCGTGATGTAAAATACGTATGATGAAGTGTATATCATCAACCAATAGTTTGCACATACAATCTGTTTTACTTTATTTTCTCACATTAAAAACACTAATTAATATATATACCTTTCAAAATCATAATATTTTTAATAATTACCATTGAAAGAATTACACACAAATCATGAGTTTAGATATTTACCGGTAGCATAAGGTCGGTAAGCTTCCTATATATTGAGTCCTAAGATGCTTGAATTGTGATGTTGCTCAAAAGATATGTAGGTGAGCACCCGGGTTTTATTAAAAAAAAAAAAAAAAAAAGATAAAACTCGACTACATAGAGAAAACTAGGAGGAGGAGGAGTTCATTTGAGGGAGTTGTTGACATTTTTTTCGATGCATGAACGACTAAATGAGAAAACTATATTTGTTGGGGGATGAGATGACTGAGATCGATCACCACGTTGTTAAGGGTTGAATGCTTATTAGCCTTCTTGGATATGTCTGAGCGTCGTTTAATTGACAGACGCTACCGATAAGTTAGCTTCATTCCAAACAATATCCTTCGGCTGTGGGTTTGTTCGAGGCATTTTTGTAGGACGAGATATGTTCTTGAAGGACAAGTGTATAATTTTCTCCTGACTGGATGATAAAGTAAAGCAAATCTCTTGGACATCTTTTTTTCATGTTTGCTTTTGGAGAAACTAATGGGTATTTATTGATTCATCTTCTCTTGCAAAGTTAGTGTTTGGGTATATTAATGATAATATTAATGTTATTTTCCATTTTTTGTAACGTATTTTATATAATTACTGACCCTTCAAATGGCAAAATCTATGTTTTCTGATAGAAATAATAAATATTTACAGCCTCAGCATTTGAAACTGTTTATCTAATTCCTTTCTAAAAGATTCTATGACAGCCACGATTTATAAATTTGTTAAATAAGGTTCATGAACAATTAATCACTGCTGTCATCGAATTGAATTAAATTATTGAATAGATATGAATGCGGTTGATCAATCAATGTCGTGATTGAGGTTCAATTCATGAACATTTTAAGAATCATGAACATTAATTAATCAAGGATATTCAAATGGATCACCTTCCTTAGCAAATGAATCACATGTTTAGATAAAATAATAAGTAATAACCATAACACTGAATGTATTCTTGCACATGTATTTTGATGTATTACATATATTGATAATGTTCAATATTTTATTTGAGTCAAATAATCTACTAATTATGTTTAATATTTATTGTATTTTGTTTAATATTTGTTTTATCGTTGTGAAAGTGAACTCAATGAAATAAATAAAATGTATGACATGAGTGTCAATTGAACAATCACTTAAATTGGTAAAACAACAAATATCATGAGTTTTTATCAAAATAAGAGATTTATGTGTCAAAAAATTTAGTTGAGAGATTTATAAGACAAAATAATTTAGTTAATAGATTATAAGACAAAATAATTTAGTTGGAGGATTTAATCGAAAAAAAACATAGATTTATATAATTCACGTCAGCAATTTGCAACCCGCTCAATATGTCAATGATAACTTTTCTTTTAAAAAAAACAACAAATTCATGATTTTTATATGGTTAAGGGACTTATCAGACAAAAAAAATTGATTGATGGACTTAATCGAAAAAAACTTGTAGTTTGATGATTTTTTACGAAATTTTCCTTGTGTAGTTAAACAATTTTATAATGCATTCATTATTTAGACTTATATGATGCAAAATCACAAACACACATATTAAAAGTTATGAAACTACCTTTAACGTAAATCATAACACATAAAAAATATAATGTTATTTAGTAAGATCTTTTGATTGTCCTGAACTCGATATTATAAAGACAAAAACGGTCTAAATAAGATCTTGATCTTAACAACTCTGTTTTCTGAAATTTAGAGCATCAACAATTCAACATCAAATAAACCCACAAACCACATACGTTTTTACAAATTTTGCTACTTTATAAAGTTTAACGTTTCGTCATTATTTCATAAAAATTAATATTGTAAAATGTAAAAGATAATGTTTAATAAATAATTATGATTAACTGTTGTTTTAAACAAGGAGTAAAGACGATTATATACATAAGTCCATAAGTCCAGGGGCGGACCTAGTGCTTCGGGGTAGGTGTCACTCGACACCGATAAATTTTCAAAATACTGAGTTGCATATGTATCAAAAATCTGAGTGACACCTAAGAATTTTTTTGGGTGACACCTACGAAAAATTTATACAATTATAATATACATGTGTTATTTATATTTGTTGTTTTTATTACTTAAATTTATTGAAATAACACTGAGTATTAATTAAAAAAATTTAGGAAAACCCAACAACACATAAAAATAATAAGCAATTTAGTTAGCCTAAAATTTTTTTAAAAAGCCCAATAATTAACTCGCAAGGCTGAAGCCCAAACCTGTTACTGAGTGAAAACCCTAATTCATTTTTTTGCTTTCATTCTCTCAGCCACAACCCACAACACACCTGCACACATCGAGGCATCCAAAAAAACGCAGACCGCCTGAACGAGTGAACGGCTGCCGGCGACTGACCTCTTTCTGAACGAGTGAACGGTTGAACCCAAAACGTCTACCGACTGCCGCTACTCGCCTAACCTCCGCCTGAACGAGTGAACGATTTAACCATTTAAGTTTTTAATGGGTTAAATAATTTATTTACTGAAAAATAATTATATAATAAAGTGTAACTGTTTAATGTTTATTTTTGAGTTTTTATATCAATTGTTAAACTTATTGTTAATTCTTTATAAAATTTTAGGTTGATAGACAAATTTGTTTAAAGAAAGTTTCAATCATCTTTCGGATCCGAATCTTTAAGCAATAATCAATCGGTCTAATTAATAGTCCCGTAGAAATATATTTGAATGTACTTTTTTAATTGAAAAATCTTGTTATTCGTTAATTTTGTGTTAGAAACCGTTTCGGTGACCTAATCCATTTTAGAAAATATTTCGTAAATCTAAATATTAAATTTACTCTAAAAAAGTGACAACAACAATATAAAAACCTGGATTCGCGGTTGCATAAGTCCATGCGTTGCGGGGTGGAGACATTCACCATCTCAACCTGTAGCGAAAAGTTAAGAAAATGAGCTTTACAAATTGTATCCGATGGTTTCTATTGAATCATAAAACTTAAAGTCCATCTATATTATAAAAAATAAGAAAATTATTTGGAGTTTCTGAATGATGGAAAGAAATCAATGGTCCAGATTAATAACAACTCATGATTATTTATGAAATGTCTCTTATACCCTTAAACAAAATCAATAATTATACCAATGCCGTTTTTTCAATTTATTTTCCAAATATATTACCTTAACTTAATTACATTAAATTTTGATTTTAATTTTATCATTAATGAATTAATATTTATCTAAAATAAATATGTGTCATTATTATCCTTAATGATCATAGTTATTTTCAAATATAAAATTTTGGATTTAATTGTAGAAGTGTTTTAAATAAAGTTAAAATTTTTTGTTAATTATTTTGCTAACAAGATTTAAAATTTAATTGATCAAACTTCAATTGTGAATATGATAAATTTTGATTGTTGCTTTTCATATATTTCATTTTTATATTTTATCATTTTTAAAATACATACACATTCACATAATTGAAGTTTTTTGTTTCTTACATTGATATTTCATATTTGAAGTTAATAAAAATTAAAAGAAACATTTTTTGCAAACACATATTATCTGTTTTTAATAATACAATATAATAATATTTTTTAATTTAATATCAAACAACTAAGGGGCCGTTGGTTCGCGGATTTCCTGAGATTTGCATTTAAAATCCTGTGTTT
Organism: Centrapalus pauciflorus; assembly: GCA_020465985.1. Classification (NCBI taxonomy): domain Eukaryota; kingdom Viridiplantae; phylum Streptophyta; class Magnoliopsida; order Asterales; family Asteraceae; genus Centrapalus; species Centrapalus pauciflorus. The sequence continues at coordinate 962,084 of JAANYP010008403.1, forward strand.
GGTTTGCATATTTCAGTAAGGATTTGAAATCCCAGGATTTCTGAAATCCCTTCCTTATTTGTTATTTAAAAACTCAGCCTCCCCCTAGGATTTTAAATCCCAATTACCTTGCATTTTTCAGATTAACAGATTTTTTCTAAAAGATAATGTAGATTCTTTGATAAAATTCTGACAAATGCAAATGCTGCATAATGCAAATCCTTTGACAAAATGAAAATCTCAAGGAAAAAAATCTGCGAACCAAACGCCCCCTAAGTATTTTTTTATCTTTAATTTAACTAGCTTTCAATTTTTTTATTTTAATTATATATAAATTTTATAATAATTTATTAAAATATAAAAATATATGTATTTTCTAAATCAACTAATGTAATACATGGGTTGATTAACCTATATATTATAATAAAACAAAACAATTCATGTCATATGTCACTTTTACAATACAAGGGAAAAAAAAAATTCCACCTCTTTTTCCAAATTTAACACCTTAACTTAATTGAATTAAATTTCGACTTTATTTTTTTCATTAATTAATTAGTAATAAATTAGATTTTGTAACATTTAAAATTAATGTTTACCTAAAATAAATATCTATCATTATTATTATCCATAATAATCATAATTAGATCCAAATGTAAAAATTTGAATTAGTTGTAGAATTTATTATTATGTATAATAAATGAAAACATCAAATGTTGTGTGTCACCTCTACGTTCACCAAAAAGATAATTACAACTTATAAAAAATAAAAGATAAATACAATTTAAAATTTTTAAAAAAGATAAATATACTCTAGTTTTTAATCTGTAAAAATAAAAAATAAACACAATTATTATTTCTGTATGTTTTTATATTTACTCATACAAATTTAATTAAAAATATCCACGTAATACTGGGATATAAACTAGTTTAATTTGAAAAAATAAGTGTTATAGTTTAAACTGAAAAAACATGAATTTAATTGTTATTGTATAAACTAGTCTATAAACCCATGTATAACATGGGTATAAATTTAAAAATTAATTTTATTAATCTTATAGGGATAAATTTTAAAATATTTTATCAAATTCTTAATTTATAAATTCAAATTCAAATTTGAGTTTTATATTAGATAAAATTAGTTTAGATTTGGATTTGATTAGATATCATTTAAGTTATTCTTGATATTGTTTAATTAATTATTTAAAAAGTATTAGCCAAATGGCGATCAGAAGTAACGCCACATGCAATAGCATATGTTGACACGTTGCATATAGTTACTCTTTTAATAGTATTTATAGATTTCATCAGAAAAAGTAAGCATAATTTTATGTTTTATCACATCGGTTCATTCGTTCCAGGTGAAGTAACTAAAACGAGCACGATAAAAAATGTATATCGACTAAAATTTATAAATTAAAAAAAAAGGACGGGGAACAGACCAATAAACAAAGTAAAAATATGTTGTTTTTCTTTTCATATATAAACGTTTTTAAATATAAAATAAATAGGATTAATTGTGCAAAGAAAAAAAAAACCCTCAAATTGAACCGTTTTTATGATTTAAACCCCTAACCATTTTTCACTGCACAAAAAACTCCAACCGACCAAATCTCACGAAATTAGGATATAACCGGTTATAACTGACTGAAAGTCGTAGGCTGCCATCGATATAAAATCAGTGACCACCGGATTTTCTACAAAAAAAGCAAATCCCAACAAAAAAACATATATTTTTAAAAAAATCAACAATAAATGTGAATTTGAATCATAAAATACAAACAAATGAGTTTAATAGAGGGAGGTTCTTCGGATACGAATGGTTGGTTAGCAGATTGCAATCGTTTTATCATGTTGCAAATTATTCTTTTTGAAACAAAAACTTTATTATGATAAGTTTTAGTAAGTTTAGGGTTTTTGCAATGAAAAATGATTGAGAGTTTTAATCACAAAAATAATCCAACTTAAAGATTTTTTTTTTTTTGCGAAAATATCCCAAATAAATCATTAACTCTATTTAACACTTATTTATTACATTTCAGATTAATATTTTTTTGTTATTATCAATAATATAATGCAAATACATCCAAATTACATCTTATATATACTTATCTATATGTGTTATTATAAAAATATTATGTCTTTATAAATTTATTAGAATATATAAAAAATAAATAAGTATTATATAAACAATATTAAATAAGTAAAAAATAAACATAATACAATATGGTCAATTACTAAAAATAGTAACAACTTTTTGATTTTTTTATCATTTATAGCAACATTATTTATTTTTTGTCACTAATAGTATCAAATTTTGTATATTTTCATATGAATAATATCAACTTTTGTATTTTTTATCATCAATAACAATAAATTTTGTATTGTTTTTATCATTTATAGCAACAACTTTTTTAAGTTCTGCTATAAATGATAAAAATATAAAAGTTGATGTTATTAATGATAAAAAATAAATAATGTGCTATAAATAGTAAAAATGCAAAAAGATGTTATATTTTTAGCATTTAGCCCTAATACAACATTTATAAAAGTATATTTTATAACATTTTGTTTATGTAATAAAAAATATATAAACATTTTGTGAAATTGAAACTTATATTTATCGATTAAATACATGTAAATTTAGAAATTTAAAAAGTAACTACTGATAAATAATAATTATGATAAATAATAGTACTATTATTCTATTTTTGTGGTATTTATATGTTTTCATTTTATGTTAATATAAATTTTATATAACCAATTATTTATTAATATTTATCCACGTAATATGTGGGTTCATAAACTAGTGTGTGTGTGTGTGTATATATATATATATATATATATATATATATATGTGTGTGTGTGTGTGTGTGTGTGTGTGTGTGTGTATAAAATAAAGGATAACACAAAACGCCACATGGTGTGACCACATTGCACCTAAAAAGATATATGCAGTTTATAATTTTTAAAATAAAATAAAATAAAAGATAAATACAATTTATTATTTTTAAAAAGATAAATACAATTTATAATTTTTAGAATAAAATAAAATAAAAGATAAATACAATTTATTATTTCTAATATTTATAAACATTAATAAACATTTAATTTTATCCACTATTTTACATTATCTAATTATATTATTTACCATCATTATTTATTTGAAATTTGATAAATTTTAGCTAATTTAAACCTAAACTTAAATAAAGACTTAAATTATATAATCTATTATAAACTTCAAATAAAACATTAAAATAAATAAAGTTTTATTATAAATGAAAAAAATACAATATTATTAAATAATATCTAGAAAAGAAAAATACACTTTATTATGTCTAATTAAAAAACCTATTTTGTGTTATAAAATTTTTAAAATATATTAAACATAAATAAAGATCACAGACAATATTAGATATAAGTAAAACGTAAACATAATACAATATTAATAAAATCATATTTTATAACATTTTATTTATTGTTATAAAATATATATAAACATTAACTTCTAAGTAAAATGGATACTTTAAATTATATCTACTAAATACATATAAATATTAAAAATAAAGTATATTTTAAAATTTGTTAAAAAAGTAACTATTATTAAATATTAATTATTACAAATATGAAATACAATACTATTATTGTATTTTTTTTAATAACATTTAAGATTTATATGTTTTTTTTAATTTTATATTTACTTAAACTTTATATTATCAATTATTTATTAAAATTTATCTACGTAATACTTGGGTAGATAAACTAGTAAATATAAAAAGGATTAAATGTAAATTCGTTAAAAATTGAATGCGGTAAAATTAAAAATAAGAAAAATAAAAATAGAGGAAAAAGAAGAAGAAAAACAACGATAATATGAAAGTTTAAAATTGTATCTAGTCAAAACGAAAAAGGTTACTTTATATTTAAGGGTAGTTTGTATACAAGCCATGATGAGGTAGAAAAATGGTTAGATTAACCTTTTCAAGTGAATTGGTAAAATCTATCATTTTATAATTGGCTACTTTATTGAGAATCCCGCGAACTACCGATTACTTTCATAAATTACCCAATTTGTGTTAATTTTTTAAACTAATATCAGTATACATATTCACTTTTGAACCCTTAAAAATTACAATTATTTATTTTTGGTCATTCTACTAACTTTTTGTAATTTATGTTTAATTCTTTCATTTTTGGATTTTATCATTCTTTAATTTTAATTAGTTACTTAATTGATTATGATTTGATCAAAGATATTTAAAACTAAAACTTATTAATTTATGATATCAACTATACATTCTCTCTAAAATATTTTTACCTTCATTTTATATTTTTAGTGTCAGTTTATATTTTCAACGGTACTTTTTATGGTAATGACCAAATTTTTAATGTGTTTAAAGTACACTTACTTAATACGATATGAATAAAATACAACGAACAATGTTTTTTTTACTAAATAACAACATAAAACATCAACAATTCGAGGATTATATGTGTATCATAATCCTACTAGTTTATGTACTCGTGAATTACCCGGATTGAACGTATAATTATTTTTTATATAATATATATATATATATATATATATATATATATATATATATAAATTACAACCTATAACATACAATTATTAATTATTTTTTAAAAAGATACAAGATAATTTATGTAACGGTTGAAATTGGTTAAGGTGTTATTGAAGATATCAAAAGGTTCTCGAATTCCTTTAAGGTCGACGGTGACGAACATGGTTGAATATAAACACAAGAGCTAGGTTGTCCAACATTTCCACCACCACGTATGGTTACATTTGTGGTTCATATGTCAAATCCTTCTAAATATTTCATATTTAACCTACGAAGCAAATTTAGTAGACAATTAAGAATCAAAATTATTAGACTTGCATATATAATGAGCTAAAAATGGAATGAAGCGTGATTCAAAATACATATGATCAAACGTATATCATTTACCAATATTCTCCAATAATTATCATTGAAAGCATTACACACAAATCATGAGTTTAGATATTTACCGGCCAACAACATATAAAGTTTGCATAAGGTCATGCAGTGAGCTTCCTATTGAGTTTTAGGATGCTTGAATTGTGATGTTGCTCAACAAAAACAGAAGTTCAATCTTGTACTAGGAGGAGGAGTTCATTTGAGGGATCGAGTTGTTAACAATTTTCTTTTATACATGAATGGCTAAATGAGAAAACTAAATTTGTTGGGGGGATGAGATGACTGGGATCGATCACCACATTGTTATGGAATAAAAGCTTATTAGCCTTCTTGGATATGTCTGAGCGTCGTTTAATTGGCAGACGCTACCGATAAGTTAGCTTCATTCTAAACGATATCCTTCGGCTATGGGCTTGTTCGAGGCATTCTTGCAGGACGAGATATTTTCTTGAAGGACAATTGTATAATTTTCTCCTGGGTGGATGATAAAGTAAGACAAATCTCTTGGACATCTTTTTTTCATGTTTGTTTTTGGAGAAACTAATGGGTATTCATAGGTTCATCTTCCCTTGCAAATTAAGTGTTTGGGTATATTAATGATAATATTAATGATATATTCCATTTATTGTAATGTATTTTTTATAATTACTGACTCTTCAAATGGCAATAACTATCTTTTCTGATAAAAATAATAAATATTTACAGCCTCAGCAAATGGAACTCTTTATCAAATTCCCTTCAAAAAGATTCTATGACAGCCACGATTTATGAATTTTTTAAATACGATTCATGAACAATTAATCACTGCTTATCGAATTGAATTAAATTATTTAATAGATATGAATGCGGTTGATCGGTCATTGTCGTGATTCGAGGTTCAATTCATGAACATTTTAAGAATCATGAACACTAATTAATTAAGGGTATTCAATTTTTTTATGGCAAACTATCATACTCCTACTCCTAAAGTATTCTTTTGTCTCAAGACTTACTTTTTCACCTAAATTTCAACTTGTCTCTGACGGGAGTCGAACCCATGACCTTTTACTTATATATCACAAATATTACTAAATGGGCTAAACCTCATTGAATAATAAGTAATAACCATAACACTGAATGAATTCCAGCATATGTATTTCGATATATTAACAATATAACTATTTACAAACGTCAGTTACTGTATGATGAAGAGTTAACCAGGATGTCAGGCTGCTCAAGCACACAGGTAAGCAGCTGACTTATTTTATTACTTTATATATATCACATAACAATTTTGTTTTCCTGTGATAACTTTTGATATATTGTATTTTAATTAAATTTGAATATCATTATGATTGCATTATTTTTGTCTACATTCTGATATAAAATTTAAAATTGTCGTACCATTTTCATTAAGCAGACAAGCATGCAACTGTCTAAATATTTTATTTTATATATAATATATAATTGTTTTGTTTTTCTATTAAAACGTTTGATGTGTTATATTTTATGAAAATTCAAATATATCGTTGTGATCGCTTTCCTTTTATTTACATTGTAACATAAAATTGTATTTCAGTTTATTTTAAAATGACAAAATTTTTATTATTTAGTTGATTAATCGATCGCACATTTTCGTTCACCGAATAATAAAGCTAGCTGGCAGATATGTAAACGACTAACTTTTTTATTACTTTATATATAATATATAACATTTTTGTTTCATGTGATAACCTTTGATATATTGTATTTTATTAAAAGTTCAATCTATTATTATGATCGCATTGTTTTAATCTACATTTTTTATATAAAATTTGTTATCGTCGGAACTATTTTTATTAGGCTCATAGGTATGCATCTAACTAATTATTTTATTTCATACATAATATATAATTGTTTTGTTTATGTGTTATACGTTTGATGTATTATATTATACAAAATGACAAATATATCATTATGATCACATTCTTTTTTTCTACATTCCAACATAAAATTGTTTTTTGTCTCAACTATTTTTAAAATGACAAATTTTAATTATTTAGTTGGGTGGTCAATCACATTCTTTCCATTTATAAACTTAAATTGCAAGCAGAGAGTGATTCTCGGGTGAAAATCACGATTGGTAGCTTATTTTGTTATTTTAAAGTTATATATTTATAAAAAAATAATTTATGATCTCGCTACAACGCACGAGTTAGGCAACCTATATATACTATGGATGAATGTGTCTTACTGTTCAACAAACAGTAAAGCAAGCTGTCAGGCAGCTGAAGCAGGCAGGTAGACAACTAACTTATTTTATCACCTATATATATATATATATATATATATATATATATATATATATATATATATATATATATATATATATATATATATATATAGAGGGAGGTTCCATTGAGAACTTTTGTGCATCGAGGCACAAAAGATTCTCCACTGGCCCTTGGATGAAAATAATGTGTGGGATAGATCAAATGGCAAAAGGGTAATTAAATAGAAAGTTTTATGCATCAAGTGCACATAATGAAATTCGCGGAGGGGTAAAACAGGAATTATGCAATCCTTATTTAATTATTACACTTCCAAAATTAACAAAAATAATACAAATTCAAAATACATGCATATCGTTCATCTCTTCATGCATATCGTTCATCTCTTCCAAAAATAAATCATGCATATCGTTCATCTCTTCCAAAATCAAAATACATCATAATACAAACATGAATCGTTCATGCAAACATAAATCATGCATATCGTTCATCTCTTCCAAAATCAAGAGAGGCTAAGAGAGAAGAGAGAGAGAGAGATAGAGAGAAAGATGGAGTGGTTTTAGGAAAGAAGTTAATGGTGATTTTCATACCAAATTTAGCTATTAATTATCTTAAAAACATTAAAGTTCAAAAATAATTTTTTATGAATTTAATATCCCCTAAATGTCCTTTGTGCACCATTGGTAAATAGTTCGATGCACAAAAGTTCTCAATGGTGCCTCGATGCACAAAAGTTCTCAATTGAACCCCAATCTATATATATATATATATATATATATATATATATATATATATATATATATATATATAATAACATTTTTGTTTTCCTATGATAACTTTTGATATATTGTATTTTATTAAAATTTGAATATATCATTACGATCGAATTATTTTTGTCTAAATTCTGATATAAAATTTATTATCGTCGTAAGTATTTTCATTACCAGGAAGGTAAGCAACTGACTTATCTTATTACTTTATATATAATATATAACGTTTTGTTTTTCTATAATAACTTTTGATATATTATTTTTATAAATATTTAAATATATCATTATGATCACATTGCTTTAATCTAAATTTTTATATAAAATTTATTATCGTCGGAACTATTTTAATTAAGCAGACAGGTTGCTCAAGCAGGCAGGTAAACAGCTGACTTATTGTATTCTTTGTGTATAATGTATACCATTTTTATTTTTCTATAATAACTTTTGATATATTATATTTTACAAAAATTTGAATATATCATTATGATTGCATTATTTTTATTTACATTTCGAAATAAAATTTATTACTGTCAGAACTATTTTCATTAGGCAGATATGTATGCAGTTGACCTGTTTTTTATTTATATATAGTATATAACTGTTTTATTTTCTGCTATACCATTTGATACTATATTATATAAATATTCATAAAAATCATTATGATTATATTATTTTTATTAATATTTCAATGCAAAATATTTTTTTAACGAAAACTATGATACTGTTCAATGAACAATGAATCTCGAACCAGACAACTTAATCTAACACATAAGCAATTGATTTACTTTATTACTTTATATATACTAAAATAGATAACATTTTTATCAGTCAATAGAACATTGAAGCAAGTAGTAAGAAAGAAATTCATGCTCACTGCCTTCGTTTCGTTCTTGCTGTTGAACTGGAAGTCACATTTGCATGTCAGGTTGGAAGTTTCAAAATCATTGAAGTTTGGGTTCTGAACAGAGGTGTTTAGAAGTCATCTATTTGAAGTTTGAGTGTTGAACTGAATGAACATAAGCCATCTCTTTTGACAAATTTAAGTACCCAACAAAGAGTGAACGTTGACCCTTTTTATTCACGTTTATGTGCATGATGTTTAACAGACTTATTCTTAACTGTGGATATACAACCATTTATAACATGATTAGAATTACAAAATTTAGCATGTCGTAAATCAAATAACTGCTTAAAAAGTGTTTGAAACATGGTTTATGTGATACAGAAGTATCGCTCGAAGCAGTCTTTTGATTAATTTCAGACCGAAACTTTTATTCTTTATAACATGATAATCAAATATAAAGGTTGTGAGTTCTTAGCATTCTCAAAATGATTTTTCAATTAAGTAGTTGAACTAGAATATAAGCTTGAGGTATTATGAGTAGAGAATCGGTTATGTCTGTTTTTGTTTATTCAGACATTTTATGGCTTTCGGGAATTTCCTAGACTCTTAAATCTTAATGTAAGAGTATATTGAATTATTTATGGCTCTTTTGAAAACATATTAAATAAATTCACCGTTGTAAATGTTGATCGGAACCTTCAATTTTACTTTGTCTTTCTTGATGTCTAGAAGTTGTTTCTTTTTAACATCGATCGCTATGAGATCATTTGTTTTCTATACCAAAATGTTTTTAATTTTGGAAATTCGATTCTTTAAGTCTTTAATGATGACTATGAGTTGATCTCATCTATAACTAATATTACAAGAGTAACTAATTTATTGTTTGTTATCATCTCATAATATCAAGTGACATCTTCTACCATTATCATATGTTAGTTAGTATTTCTAGATTTATTTGAACTTTTAAATCAATTTTTTTTCAAAATAAAATTATGTAATAACCATTAAATATCAACAAACAACATATGAACAATGCTTTTCTAATAATAATAATAATAAACTTAAAATTTTTTTAATGATCATCTTTACCGTTTTAATAAGGGTTTATAATGAAAAAACCAATATGTTTTCACATTTTTTACGTTTTCGACCTTTTATGTTATTTTTTTCATAAAAAACATCAACTTAAATTTTTTTTTTTGGTTTAGTGAAATTTGAACATTAGACCCCGCTTATAATTTGTGAACCGGGTTTTTAAAAACTGAAAATCGAGTTTTAATGTTCAAATTTCACTAAACAAAAAAGAAAAAATTAACTTGAGAACTTTTATGGAAAAAAAACATGGATGGACAAAAAACGCAAAAAACATAAAAATATGTTGATTTTTTTCATAATAAACCCTATTTCATATATATCATTCTAAACTTCAAATATTACGTATATATCCTTGCAAACTTCCTTATTACATATATATCCTCTAAACCTTTAAATCTCACATATATATCCAAATGAATATTTTAAATTTAATTACATCATTTAAAAAAAATTTGAATACCTAAACTACCATTTTAAATCTCAACAAAAATAAATTAAAAAATAAAAAAAATATTATTTTCTAATTTAATTCAATAACAAACTAATTAAGAAATAATATTTTATATTTTTTTTAAATGATGTATTTATATTTAAAATAGTCATTTGGATATATATATATATATATATATATATATATATATATATATATATATATATATATATATATATGTGAGATGTAAAGGTTTAGAAGGATATCTATGTAATAAGTAAGTTTGCAATGATATATGCGTAATATTTAAAGTTTACAAGGATATGAAATTATCGTTTTAATAATTGATACTTACAACTAATTATAATAAAAACTATTAAATATCATTAGTATTAAAAGTTTAAATACATCTTAGTTTATATGGTTTTAAAAAAAAAATTTATTATAAATTATTCGTGTAATATACGGGTTAATAAACAAGTTCAACATCAAATGATTTTAAATTAGTTTTGAAGTTTTGTTCCTTTATGAAAAACTCTTCTTTGTTTCATCAAACTGTTTTTCTTTGCCTAAATAATCAATACTATCGTAATCACACAATTTCTTAGCTTCTCTAAACTTGTTGATGAGAAATGAAATTATTTTAAACCAAAATAATCCTTTTAGTTATGAAAGGTGAAGTGAAGCTTGACAAGTAAACATGATAAATATGTCTATAATAGTAGTAAAAAATTTTAAATTATTTACATTATCTTTTCGTAAGGAAAAAGCTATTTTATCGCTTGAAATAAAAATATAACCATAACTGCATTATCTACTTATCAAATTAAATTTACATTTAATATTCTATTAAGGTTATGTTTGACAAAGAGATTTCATGAGCTTTTAAGGGGACGTTTGGTTCGCGAATTTCTTGATATTTGCATTTAAAATCTTGTATTTGGTTCACAGATTTCAGTAAGGATTTTAAAATCCCAGGATTCCTTAAATCCTTCCATTCTTTGTTATTTAAAATCTCAGCCTCCCCTATAGGATTTTAAATCCCAGTTACCTTGCATTTTTCAGATTAACAAATTTTTTCTATAAGATAATGCAAATTCTTTGACAAAATCCTGACAAATGCAAATCCTGCATAATGCAAATCCTTTGACAAAATGCAAATCCCAGATATAAAAAATCCACGAACCGAACGCCCCCTAAGAGTTTCTACGTTTGCTTTTTTAAAGCTGAAGCTCAAAAAACTCTGTTAGATTGATTGGAGCTTAAAACTTTGATTCAGATTATTAAAGCTCTTAAAAGGTTTTTTCACGAGAAGCTATTTGAATTAGTTTTTAAAATTTGCTTGAAATTTTGCTCAAACAAATTTACTTTTTTTACCTTTCAATTAATTATAAACTACAACATTTAATTATTATCAATGTTTTTTTTTACATTTAATAGTAAAAGCTATAGCTAAAGCTACTTTACTAAATGAACTAGTTTTTGACCCACGTAATACGTGGATATTTTTATTTAATTTATTTATATAAAATGTATATAAGTAAAAATAAAATACATAACTATTAATTATTTAAAATAACATAAGAATACTATTATTATTCGTCAATAATTTTTCTAAAAGTTTATTTTTAATTTAATATTATTAATTTTATATAAATTGAAGTTTTAGTTTATATGTAATATAACTTATATATTTTATTACAAATTAATATTTATAGACTAAAAATAATAAAGTTATTTATATTTTAAAAAATAATAATTGTACTTATCTTTTATCATTGATTAAAAATAATAGAATGTATTTATCTTTATGAAAATGACAAATTGTATTTATCTTTTAATATTTTATAATAACATGTTATATTAATTTTTTATCTTTTATTTTTTTATAATAATATGTTGTATTAATTTTTCCGATGAAATGTGGATGTGACACGTGACATTTGGTGTTAAATAAGTATTTAAAAAAACTAATTATTTTTTTTGTGAATATAAACTTATAAAAAAAAATACACAATTGTAATATGCATATTATATAAATATATATCTAGTATATCAAAATTTCAATGCAACTTAAACATTTATAATGTTTTTCAACTATACCATATTGTATACTATGAATGTAGGATGTCATAAAAAAATTTCCATAAACTTTTAACACAAACTTAATTTTATTTTTTATACGCATTTGAGATTAGTTCAATATAATGAATATAAGTAAATGTATGCTTGATTTAAAATTAAACGTATAAACATTAAACTCGTCCAAACATTAATTTCAAAAGAATCTATTATTATCTAATTATTAATACAATAAGATCAATTAATTTTTATCTAAATAAAAAAACTCAAAATATGTAATCTAAATCTAGTTTATAAAAAATAACATAAACACTAACCTTTAATTAAAATATTTAATGGGTACAATTTAACCGTTGAATATATTGTAAATAAATAAACATGAATTCTCAAATTACAATTCATGGATTATAATTAATTTTTTTATACCGAGAATATATCATATTTGTAAGATAATAATTTTATAGCTTTAATTATAATTTGTGAAGACCACCCCTTACGGGGCAGTCGTCAGAGTCAAGGTCCCACATCTTGCAACACGATATCAATCATAACTAAGATAGAGTAATTAAGATGCGGAATTTCAAATTACAAGTACAAAATATTAGGATTAAGTTTAATACAGTTTTAGTGCAAATTACAGTTTTCAAATTAAACTTATAAAGAGCACAAGTCTAATCTAATTCATGTCATCGCACAATCAAGATAAATCTACCCAGACCACCACATTATCATCTTCCAATCAGTACCAAAAAGGATTTGCTGAGTAGAGGTCTATGAAAACTTCTGTCTTGATCTTGTAAGACTAGGGATGGCACCCGCGGGCGGCGGGCACGGATACATATCACCCGTCACCCGTGCCCGCGGGTATTTCAATACCCGCCACCCGCCAAAAACCCGCCAACGGGTGGATTTTCTTGCCCATGCCCGCCACCCGCGGATACCCGTGGGCACGGGTAAACCCACGGGTTTCACCTTTTTTAACAATTATAAACTTTTTTTGCCCAACGAAACATATTTTAGCACTAAAACACATCCAATTCCAATTAAACATAAAGATATTGCAAACACATCCAAAAAATAATAATATCAAACATAAATACATAATAATAATTAATGTTTCCAAATAATATTTATATATATAATGACTATATTACGCGGGTTTAACGGGTAAATCGGCGGGTATACCCGCGGGTGAACGTGACGGGTTTCACGGGTACGGGTGGCGGGTATACCCGCGGGTGAAATAGTAAACCCGTGCCCGCCCGTCACCCGCCAGCGGGTATGATTTTGTACCCGTACCCATGTCCACGGGTGTGTTTTCACGGATTTACCCACCCATAACGGGCGGGTATCCACGGGTTTCGGTTTTTTTCTCGCCCATTGCCATCCCTATGTAAGACCTAAGAACTACGTCCAGCAGGTGACTTTCCTTTATCTTTTCCTGTAAAAATGTAAATAGCAACTGTAAGCAAAGCTTAGTGAGAATATAGATTTTCAGATTACATGCATTATCAAGCGGATCATGGGTCTAGCGTGATATATCTTGACTGCCGCTACAGCCACTCATGATTGAGACATAGTAGTCATAGAGTCGGATGATGTTCAAGCCACGCTCACGCTTTAATTGTGGGGATCAGCCACATACTGGGCTAGCTACCAGTAAATCAACATGGCGCAACATCGGAGTATCATACCAAGTTCAATAGGATTGGTGAAATAGCATGGTCTAGAACAATAGACCGTCAAGGCTGATCATTCTAAGCTGAATAGATATGTCAAAGGATGCGAGCAATAATGAAAGCATAGTAATCAAGGTCATGATAGCAATAATCTCATAGAAATATCTGAAATAAACTGTAAGTACAATGTTATGCGAAATGATAAATCAAATAGCTATCATGATCCACAGGGCATCACCGAACCATGATGAGCACATGTCACAATCCAGCTGATCATATATGAATGTCAAATTATTAATCATCAACAATATGTCTCAACCGGAATCTAACATGTAAAAGCTGAATATCTATAACTCACTGGTCTGGGGTCTTTATCAAGTAGATATAAAATCCACCACCCGAGTTGTCTCAGGATTTATCTTTAAATCTTTATAAATCTGATCTCTGTCAATTCTTTGCAATTCTGTGACCCGCTTTCAATATCTTTAAATCTTTTAGATCTATATTCAGAATTTAACTGAACCTGTCCAGAGTCATATCATGTCATATCATTAGCTTTTTAGCTTAAAATCTTTATTTTATTTGATTCTGATAACTGATAACTCATCCATCTTTCTTTTGTTCATATTCTTTGTTTCATTAAATTCTCAAAAGTTATATATATATATATATATATATATATATATATATATATATATATATATATATATATATATATATATATATATGTATAATCATGTTGCTTTATTCATCATCTTTTATCATAAATTCATGGTTCTTGTATTTATAAAACATCATTTATTTGTGATGTTAAAATATCAAAATGAAATGTTCGGATCCGGATTTCCCGAATTCGGACCATCCGAGTTGGCCATCCGGATTCGGACTAACCCGGATCAAGCACCCGGATTCGGACCGAAGTACCTAACCCGAATTAGGACCAACCGAAGTATATCATCCGAATTTGGGACATGGGGACCGAATTAGACATCCGAAATAGGATATTATCTTAATTCGGCTTTAGATCCGAAATTGAGCTTTTCATCCGAATTCGGACCCCATAACTTCATATTTTCCAGATTTTGTTCTTCATGTTCTAACATATATTCATACGGATTTTTCATGAAAATTCACAAAACTCAATTTTTATCAACATGCAATTTTTTATAAAGTTGTATTATCATTATTGGGTTGATTTTATACTATTTTCCCTATCAATAACATCATAAATTGAGTAAGATTGTCCAAAAATGTATGTTTTTTGTCAAGAACATAATTTCATCAAAAATTCCGATTTTTAATAATTTAGGACAATCTAACCATTATTTATCATTTCTATCACTTCAAACTACTTAAATTCATCATTATCTATCAAAATTTTATACATGCAATACATAATTTTCATGTTCTTAATTCTTTGGTTTCGGTTTTTATCAAAACTGAACCAAACCTCTAAAAATCTTGAAATATAAATCAAGAATTACCTCAAATCTTGTTGATTGAAGATGTTTATAACTCCTTGACTTCAATTCTTGAATTGATTGCAACTTTTTATGGATCTTTTGATGAATTACAAAGGAACCGTATGGTGTAGAGAGAGTAGAGAGTAGAGAGAGAGAGATTTTCTTAATTGTGTAATAATGGTCATTAATTCCATTATTTGGAATTATATATCTCAACTTTTATCATTTGGCAACATTAACCCTTCCATTTTGTATTTTAAGTCTCTTTAATTTAATTATCTTTTATAATTTATAACAATCTTAATTTGAGTATTTATATAATTTAATTAAATATTTTATAACTTAATTAAATTACAAAACAGATAATGTAATAAAGTTTACATTATTGAATCAAAATCAGATAATTAAGTTCAAGTAAAAGCTAGGTTGTTACATAATTTAATTAAAATATCAACTTTTTTATCTTAAATATAAATTTAAATTAGTATTAGAATGTTTAAAGTATTTCTATTTTTAATTACATGGATAAAATATGAAAGTATTTGAATTAGATTTCATATTTTTTAAAACAATAATTAGTTAAATTAGAAATCTAATTATGGAAAAAAGGCGGGAAATCAAAAATTTGGATGCATGAGGTAGTGACATGTGGCGTAAAATATTTTCTTTTATTAATAGATATAGAAGATAGATATAGATAGACAGATTTATAAGAAAACAAAAAGCTTGGACTTTTTAAATAAATTTAAGCTCCAAAAAGCTCAAAAGAGCTGGTTGTAATCACAGTTTCTAAAAGGAAGAAATTGTGATTTGAACGCGCTAATCACGTGACGTCATCCTTTTCCCTATTCTTCCATTTTTCCCTGTGTATAAATATACAATCCAAGAAGGAACACATCCCCAACCACTCCCATCTCTCTCTCTATTTTCACAATCCTTCAAAAATGAGCAATCTCTTCATCACAATCCTCATCTTCTTCCTACCTTTCTTCTTCTGTGAATCCTCCATGGCGGCGTTGGGGGGAAAGGCTCTCACCGGCGGTTGGACGCCAATTACCGATACCACTGACCCTACTGTGGTCGACATCGCTAAGTTCGCCGTGGATGAGCACAACGCGAAGGATCATGCGTCCCTGAAGTTTATAGAAGTGGTCAAAGGAGAGACACAAGTGGTTGCCGGAACGAATTACAAGCTGACGATTAACGCCGTGGACGGTAAGGTTAAGAATAATTACGTGGCTGTTGTTTGGGATAAGCCATGGCAGCAATTCAGGCAGCTTGTATCCTTCAATGGACCAATTTGAGGGGAATTTTTTTTTTTTAGGGTTTTGAAATGTGAGGGTGTATCCATCGGTGTGCGAGCATAATCAGATTAAATAAAGAGATTTGATATGATTACATCCACTGATAGGGTGTTTTGATTGATGATGTTTTCGTATTGATTTTCTTTGAATTTCATGAGCATAGATCGATAGGGTTTGTTTAATTTGAGGAAAAAGACGGAATACACAAACAAACAAACAAAACTGCAGATCGTCAAGGCGTCAAACTCAGTAATAAGTTTTTAAAACTACAGATAATTCTTCTTGAAAATATATTCTACATAGTCATAGAAATACAAAGAAATAACTTTTCTATTAAAACTCAGTTTTTAAAATATAAATGATTTCTAAAATACATAATGTCAATTACTAAAAAACAAATTTTTAATTTTTATCATGTATAAAAATATTATTTATTTTTTATCACTAATAGCATCAACTTTTATATTTTTCATATATATAACATCAATTTTTATATTTGTATCCTTCGTATCATTAATTTTTGTATTCTTTTTATTATTTATATCAACAATTTTTTTTAAGTTTTGCTATAAATGATAAAAATATAAAAATTGATACTATTAATAAAAATAAATAAATAATGTTACTATAAATACTAAAAATGCATAAAGTTATTTTTATTTTTAGCAATTGGTCCAAACACATACTTGATTTTAAACCATGCCATCGAATCTGGTTAAACATAGGGATGACACGGAAAAAAACCGAAGCCGACGGGAAAAACAGAAAATCGATTTAATCGGGGCGGGTTTCTTAAATCCCGATTAAGTTAAACGGGGGATGAGGCGGATATGGTATTGATAATACCCGCCCCGTATACCCGATTACGTAACCCGTTTAAATACCCGAATACTCCGATTATCTTTTAATAGCAACATGCTATTTACATCGTATATATATTATACATAAAAGATGAATATTTTTATGAGCTAATTGCTAAAAATAGAAACAACTTTATACACTTTTAGCATTTATAGCAACATCATTTAATTTTTATCATTAATAATATCAATTTTTATATTTTTTATCATTTGTAGCAAAATTTTAAAAAGCTGTTGCTATAAATGATAAAAAGAATACAAAAGTTAATGCTATTAATGATACAAAATACAAAAGTTGATGTTATTTATATGAAAAATACAAAAGTTGTTGCTATTAGTGTGAAAAAATTAATAATGTTACTATAAATGATAAAGATAAAAAAAAATTGTTATTATTTAGGGTTTATTATAAAAAAAACCAACATGTTTTCACGTTTTTTACATTTTCGTCCCTTCATGTTATTTTTTTCCATAAAAAACTTCAAATTATTCTTTTCTTATTGGTTTAGTAAAATTAGACATTAGAACCCAGTTTTTCAAGTTTTTAAAACCCGGTTCACAAATTATAACCGGGGTCTAATGTTCAAAATTTCACTAAACCAATAAAAAAAATAACTTGAGGTTTTTTATGGAAAAATATAACATGGAGGAACGAAAAGGCAAAAACGTGAAAACGTGTTGGTTTCTTTCATAATAAACCCTATTATTTTTAGTGGTTGACCCTATTTTTATTTATTTTATATATTATGCATATAAATTATTATGTATAATTGAAAAAACTTATTTATATATTATATAATTTATTAAAAAAATGTTTTTTTTCGTTATCATTTGATAAGGATACGAGTTTAATTTAATATTAGTATTATAATTTTAAACAAACAGACGTTTTAAGCTTAAATTATGAAATATGTCGTTAAATTTCATATTATTGATTTATAAATGGGTTTTCCCGATTTCCCACGGGTGTACCCGATGAGGATTCCCGTTTAATACCCATGGTTTTTTAAACGGGGACGGAATTTCCATTTCCCGCCCCCGTTGCCATCCCGAGTTAAACAATAATTTTTATTGTGGTGGTGAGCTTAATTAATATCTATATCTATTTAAAAATAAATCAATAAATCGACTTTTACATGTGAATTAATAACGTTACGAACTGTCCAACATGTAGTCTGTTTAAAAAAAAAGTTATTTTAAATCTAAATACTATGAGATATCAATTGCCCTTCAAAAAAAAAAAAAAAGAGAGATATCAATTGATATTTTCTATGTTTGGTATTTTTCATATTATAATTTTACAATTTAAAACAATCTTTAATTTGAATTTTAAATTAAACTACTAAAATTTAATGTTTAAAATTTTAATTCATGTAGGGATATTGTGTCCGATACCAATTATAAAATATAAGAAATGTATTACGAATTACAATTCAAGAAATGAAATTACAATACACGGAAATAAATAAAGTACAGAAATTAAAATTACAAATAAAAGAAATAATAATACGGAAAGTAAATTACAATACGGAAAATAAAGGCTGAGTCTCGTGTTTGACACGATTCCCTTAAAACAGATTCGAAGTCTGTTTCCCAGGGTACAACAGCCAAAGCAGTGTGTACTGCCGGAGGTAACCAACTTGCCTGAAAGAACACGTGAATTCAAAGTGATCTTCGTTCTTGGAAGCAGCAACGTCTTGCCGTTAAAGTGTAAAACCTTTCAAATATCTCAAGTGTTTCCAGAATATTTTCAAGTAATTTGGTGTGTTGAATCTCCTATTATTTTATAGGAAATTTGAGTTGAAACAACAAAATTAATCATCTTTTTTAATTACAAAAACCGTTTTGTAATATTCCATTATTACAAGGTTTATTGTCAATTAATCATGAGTAATTAGGTGTTGAAACCAAATAGTAACAGCTCATTAAATCAGTCAGCCGCTGATTTAATTATGAGTTCTGGTACGAAACCTGCTCGCCGGACAGCTTAGAGCCGAAGCCTGCTCACGGACAGCTTGGCCTCGGGTTGCTGATCAGGTTTGGCCGAACAGCTTGAGCCTCACGCTGCTGCTGACCAGCCTGGACCGCTACAGACCAGCCTGGACCGCTACAGACCAGCTTTGGCCGAAACCTGCTCACAGGTTGACCCGAACAGCTTAGAGCTGTTGACCAGCTTTCACGAAACCTGCTCTCACCCGGAGTAAAAAGGTTGTCTCGCACGAGCCCTGATTTTCGGAGCTGCATTCGTGTCCGCAGGTGGGCATTGGAGTAAAACCACAAACAATCTTGCCATAGCTTTGAACACTCCTCCTTATAAACCCACTTTGGTTTCATCTTCCTTCCTATGTGGGACTCTCTTCACCCACTTAGAAGAAGTTTCAATCATTCCAAACACCAATCTTTGAGCATCGATATCTCATTCATCTTAGCTCCGTTTTGGACGTTCTTTATATCGTTGGAATCCTCTTTTCAAGGAGAATACAAACCCACAAAATATTCATTATATATATCACAATTATATATAATTATATTTGGTCCAAAACCATGGAAAAACCACTTTTTTCTTTGAAAAATTTACACTTTTTTCCAACAATCCCCCACATGAATGAGAGATCGATCGAAAACACATTCCAATCATCCCCCACATGTATGAGATTGATCGAAGACACATAAAATTCCAATGAATTTTCAATGGTTGAAATCTTGCATAGGATAGGTAGGTGTAAACCTTTGAACCTTCCCTTATGAAATGCACTTAGCCTTCTAGCCGTCAGTAGAACTCGATGTCTTTGAACTGAGCTGCCATTTGTGAAGACGACAATACACTTCACACAAGAATCTCCCTAACAAGGTTAACTCCTCATAGTCGTGTCCGTTATGGTCATGGAACACTAGCCTGGTTCTGCGAGAGCTACTAAGAATTGTGCCCCTACAATTCCACTCGAAGCGACCCCACTTCTCTCTCACATAGGTGATTTCTCCCGAATCATTAAAAGCATAAATGATTTCGACCGAATCATTATAAAATGCTTAACCTCATTGTCACTAAAATGATTTTCTTCTAGAAATCATATAGGAATGGACTAGGAGTTTTTCACAACCCCCCACAGTGACCACACTTTATTCATACAAATAGGTTGTCCTTTTGAACCAAGATCTTGGGATCTCCAGTCAACAAGGTAAGGTTTTCCTTCGTATGAATTTATTCATTCATGGGCTTTAGTCCCATTCCTTTTGACGACTTCAAAACTAACTCTCTATTTAGGCCTTTCGTAAGCGGATCCGCAATGTTATCTTTTGACTTCACATAGTCAATAGTAATAACACCTGTTGAGAGTAGTTGTCGTATCGAATTATGCCGACGTCTAATATGTCTTGACTTACCATTATACATTATGCTATGCGCTCTACCAATCGCTGATTGGCTATCACAATGTATAGTAACGGCTGAAACGGGTTTCGGCCACTTTGGTATGTCTTCAATAAATTGACGTAACCATTCGGCTTCTTCACCACATTTATCTAATGCGATGAATTCAGATTCCATCGTAGATCTAGCTATCACTGTTTGCTTGGAAGACTTCCAAGAAATAGCAGCACCACCAAGTGTAAATACATATCCACTTGTAGATCTAGAATCTTTTATATCGGATATCCAATTCGCATCGCTGTATCCTTCTATCACAGCTGGATATCTCTCATAACGCAGTCCGTACTCTCGAGTATATCTCAAATACCGAAGTACTCGTATCACACTTTTCCAATGAATCCGACTCGGATTACTCGTGTACCTACTTAGCCTGCTTACAGCATATGCTATGTCCGGTCTGGTACAAGACATTAGATACATTAGACTGCCTATAATTCTTGAGTATTCTAGTTGATTAACACTTTCACCTCTATTTTTTGATAGATGTTGACTAGTGTCAATCGGAGTTCTAGCTATACTAGAATCACCATTACTAAATTTCTCAAGAATTTTATCCACATAATGAGTTTGACTTAACACAAGACTATCTTGGGTTCGTGTGATTTTAATACCAAGAATCACTTCCGCTAAACCCATGTCTTTCATGTCAAATTTGGATTTCAACATCTCTTTCGTTGAATTAATCATTCTTTCGTTACTACCAACGATAAGCATATCGTCTACGTATAAACAAAGAATGACATATCCATGTTTTGTATCTTTCATGTACACACACTTGTCGCACTCATTAATTTTGAATCCACATTCTAGCATGACGTGGTCAAACTTTTGATGCCATTGTTTGGGAGCTTGCTTCAAGCCATATAATGACTTAACAAGCCTACAAACTTTCTTTCCACATCCAGGAGCACTAAAACCCTCGGGTTGCTCCATGTAGATTTCCTCTTCTAAATCACCGTTTAGAAAAGCCGTCTTCACATCCATTTGGTGCACTTCTAGATTTCTTATTGCGGCAATCGCAAGCACCAATCTAATGGATGTTATTCGCGTCACCGGCGAATATGTATCAAAGTAATCAACACCCTCCTTTTGTTTGTAACCTTTGATTACCAACCGTGCTTTATATTTATCAATGGAACCATCAGGTTTCATTTTCCTCTTAAAAAGCCATCGGTAACCTAGTGGTTTACAACCTTCAGGAAGGTCCACTAGTTCCCAAGTATGATTTTGTAAAATTGACTCAATTTCACTCTTGATGGCTTCTTTCCATTGAGGTCCTTCAGAAGAAGTTACCGCGTCTCGGTAAGTTTTGGGTTCACTTTCAACCATGTAAGTGACAAAATCATCTCCATATGATTTTTCAACCCTTTTCCTTTTACTTCTTCTAGGCTCAACCTCTTCTCTTTCAGGTTGTTCTAATGTCTCATCTTGGACATTTTCGTCAATTGATTTAGACGAACTAGCACGATCCTTTTGTAAACAAGGAAATATATTCTCAAAGAAGGATGCATTCCTTGATTCCATGATGGTATTCTTGTGAATTTCTGGATTTTTAGACTCATACACAAGAAACCGATAGGCACTACTGTGATGTGCATAACCAATAAATATGCAATCAACCGTTTTAGGTCCTATCTTTTGAGCCTTAGGTGCCGGTACAACAACCTTTGCTAGGCACCCCCACACTCGTAAGTACTTATAGGATGGCTCTCTTCCCATCCAAAGCTCATACGGTGTTTTATCCATTTTCTTGCGGGGTATCTTATTCAAAAGATAAGTAGCCGAGAGGATAGCTTCCCCCCACATTTCTTGGCTCATTCCCGAACTTATTAACATGGCATTCACCATTTCTTTCAATGTTCGGTTTTTTCTTTCCGCAATACCATTTTGTTGAGGTGAGTAAGGAGCGGTGAATTCGTGTCGGATTCCATGTTGAGCACATAAATCCGCAAACGGTGACACATATTCACCACCTCGATCACTTCTTACAACCTTAATCTTTTTGTTGAGTTGGTTCTCAACCTCTTGTTTGTATAAAACAAACTTCTCGATTGCTTCATCTTTACTTTTCATCAAGTAAACATAGCAATATCTTGTACAATCATCAATAAACGTGATGAAGTACTTATTACCACCTCTCGTAGGAATGGATTTTAAATCACACACATCCGTGTGAATCATATCAAGTGGTTCGGTTATTCTTTCAACCGATTGGAAAGACGATCTTGTAAGTTTGGCTTCAACACAAGTTTGACATTTATAATTTGAATCAATATGAAAAGATGGAATGCAATTTAACTTGATTAAACGACGTAAAGAATTAAAATTGACATGTCCAAGACGACCATGCCATACGTTAGAAGACTCTGTCAAATAAACCGAATTTGTAGTCGTTTTATTAAAATTGCTTTTCAAAATCATCAAGTTTATTTTGAACATTCCATTCAAAGCAAAACCTTCTCCAACAAAATGACCATTCTTGGTCAAAACAAATTTATTAGATTCAAAAACCATTTTAAATCCAAACTTGTTTAACAGCCATCCGGAAACCACATTCTTTCGAATTTCCGGTACATACAAAACATTTGTCAACTTAAGATCTTTCCCGGATGTCATCTTCAAGATCACATCACCTTCACCTTTGACATCAACCGTATCAAAGTTTCCCATGAAGATCTTTTTTCCATTAACTACTTTCAAAGTAGTAAACAAACTTTTCTCCGAACACACATGTCGGGTAGAACCAGTGTCAATCCACCATTCATTCGGTTCAGATTTTACCAATTCTACATCAGAAACCATAGCGGTGATATTCACATTCATCACACTTGCAACTTCACCGTTGCCTTCAAGAACCACGCATGGTTCAAGATCTAAATCAGAAAGCAATTCTGATTTCTCACTATGATTGGCAAAATTATTCTCATTTTGACCTCCAATCAAATTAACCATCTTCTTAATCGATGGTTTAGCAATAGATGTTAAAATTGAAATCATCGGCCGTGACACAATTCCATCTAACACTTCCATTTTTCTTTAACGCCAAAGAAAATAATTATAAGTAGTTGTGAATCTTCTTTTCAAACAAATACTTTATAAATTTTCAATAAAGAAAATTTTCTCACTTTATAATAAAATTACAATTTTATTATAAACAACGTCAAATTAATTGATCAAGTTTGATTCAACCGTTCAATTTAATCACTTTATAACAAAATTAAATCTTTTGTTATAAACAATGTCAAATACTTCAATTGACAAAACTTGAATCAACCGTTCAATTTAATCACTTTATAACAAAATTAAATCCTTTTTATTATAACCGATTTTATCACTAAAATTGAATCTGCCGTTCAATTTAACACCAAAGTGATAACACCAAAGTGAAGAATGAATCAACCGTTCATTCAAACACTTGTAACTCGAACGAGAATAGTAACAAATTTTATATTAAAATGAAAATTGAATCACCGTTCAAAGTTTAAGAAACCAAAAGTGAATAATCGAATCTGCCGTTCAAATTAAACACTTAATCAAGGCTGTTGCAAAAAATTAAATCCGTCTCGAAACCAAAACTCGTTTGTAACGAAACAGAAATAATTAAATGAAATGGAAACACAATTGCTTCGAGACAAAACTCGTTTGAATCGAAACAATAATGTAATAGAAACTTTTACTTCGAGACAAAACTTGTTTGAATCGAAGAAACAATTTCTCTAAATTTCCTAAATTTTATAACCGGTATCGTGGTTGTAAAATCTGTTTTAAGATTGTAGGGATATTGTGTCCGATACCAATTATAAAATATAAGAAATGTATTACGAATTACAATTCAAGAAATGAAATTACAATACACGGAAATAAATAAAGTACAGAAATTAAAATTACAAATAAAAGAAATAATAATACGGAAAGTAAATTACAATACGGAAAATAAAGGCTGAGTCTCGTGTTTGACACGATTCCCTTAAAACAGATTCGAAGTCTGTTTCCCAGGGTACAACAGCCAAAGCAGTGTGTACTGCCGGAGGTAACCAACTTGCCTGAAAGAACACGTGAATTCAAAGTGATCTTCGTTCTTGGAAGCAGCAACGTCTTGCCGTTAAAGTGTAAAACCTTTCAAATATCTCAAGTGTTTCCAGAATATTTTCAAGTAATTTGGTGTGTTGAATCTCCTATTATTTTATAGGAAATTTGAGTTGAAACAACAAAATTAATCATCTTTTTTAATTACAAAAACCGTTTTGTAATATTCCATTATTACAAGGTTTATTGTCAATTAATCATGAGTAATTAGGTGTTGAAACCAAATAGTAACAGCTCATTAAATCAGTCAGCCGCTGATTTAATTATGAGTTCTGGTACGAAACCTGCTCGCCGGACAGCTTAGAGCCGAAGCCTGCTCACGGACAGCTTGGCCTCGGGTTGCTGATCAGGTTTGGCCGAACAGCTTGAGCCTCACGCTGCTGCTGACCAGCCTGGACCGCTACAGACCAGCCTGGACCGCTACAGACCAGCTTTGGCCGAAACCTGCTCACAGGTTGACCCGAACAGCTTAGAGCTGTTGACCAGCTTTCACGAAACCTGCTCTCACCCGGAGTAAAAAGGTTGTCTCGCACGAGCCCTGATTTTCGGAGCTGCATTCGTGTCCGCAGGTGGGCATTGGAGTAAAACCACAAACAATCTTGCCATAGCTTTGAACACTCCTCCTTATAAACCCACTTTGGTTTCATCTTCCTTCCTATGTGGGACTCTCTTCACCCACTTAGAAGAAGTTTCAATCCTTCCAAACACCAATCTTTGAGCATCGATATCTCATTCATCTTAGCTCCGTTTTGGACGTTCTTTATATCGTTGGAATCCTCTTTTCAAGGAGAATACAAACCCACAAAATATTCATTATATATATCACAATTATATATAATTATATTTGGTCCAAAACCATGGAAAAACCACTTTTTTCTTTGAAAAATTTACACTTTTTTCCAACAATTCAAAACTCAAATTTATATGAAAAATATTATCATTATAAACAATAAAATAGAATATTATTATTATTATGAATATAATTATAATTCTAAAAAAAATATTTTTGAAATCAACCATGCAATATAACACATGGAATATAATAATTATTGTCTGCATAAAAAGACAAAAGTTATACATCTTAATTAAAAATGTTGAATAAAAAATTTAGAAAGTATAACTATGATGTAAAATTACTTATAAAATCATATGATGCAAAATCTACTGCCATGATGTAATGAAGAAATTATTTGGTTTTGCAACCCCTACATGACAAATTGAACTAAAATGAATAAAACGGGAGAGGTGAGTGTCAAGAAAGAAGAATCATCGGTTGTTTTTAAAAAGAGGCATCACAGTGGTCAAAAAGTTTTTTTTTTTTTTACCAAATAATTTTTTTTAATCTTTCAAACATAATTTATAAATTTTAGAACCGAGGCTTTAAAAATAATTAAAGCTTTCTACCGACTACCAAAAACGATATAGCCTACAACAACGTTCATTACTTGTCAACAAGCATAAAAAAGCTTTTACCATATATTATTTGTATTAAAGAACATCATCAAACTAAAATAGATATATTTCTATAAGTTTGTTATATATAATGATATTATTTCAATAACCAATACACCTAGGTACATTTTTGAAATAAATATATGATGGGACCAAAGAAAACTCTAGAAACACGACTTTAAAACGTGCCGAAAATTTAATAAATCGTACAGCTATTTTCAATTACTTATAACTGGATTAGTGGGTATTACGGTATTACCGTATTAGGATATAAAGTTAAAAACTGTCGGTATTTTCAATGTTTAAAAATGAAAATGATAAAGAAAGAAAAGTTGATGTGCCGTGCCTTTAAGGTGTCCAAAATGATGAATTTGGAAAGGTTGAGTGAACCCTCACCCTAATGATCAATTGAAAAAAATTAATTTTTCATTTAATATCTATCGATGCTATTAAATGTGTAACTAATTTGCCACGTATCTACCCCTCTTTTAATTCGTCATGTGTCAAACTTCAGTCTGTCACATGTCATTACTAAAATCAAATTTGCATTAAAATCAAATCCAGTTCAATCTATTATAATCTAATCTAAGTAATCTAATTTATAATTAACTAAAATCTAACAAACTCAATTTTTTAATAATTATTTCATGTGTTTTTATAAATATTTATTCTTTTTTCTTAATTCAATACATGTAATACATGGGTATACAACCTAGTTATATATTATACGAAATGTATCAAAAGTAATAATTAACGTAGAATTAAAATGTTAACACTATTATATTTAGCCCGTAAAAAAAATAAACTTACTTTAATATCAAAAAAATCCCAAAGACATTATATACCATTTGTTAATTTTGTTAGAAAATATTAGGTAAATTTTTACAAATATTATATCCTTGATTAGTAATTTTATTTATAACCTTTTTATTCTAGTACATTTGTTGTTGATTGAATTTTTTTTACTTTAAAAAAGCATCAAAATTATATATTGGATATTAATATATTTTAATATTTCCACTAAGGTATTAATCATAACACAAAACATTATCTATGTTGTCAAGATCGAGAGCTAACCTATGTTCGTTTTTGTCTTTATAATATCGGACTGTAAGATCGCGATCGGAATCTTAAATCCTACAAAAATAATATTGTATTATTCTTCATGTGTTATAATTTACATCAAAGATTAATATTATGTCAAATTGATGAATTATTTAAAAAATACAAACATTATAATGATATTTCAATGCAACTATAAGAATTTTGATAATTTAATTACATATTGAAAACTTATATTATAAAGTATTGAACTCTTGGATGATATGAAATTGTTGTTATGCATTATTAGATAGTTTACACATGTTTATTATTATTATTTTTTTTTTGAAAAAAAAGTTTACCAGTTTGTAACTTTTCTAAAATTTTAATTGAAGTAAAAAGAGGATCGGATCAATATCTTAAAATCCTACAATAGATCTTAAGATATGGAATAAGATCCTACCAATGAGAGATGCAACGAATGATCGAATCGTTTTTACTGATCATAATCGTAAACTGGTAAGACCTTAAGATTAATATCGGGATCTTAACAACCATACATAACACCAGTTGTAGAAGACAATTGTGATTCTGAACGTGCAAATCATGTGACATTTTCTACACTCCTCACTTCCTCTATATATACACAAGAAGTAACCTTAAATACTTGCATATATCTCTCTCTAACTTAAACATCCTTCCAAAATGAAGACTCTCTTCATCACAATCCTCATCTTCTTCTTCCTCTGTGATTTCTCCATGGCCTCGGAGGGAGGGGCTCGATCCGGTGGTTGGATGACAATTACCAATGTCAGTGACCCTAAGGTCGTTGAAATTGGGAAGTTCGCCGTGGATGAACACAACAAAATTGAAAAGGCATCTTTGAAATTCGTAAAGGTGGTTGAAGGAAAGAGCCAAGTGGTTGCTGGAATGAATTATGACCTCAAGATTAGCGCTAAGGGTGAGCATGGGGCGGTTCTGTTCGGTTTTTGGCCGAAACTGAACCCAAACCGAAAATTCCGGTTTTTGAAATGGAGAAACCGTTCGGTTTCGGTTTTTCCCGGTTTCGGGTTTTCGGTTTTCCGGTTTGGATTACCGGTTTTTCGGTTTACACCCGTGGGTTTTTTGGTTTTTGGTTTCAAACCCGAAAAATCTTAAGCACTATTTGATAAAATCACTAAAAAATAATTGTTTATGTTTGCATTTTTAATCTACTTATGTGTTAGTTTGATACTTCGAATTGATAAAATTGGATATTAAATATTAATTTAGTTGTTTTATACTCTAATTTATTAAATTTACTAACTTAGACTTTGAATTAATTTAAATAATTTCATCATGTAAAATATAATAATAATGTTTATACCAATTCATTAGCATTATCTACTTCACATATAATTAAAAGAAGCATAACTATTAATAATGTCAATTAATTCGCATTTTAACATCATAAATATCAATTATATATATAATTGAAAAATGTTTCCTTTAATATAGGAGTAGAACGTAACATTAAATATGAGTGAAAGTAGAAATAACTCAATAAATATATATATAAATTAAATTAATTTTAAAACCGGTTCGGTTCGGTTTTGAGAGGGAATCCGAAACCAAACCATTTACTCCGGTTTTTTCGGTTTTTTTGGTTTCTCGGTTTCCCGGTTTTCCGGTTTTTTCGGTTTGGTTTTTCCGGGTTTTTCGGTTTTTTGGTTTTGCGGTTCGATTTTTGCTCACCCCTGATTAGCGCGGTGGATGGCAAACTCAAGAATAAGTACTCGGCTCTTGTTTGGGATAAGCTCGATAAATCTAAGGAACTTGTATCTTTTGAGGGACCTCTCGACGAAAATATTTAGTACTTTATGGTTTTGAAATGTTC
Source organism: Centrapalus pauciflorus (assembly GCA_020465985.1). Taxonomy (NCBI): domain Eukaryota; kingdom Viridiplantae; phylum Streptophyta; class Magnoliopsida; order Asterales; family Asteraceae; genus Centrapalus; species Centrapalus pauciflorus. Next base: position 991,685 of record JAANYP010008403.1, read on the forward strand.
ATTTGCATGTCTATTGTTTCTGTTGTAAACAATATTATTTAATGACGATCTTATTCAGTAAAATCGTATTAAATAAAGAAATATTATAACCGCATCCACTTTTGATTGGTATTTTTTAATTGCTTTCATGTTTTTGGATTTCATGATCGTTTAAATTTTGAAAATAAATATACTAAAATGATTGTCTCTTTGTTTCGAGATTCACAATTAGAAAACAATGCAACTTATTAAAGGATTTGTAATTCATCTAAAGCTCAAATTTTTTTATCGTCTCTTTAATGATCCCTCCCATTAAAAAATAAACAAACAATCCCTAAAGTAACTAACGGTTTAACAAGTCAAATGTGGATATATTCATTGTTCATTCTCCCCACGTTTATTAATGTTTTGAACAGATATATAGATATTATTATATATGTAATAAGGACATTTTTCTATGATAAAATTAAAACGGTGACATGTAATAAAAGCCAAACGTGTAAGGTTGGAAATTTGCAATGCAATTCCATATGATGTTTTTTTTAAAACCACAAACAATTGAAATGCAAAGATCCCACCAACCAACAGTATAACATGAGCCATAGATTAATCACATTTTCTAAATTCTACAACACAAATCATGGAGTCTCTTAAATCCAATCGTCAACCACAAATGGCCATATAAATAGACAAAGCTAACATACCCGATAACAATGAACAAACACGGATCAAGAAAAAGGAGATCTACTTAACAAATATTGTACAACAGACGTTGAACGGGGGGATATAACTAAACTATAATTGGTGAACTACATTGAACCAGAATAATATAGAAGTCCGTGCATATATGACGCGGACTTGCTGCAAAGCAAGGGCACCGCTAGTCAAAACTGCTTTTGCCCCTCCTTTGATTCGAGTTTGAGAAACAGATACGCTATCACCATTTCTCTTTGCAGCGGATGGCAATGACTCACAGCCCCCGCCAGCTGTGGTGATGATAGCGTATGAAAGATAGTCTAAGGGATTCGACTCACATTGTAGATTACAGTCTTCAATGATCAGTCTACCACTTCTATGGAGCAAGCAGCAGCCCAGCTCTGCCTTTACTGTTAGATTTGCTAATTTGCAAGTCGACAGAAACTCCAATGCGCTGTACATTACAAGTTCAAATATGATTCTTCCCTCATATTTTAGTTCTTTTAAGTTTTTCATTAGCATTGGAGGTTTCGAAAGAAAAAACCTCAATATTAGAATTCAGGAAGTAAAGAGAAAAGGCGTGGATATATATGCAAACCTGTCTGAACCTCGGGAACATACAAGTGTTGTATCATCAGGAATATCACCTCCTCCAATCTGAACAATTGAATTATAGAAACTATTGTAATGTTCTACAGGGGAAACTGGAAATCTACCTGAGTGAGAGCACGCTAAAGGCCGTCCACAGCATACAAAAGGGACAAATATAACAAAAACCTATTTCATCACATAAATAGAAAATGTATGCATAATAGAAAATGTATGCATGTGTATGTCTATACCCATGCATATAGATACACATATCAATGCACACACATATACGTGCATCGGTCTATGGCATCTGTCTATGTATTTCTATTACCACCAAAACATATCGTATTTTTTTGCAAGCAAAGAAATCATATTGTTTAGAAGGTGGGAAGAATGTACAAATTTGCTAGGGCCTAGGGGTGGCAATTCGCGTTGGGTTTGGGTTGATGTATTGGCGTGTCAACTTCATTGGTGATATCATAATATGGTAGGAAACAGGCTAGTGTGTTGACCCAAAATCAACCCGTTTTAATTTTATTTTGACCAAATTAATGTTTGTGTCGGGTTAGTTGTGTTTAGTTTGTGTCAGATTGTCATGTCATCTCAGAAAATAGCCACCCCTGATATTTGTGAAAGAACAAGAAAATGGCATTCAAACTGTGTTTTTTTAACATATAGAGAGTAAACAAATAATAGCAGTCTCAGCTGGGGCCTTTTGGTGGCAACCTGGCAGGCCTTAAAATGCAAAGTACAAACTAAAAATCAACAATGATATATGTCAAGCGAGAATAGAAGAAAAGATCACCAATTTTCCCTGCACAAATAAAGAGAGAAAAGATTCTGAATGAAGGTTTGACAAATAACATAACATACCAAGCACAGTGGTTTATTTATTTGTATATTGGAAGCAGAATGGAACCCCCCTGCTCCAATCAATATAGTGTCCCCTGGCCTGAGTGATTATGTGAATCTTGATTAATAATTATGCCATTATAGAGTAATCAACACAGAGCAGGCAAACTAACACACCTAGCAGCAGAAACAGCTTCTTCAATGCTTGGAAAGACCCCAGATTCTGATAAGCTTTTGACCGCCCGGTCCACTCGCAACCATAGGCGAGGGTGACATGCCAAGAAAAGCCATCTGTGGCAAACGAGGGCTGTGTTATACCGATCTGCAAACTCAACAGCAATTTGTGACATCATATGAAATCATATCCTGCGTGTAAATGCTCGTAACATGTTTAAGTAGCACATTGCACTTTCATATGACTGCATACATTTTTTAACATCATATTGAAAGATGTCATGGTCTTCTGAATCCAAGTTCAGAAGATTTTTGCCAGCCCAATAATGGGGACTGTCTGATCACTATATGGATAGTTTGGGGATGGAGAAACCAACTGGTTCACGCTGAGAGGGAGGAAAAGAATAAGTTCCGAGATGAAGACATTTTTGCTGAGCTGCAATCATTGTCATTATTATGGATCTCTAATAGATGCAAGAATTTGCAATTTAACCGGAGATATTGGTCTTTAAGGCCATGGGTGTTGATTACTGAGTCGGGTGTTTAATGTTATTGGTTTCTTATCCGTCTCGTGCTCGGAGATGGTTTGTGGTGAACTGGTGATCATATGTGATATGTATTTTGTGCCTCTCATGGCTAGGTGATTGAATAATATATCTTTTCTTTGTCTGTCAAAAAAGAATATCGTCTCGAACAGGGCCATCTTGCAGGTTTTGCATGCTTTGTGCAAACTACTTTAAATATTGACGGACCAATTAATTCAACTACGATTTATAATTACCAAGTTATTTATTTGTTATTTAAGTATTTATTATCATTTAATACACATAAACAATCTCTCTCACAATTTGAAGACTTGTGTGGTCATACGCCCTCGAAGACAGCCCTGGTCCCTATGCACCAATATTCTTCAGCTTTGAGCAGGTCAGGATTCACGAATGGCAGTCAATGTGATCTTCCCTCCAAAAAAATTAGTGTCACGGTCTCTCTCTCTCTCTCTCTCTCTCTCTCTCTCTCTCTCTCTCTCACATACAGAGGGAATGGTTCGAATAGGAGCCACCTTTTCATAAGAACATAGGAACCAATAACCAATAATATAGTTTTCGGATCTGCTTCAATAAGGCAGTGTATAGTGGTAGCACTTTGAATTTTTTTTGTGAATTAGTGCCTGGGTTGTAAGCATTAGAAATAACCACGGGTAGTTATGTGAATTTACACTCAATATTTCACAGTCGTCACTCTAATTTCGACAATCCAAAATTCAGGGCATTACCAAAAAGAAATTGATGATATGATGTGAATCACATTATGATATGGTCAATTCACATAAAATTTTATGTAAATTCAATGTATTTTTATGTGAATTTATGCCAGGTTTTCTGTAACACACTAACACCTTGACATAGCTCAGGAAAAGGCTATATGTGTTGATTTCACACATCATCATTTAATGCGCTCCATAGTGATCAAATTGTGTGCCATCAGAAACCAGTCAACCTTCATGATAAAGATAAATATCAACTATTGTGGGATCATATGAGTAACAAGTGCTACTGTAGCATTTGTGAATTGCTTAAAGTTGACGCCACCCACTTAATAAATCATGTGGTAAGCAATTTACGGTTTGTAGGTGCATCTTAGTCATATATTAACTTCTTAAGCTAGTTGTTACAATCGCCTTAATAGCCATTATGTCATTTCCTAAAGGCTTAGTTGTAAACTAGAACTAATTGTAACCAAATTCAACTTATGCTAAAGCAAATGCATGTTCACAATTTCAATCAATGAAAACACCAAACAAAATAAGTAGAGAACTATTCTGTTAGTCATTCAAGAATCAAGATTCAAGATATTGGTCTCCACCACGGACCAGGCCTATATGAAGTAGAAACACACACATGGATAGATAATAAATGAAATTAGATACGTAAATGTGTATAGAAGTTAAAAAGATCTCAAAATACCAGGAAGAGAGAGATTAATTTATTTTTAACTTAGTGATTTAGCATTGTTTAACCAATTTTTTTGCAATCAAGTTAGTGTCCTGATTCTAATGATGGATCTATCCTACACTATCAGCACTTTTCATTAATAACCCCTCATTCACCTCGTACACCGAGTCATTACAAAAGGGGGAAGTACTACATAAACCTATACACAGTAGAAGCAGTAACGAAGCATCAAGATTTCATTAGCTGACACATACAACAGCATCAAATTCTTAAAATTAAAAAAGAAAAAAAAAAAAAAGCATTGTTATTCACTTATTGTATTCTTAATTGAATAATAAATTCAATAAAACTCCCAATTTCCCATAAGATGTAAAGTTATAAACTTCAATGTACGATAATAAACTGTCAACAAAATTTAATTCCATCAGTATTCAAAGTGACAAGTAAGAATTCGAAGAGTGGACACCCAATTGTGAATTAAAGAGGTTGAAAAAGGAGAAATTGAAGCATCAGACTGGTGACTAAAAAGTTTCAAAAGGGGGAAATGTTAGGGATGATTGGAAATTAGGGTGGGAAAGTGTGGACAATAATCATATACCTGGGATTGGAGATAAGAAGCTGAAGATATGCATCAAACAACCATCATCAAGATTGTTTATATGAGAAAAACGAGAGGAAGATTGCGATGAGAAGCGACTGCACTTTTGCTTGTTCTCATCCATGTAATTTGGGGGTTTGTGACTCTCGGAGCCGTGGGGAAGAAAAAGCAACCACCGCCTCTCACAGGTTACGGTGAGGGGCTTTGAATTTTGACCTGACTACACACTATTTATATAATAAAAAGGTATATTTAAATATATTTTAATTTTTATATATAACTAGTTTATTGATCGATTTGATTTTAGTTAAAGCAAGTGTGTTTAGTTAACGAAAACTAGTTATTTTTTAATTTCAGTTTTTCAAGTTAAAGTTTTTAAGATATAAAACAAAGTCTTTTATAAAAAGAGAAAACTTGCTAGGATTGTAAGTTTTAGTTTTAAGAAAAATAAAATGGATGATTATAAAATAAGAAAAATAAGATATATGATAGAAAAGTAAAAAGAGAAAGAAAGTATTATAAAAAAAATATAGTGTAGGTTATATAGAATAGTAAGATATAGAGTATGAAAAATAGTATTTTAAAAATTGAAATGAAAATTTATGTAGTTGTTGTTAACTAAAACGTTTTCATTTTTTTTTTTTTTGAAAAGTGAGGTGAAAATTTTGAATATTTTCGGTAACTAAACGCACCCTTAGATTTTTAACTTCCGAATAAAAATATTTTTATTCTTTTAAGCACAAAATCAAAACTACTATTAAATAATTAAATAAAATGTCACTTGTTATTTTCGTCATTCGACATCATCTTATTTTAACATTTGTCATTTACTTTTTGTTTAAAACAAAACAGTAGTTACCGGCTAAATCAATTTAGAGATTAGATTTAAAGACAATTATATTTGAATTTAAAAACAATTTAACCTTTTGATATATTTCGATTAAGTCTCTATACAAAAATTGTTTCCACAAAAGTCTTTCAACTTGAAATTTTTTATGAGTTGTGTTGTTTTATAGGATTTTTTTAAAAAGATTTTTCAGATGTTTTTCATAAAATTTTGTTAAGTTAATGGGTTTTTATGAAAATATTTTATGTGCAGTGATTTTTACGAAAATGTTTTTATGTTGAGAGACTTTTATGAAAACGTTTTTGGTGCAATAACTTATTCGAAAAATACCGAAAATACGTCGGTTTTTGACATGATTTTCCTTTGAAAATTTCAAATTCAAAAATAAATCTTCTAAACATGAAATTAAAGTATTTTTCATATTTATATTTATAATCTACTTTATTATATTAATGCAAGTATGATACAACAAATAACAATATTTATTTATTACTACCATAAGTTTAATATAATATAAAAAATAATTTTAAATCGATTTATTGAGTAGTAATACAAATATAAGTAGAACAATCTCAAACTAAATGAATCACACAAACAAAAATGTTATTTGAAATGATAAAAACATTCCACACATAACAATAACAAATCAATTCAAGCAACATTATTAGAAATACACAAAACTATATATTTCATCAAAAAAATGATTGTAATGTTTGAAATAAAATCGTATCAAAACCAACATTATTAGTTTTTCTTTCTTAGGAGTTACGACTTAAAGATTAAAAAATTCTTGACTTTTAATATGTGGTGTCGTAATTCACATAAATATCACCAACATTAAAATTATAAAAAAGAAATCAACTAAAATAATAACAATGTAACACGTCCTAAAAATTGTCTTTTTAAATTACCAAAAAGATTATGTTGATCAATACCAAAACTTAATTAGTATGTATATGAAAAATACATTTAAAAATCTTTTGAAGTTCATAATTGCTTAATAAATAATCTTCAAAAAAATTATAGCTTGGTAGTTGCAATTCATGATGATCTTTTATAAATAACAATTTTATAATTGTTAGTTTTTTAGTATCAACGATTACACAACTTGTTATTTATAAATTAATTTTTCATTATTACAATTTAGAGTTATGATTAAAAGAAATTAGACCTAAAATCTAAAAACTAAAAATTCTAAAAAGCATGACATAACCAATTGACAACCTAGTTACTCGACAAGTACGACTAGTGAGAGACTATTTATTCTTTTACTAAAAGAAGATAACCAATTTAATAAATAAAAAAAAAAAGATTAACAAAGCAACATTATGGATTAATGATAGGTTTAGAACTCGATATGAGACTCCGAATGTGTTTCAAAGAAAATAAGAAAAATGAAAAGACGAAAGAAATTTATATAAATCGGTTGAAGTTTTTAATAATGATTTGGGCCCTAATGATTTTTATATATTTAGTTTATCATTATCAACCAAACAACTTTATGAAAAATACAACTCATTCACCTTCGTTAAAATTTACCAAACAAATACAACCCAAGTTTTATCCACTATATTATACAATTCAAAAAAATTAATTAAAATTTGTCCAATTAGAAATAAACAATATCACAAGATGTGTTCATATTTATTTGGTTTAACATTATTTGAATAAATATCATATTATAAATCACAATTCACAAGTTCATTAAAAAACCATATTATAATACAAAACCATACAATGAAATCATATACACATTGTGTGTGCATAAGACTTGATATGCTTGTTCATATCATACGATTTAAATTGGTTTTAATGTCTAAGTCAAGCTCGAATTTGGCAATGGATCGACTTGACCCAACTCAATTACGCCTCTAAACATGATCTACCACTATAGTTGCGCATGAATCACATCTTCTTGTGTAAACTAGAAACCTCTCAACTAGGAACATATATGCAAATATTTCTCAAAGTTAAGGAGTAAACATCAAACCAGAATAGCAGATCAATTCTGTAAACAATATTCAATGGTCACAAAATTATTGTAAACTTTCCATGTTATAGGTAGACTAGCATCAGGCGAAGGAGAAGATAATGTGTGACAGAACTCAACTTCATAGTCGAAGATAAGTGGCTTTGGCCCCTTCACAACATCATTATGCATCACACGCATGCCTTAACGGTCTTTTTGAAGTATATTAAGTAGTGCACAATATCTAAATTGTTGATTGTTGATTCTTCTACGGCTTTTGACTTTGTATAAAGACTCCTCTGAGGTGAAGACTTCCACTGTTCCAAAAACCGTCCTCTGAAAGGATTTAATCAGCTGACAGCAAAAACAAGATCATTCACAGTGAATCCGCACAGTTACACTTAAAATTATCGACTTCCAAAGCACTGTAATTGGCTTTTTGCTAGACAGACCACTATGTTTGTGAATGTGTAAAAACGATTGCAGCAAAAAAGTTGTGTGATTTTGGCATTTCACAAGAATGAGGTTAGTGTGCAAGAAAAAACCAAGTTGGTTTAAAAAGTAAATCACTGGCTTAAAAATGACAGAATTACCCTGGCAAAGCTTCAATGAAACGTTGCTCCTCGTGAAGAGGCCTCAATCTCCACTCCACTACCATTGCCTGTTTCGTTAATAGATGTGTTTTCTAAAGCATTGGTATAAAGGCTTTTCATCTTGTTTTCTTGGCCAACTAAGCAAGAAAGTTGATTCTTTTCGTAGCTCTCGTTAAGATATCCCATTGGAAAGTTTGTTGAAGTACCTGTTGTTCCACTAGGGGGTTTAACACTCGATGGTGACTCTAGGGATTGCAGAAGTTCCCCAGATAACTCGGGTGGCGTATGAAAAAGCAAATGAGCCACAGCACGGTCTATGGGATTTGTCTTCGTCTCTTCATTGGGTGTCCCTGCTGATCTGTCATGTTATGAATGAACGTTAGTGTATAGATATTGCATATGTTTCCATATCATGTGTCCAACAAGCAAGACTATCAATCTTTACACTTTTACTTTTTTGTGTATACGTGTATCTACATTATTATCCTCCTAACTAAAAGAAATAACTATTTTTTTAATTTGATTCCTTTTGTATCAACTTATTTTTATTTTAATTTGCAATGTAATCTATACTTCACCAAATATAACAAGATGGCAGCGTTACTAACCTTTGTGTACCGCCGGATTTTTCTTCGGTGACAACATTAGGTTCATCACTGCTGCTTCTGTTGGTGCTGACAGTGTCACCAACAGATTGCCTCTGCTGAGCACTTTGAGCCAAGCGAAACAAGCTATCTCGGATACAAACCCTAATTTGAAGGCCCAACTACAAGATACATCTATTTGTGAGCCTCAAAATCAAGATCTATAGCATACAAGATTGTTCCTAATATATATTCTTACCCTTGCAATGACATTTTCAAGTTGATGCAGTATCGTATCTTCCAATGCATCTTTATTTATCATCATAGGTCTTGAATCTGAATCACTCAGACTTTCTTCAATGTCTATGTTGCTTGCTCTTGCAAACTGCATTTGGCTTTCATGTGAACATTTCGAGAAATTTGAATTATCGTTACACGAGACTTGGTGTCTGAACTGCTGCTGTTGTTTACGGATAGCAAGCAATGCACGCATTTGCTGGCGCTTCCTTAGTTTCTCGATCTTTTCCTGAGGCGTCATGCTTAGAGGCGACACTTGTTCTTCACCAGATTGAAATTGTGGCAATGTGGGGACGGATAGATGCTGATTTTCGATTATGTTATAAAGAGGAGGAGATCAAAGTGGATTTATGAACTGTTCGTATGGATAAGACTCAGTTTCTTGATTTCTTACCTTCAAAGAAGAATTTTTGATAAGTTGTGTATACTGTCCTTCAAATTCTTTACCTTGATTCCCGAGAGAAAACCAGGGATCGTAAGATGTCTGTGATTGTCTAGCTTCACCTTTTTCACCTGTCGTCGTTTGGCATCTTAGTGATTTTCTTCGTTCACCCACCTGTGCACGCTAAGAGAACGCAAACAAATATTATCAGCTCTAAAATGTATATAGAAATGGAAGAAGGTTAAAGGATAAGCAAATGATATAGCTTCAGAAGTTGCCTGTATTGATATTTAAGAAAAAAAATTGTGAAACATTTGAACTGTAAACATAAACCATTTAAGGCTACTCAAATATTATTACCATAGATTCAAGATCCATGGAGAACCATATTAGACTCGAGAACCGAATAACCAATGCTAATTGAATTTTGGGTTTTTGGGTTCTTGGGTCTAATTTGGTTCTCCATTAAACTCAACTCTATTACAACAATGGTCTTGCTTCCAGAAGCAGCAACCAACATAGACTTCCACAAAAATCTAGAAGCACAATTACCTTGCCGATTGCAATTTCATCTGGCATTGCAACATTGATAGCGCCAATTGGATAAACAAGGGGTGGGGTTCTTCTGACAATATCTGAAGCTGACTGTGAAAACTGATAAATCTGTGATAGCTCTCCATGTGTAGCTCATGTGCATAAAAAGAGTGAACATGCTTAGGATTTTACCCGATGTAAACCATAACACTAAATTTATACAAGAATTACCTTTTCCTTCATCTGATTTTCATTTTTGCCTCCACTGCACTCCAAGTTCACCACACTTGTGATGGCACTCGACATTGAATGACGTAAGTGATCATTCGCTTTTCCATGCCTATTGTTGGTATGGTTTTCATCTTTTATAACACGCTGACAATCAGTCTTTAAATCCCCTAACTGCAAGCTTGGAGAGTCGATAGACAAAACTTCAGATTTTTCTTGACAATCAATAATATCTTTAGAAGATGACCACAATGTCTCTGTATTACTAATGCTTGCATTTCCATACACCAGGTCATTATTACTGCAAAACATCACTTGTGAGGATATTGGATTACACGAATAAAAATCGAGATAAACTACAATCATTGTATAAATCAACCAATAATGGATCCAAATACAGGTTTAAAGAATATAGACAAAATCTGGAATGTATATTTGAAACAGTCTGTTTGGTTAAATGGAATGGAATGAAAGAGGCATGAAACAAGCATGGCAATGGAATGAGCCATTACATTCTATTATCTTGTTTGGTTGGCCTAAAGGAATGGAATAAGTATTCATATGAATTTTATATTATACGCAGTGGCGGACCCAGCAATTTTTTTTATGGGGGTCGGAATTTAATAGCTACGATAGCGTAAGTGTTGAAAAAAAGTGTAAATTTTTCAAAGAAAAAAAATGCATTTTCCATGTTTTTGGACCAAATATATTTACATATAATTGTGAAATATATAATTAATATTTTGTGGGTTTGTATTCTCCTTGAAGAGAGGATTCCAACGATATAAAGAACGTCCAAAACGGAGCTAAGATGAATGAGATACCGATACTCAAAGATTGGTGTTTGCAATGAATGAAACTCCTTCTAGTGGGAGAACTTGAGTCCCACATAGGTTGGAAGATGTAACCAAAGTGTGTTTATAAGGAGGAGTGTTCAAAGCTATGACAATATTGTTTGTGGTTTTACTCCAATGCCTACCCACGCGCAGGGGGGGTGCAAATCTTGGACCCCGAAGGCTTAAAATCCACTGAACTCGTGTACGCCAGCACCTGCGGACACGAATGCAGCTCTAAAAATCAGTGCTCGCGAGAGGCAGTCTTTTTACTCCGGGGTCGAACTTTAAAAATCATGGGGGTCAAAATTTTTTTTTGCTATATATATAACGCAAATTGGAAAACTTATCGGGGTCGACTTCATATTTTTTAAATAATCATTAAACTTTTATGTACAAATTTAAATAAAATAGTTGAAGATGATAAAAGCTTATTACAATCTCAAATATGATTTAAAGAATTAAAGTATATATGTATATTCTAGTTATTTTATAAGACTCCAAACTAATTTAATTTAAGTTGTTTACCTTTTTAAAAATATAGTGTTATCAAAAATCACAATTAAAAATGGGTTACAACCTAAATAATCATTCCATTCTATGAGGGAATGGGGGAAAACACCTTCTGGCCTTGGAAAGATAATGAATCAAACCGGAAGGTCGCACATTCCTTCATGAATAGTCCATTTCAATTCATTCCATTCCAAGTGAAAAAACAAACAGTTATATTTTCTTTTCATTTCAAGAAAAGGGACCATGGCAAACTATCTGCAATTACCTTCATTCAATCCTTCTAGCAAATTACTAACGAATTTTCCCACGGAATAAGTTTTGGTGGAAAACTACTAATTAGGGCTTCTAGAAGTACCACAAAGAACGGATCAGAAGATGACTGTCCATAACAATAACTACATTACCTTAATAGTTTATCTAGATCATCAAAGCTCCCTACATTGGCCCAGCCATAATCAACAAAATTATTTCCGTCTCTGTCATCAGGCTGATTGTCATATATTTGAGAACCATCATTTACTTGAGCTTTTTCACCTATTGGAAATCAGTGATATTTTAGATTTTAGAACCCAAAACCTTCAGTACCTAAAGAAAATATATAAGCTATTAATATGATACCTGTTTGTTCCAAATCCAATTTTGTAGAATTGGATGAAGAGAAATCAAGCAATGAACCAAGCCCATCGGCAGAGACCTTTCCATGTGCATTATAATTTGTATTGCTACATTCTTGTGAATCCGTAATAGAATCGGTTGTCTTCTCAGTAAGCTTCACAATTGCAGCTTCCTTGTCTAACACCTTACCGCGCTCCCCATGCAACACTGGAGGTTTCTCATGAGTTTCATCAGGATATGGCACAATGTGATCTTCATTTTCACCAGCTTCTCCCCATATGATATTCGCAAGCTGAAAATATTTATGAGTGTCATGTAGTGATTTATAAGTTAATTGTAAGCTCCATCTGTATTATGAAATTTTAAATTATGCAAAGCATGATGTAAGGTCGAGTCTCTCAAATGAAGCAACCACTACCAAATATCTTGGGCTTAATAGGGCATGCAAGCTTCATATGAACATATACTGAAAATGAGACATCGCCACAAGAACTACTGATGGCATCCAATTTATAAGAAAACAAGAAATAGAGATATCAAAATGATTTTGGAACAAACCATTTAAAATAGAAGTGCTTGAGGAGACTTTTTTTTTTTTGTTCAGTTACCCCCATTTTGGTGTTGCAAAACAAGACAAATCATGAAGAATAACACAAAAAGAATTAGTAAGATATTATAACAAATTTTGAAGGGAAACATTACAAGTGTAGCGACATTAGCATAAAAAGAACAAACATGGGCAAAACACCTCAGAATAATTTTTCATCAAAAAAGTCAAGCAACACACGAGTAGTCATAAACAAAAGTAAGAATATACTTAAAACTAGTTAAAAAAAACTATAAGATTACAGACCCAAGCATCATAAATAAACTAACTCAAATATCGACAAGGCCCGCTTATGACTCTAGGATGTAAACGAGCATGCCAAAATCTGATAAATTGGCCACCACAATGTGAAAAAGATAAAAGGAGAGAATTCAGGACACCATTTCTATAGAAGTTGCAACATGGAAGACTTAACTGAAAATGTGCCTCAAAAGAATATGAAGATGGCCTAAAGCATACGAAGGATCGCAGTATCAAAATAGTATGTATACACCACAGGCAACCAGATTCCCTTCCTTTACCAAGGATCCACTTCACGGAAAAGTCACAATGATGTGGAGAAAATGAGACACTATAGATCAAATCATGGGTAACTCTACTATTTACCAACAAATAGCATATTAACTAAAAGTGTGGTAGGCTCTTCATAAAAAATAATGAGATATAAAGAGTGAGATTAACCATGCCAGGATTAAAAACTCAAGGGATAGACACATCAGCATTGTGACACAGAATGAGGGTGCATGGATATGAAAATTATAAACTAATTATGTGTCATGCTGGAATTAATGGCCCATTCAGAAGTAGAAGATAAAAGACATTGACCAGAGTTGCATGTCTACGAAAAAGTAGAAATTGAAGCAGAAGGTTTCAAGGACTTTACAAGGCGAACATAGTCATCCAGAGATGATAACGGTTTTCATGCCGACCATCAAATTAATCTGAAAAGTACAAACAAGTCTTTACTCAAATCAGAAAACAAAAAGAAAAACCGATTGTACAGCCAAAATCAAAAACCTTCGATCCTAATCTTAGACAAATCAAAGAACCAATGTTTGTTTCAAAATCAGAAAACACACTTGGCAAAATATCATCCAGGATTTAATAAAAGAAAAAAAGAAAGAACAAGTTTTCACAAGTATCTTTCCACAATCAGAATTTGAGAACAAAAGGACCATTTATGAACAGAAGCAAAACACCCAGATATGAACAGAACCAAACAAAAAGGAACGTGAACAGAATAAGAAAAAGCGGGAATCTGAGCAGAATATGCTGAAATGGAGGAGGCCATGATAGGGATAGAAAGAGGGTGTATGACACATGCTCCCACGCAAGATACATGGTCGAATTGGCAGCGAGTTGTGGAAGTGTGTGAGCCTTATGGCGCGGTCAAATAGTAGCGATACTCACAGGATACACCAAACAGGGTTATCTGGATGCTTTTATGGGGGGTTGTTAGATGTCACAAGCACTCTATATGGGTAATCAAGTTCAACCCCTCACAAGTCCTCATAACCCAAACCTTTTACCAAAAAAATCTAATGTAGAATCGAGGCTATGATACCATGTAAGCATACAAGAGACGTATATTCATACAAGATGTAGGAGGGATACCTCCAAAATTAAACTCCTATAATCTTTCCAATCAACCCCTACGATCCCTCTATATCATTTCTTTATTTACAATCTAAATCTTTCTATACTGACAATCTTAACTATTTTCTTCTTGAATCGAGTGGAGTGTCCTCTTTTCCATGGAAACAAGAAACAGGCAATGTATCTTGATCAAGCAGTGAGTTAATACAAGCTATGGCTGATGTTATGTGAGAGACGTTGGACAAGACGGCTAATACAAGTATTACAGGAGTCAGGTACTTATCCCGGTTAATCTGATGAGTATACTATACCAATCAGTCTGCTATACAAATAGCTACGAAAACATATAGTGGTTAATGTCATATCATAAGAAATAAGAAATGTTGTAGTAAGAAACTCATCTAGTCCAAGTGTCCAACAATTATTCCATTAGTTCATAAACAACTGTGTACAAGTTAGCTGACGCTCTCACCTTTCATACGAGAGCCGAATTGACTATAATCTTGATAAGGATGTAGTTTATCCTTATCCTGGTAGTATGTTATCATTTAAATTGATAAACATCTTAATGAGAATTAAGAGGGGAGAAAAAAGGATACGGCAAGTGTCAAAAAGAAATGTTTTTGAAGTCTAAGTTGCAATATCAATTGGTGATGTGACACAAGAAAAATGATATTATCATTTTGGATCAGTATTGTCCATACAAAGACATTTGATAATTATTTTTTAATTTAAATGCACTCACATTCATGCAGTCAAATGTAATAAAACTACTTTGATGCATCTTCACCTTTTTGAATGCCTTAACATCACTTTGTAAGGTCAATGGATGCAAAATGGGTAAAAACATCAACTGCGGATCAAATTGGCAAACAATCAACTGTGTAATTGATATGGGTTCTAAAAAGTGGTACTAGATTTGCAACATAATCAACAATAACTTGTCAAATTCCCTTTGAAAATGTACTTTATAATTTTGAAAATAACAAGGTAGCTTTTTTCTCTAAAGGGGGGAAAGTGAAAATTATCAATGATGTTGGAGAGGCATCATGGTTCCACAACCACAAAAAATGTCTGCATTTTGAACTTTGAGATCAAATTGTCGAAATTGCATCATCCTGTTAAATATGATTTTAATCTGTTTTTTTTTTTATGTTAAACATTAATATTTTAACAAAATTCATATTGTTTAATCCAATTCACAAGGAACTGAAGGAAGCTTAAACAAAGTACTTCATCCTTTGCTATAATCAAACGTTCATTAATTTATAATAACATAAAATTTAAAAAAAAAGAAGTAGAAATTTCTACTAACCTCTTCGTCGTCCCAATCAAACATTGCAGTAACTTGTGCTAAAAATATCACCTTCCAAGCTCGATAATCCAACAACCAAAAAGCAGCAAAAATAGAAACTTATTCTTAACCCGCACATCGCCGATTATCCGCAAAATCAAATAAATTTGTTATCTAAACATCAATGAGCAAGTACAATAAGTTACACCCACAACATAAAAGGTAAAAAAAGAACTATCAAAATCCCAATCGTAGCTTGTAATTTCAAGATTACATAACAACACCCAGAATCTAGAACAGCCAAGAAAGGGCAGGGGGAGGTTTAGAGAGAGAAAGTGAGTAGAGAGAGAAAGTGAGTGGAGAGT
The DNA here is from genome assembly GCA_020465985.1 of Centrapalus pauciflorus. NCBI lineage: Eukaryota > Viridiplantae > Streptophyta > Magnoliopsida > Asterales > Asteraceae > Centrapalus > Centrapalus pauciflorus. The sequence goes on from JAANYP010008403.1 coordinate 1,007,784, forward strand.
AGAGTAGAGCAGCGGTGGGTCACACACGGGTTTAGCATAACGAGAGGTGGAAATTAGCTCAGAAAGGGGGGACACGTGTATGGTGTATCTAGAGTATGTGGCTAGGAATGCAAAGATCAAAATCGGGGTTGTAATTGGAGGAATGGATCGGAGAATTTTGAAATTTCCCATTTGTTAGGTCTTTTTTCTTGATTTTGACCTTTTATGTATTGGGTTTGTGTGGCAGGTATGTGGGGGGTGGCTACCGGTGGGTCGCTTTTCAGCTGCCGGACTCATGGCCTACTCCCAAGTGCCCACTGTCTGATCGCTCATTCAAGAAAACAGCTGATAATTCCAGGTAATATTTATTTATTTTTAATTTTAGAAAAGGGTTGCGTGTATTATTTTTTTTTATATAAAAATTTTTATTCATCAAACGGATTAACAGAACCTAGAACTGCAACTAAAAAACACTAAAATTAATAAATTATACAACAAAAAAACTTTGATACCCTGGTGTTTGGTTTTGCATTTGAAAATTTGTTGCAACATTATGAAATGTAATAATCAGATAATAGCTGTAATAAAAATTGCTCTTGAATTTTTTATGTTTGGATTAACTTTTGATGTTGGATATCACAATTATTAAATAATCAGTTTTAAATGTTTGACTTTGCATTTTAAATTGTAAAATTACCAAAATGCACTTTTGTGTATAATTATGAGATTTTTAGCAAATGTTTTATTAATAAAGCCTTCAAATAAGGGTTTTTTGTTATGCAAATGTTGCTCTTTCTAAAATTAAAAGTAGTGAAGGTTTAAAACTTTTAACGAGTTAAAAATTGTATTATTACTTGGATAAATATTATTAATAATAAGACATAAAAATTAAATTTACAATAATAAATGTTTTCGGTTTTTCGGCTAACCATCTGTTGCTAAAATTGTGAACCATAACTGAAATTGGAACTGAAGTTTTTCCGATTCGGTTAACCTCAAAACTGAAAAGGTTGTTTCTCGTATGGATTTTTTGGTTTTTGAATATTTTTTAACACTCCTAAGAGACACACACATATATTATATAACTATAATTTATTGTATTTGTTGTGACTACATAAAATACATTTTGATCTTTCTTTACACAAGAGAGACTTTCTTATATGATGTTTGTAGAAAATCATGTAATTATTATGTTTACGTGTTTCTTGTACATTTGGAAAGGTTGTTTGCGTTAACCAAATCATGTAATTATTATGTTTTCGTGTTTACGTACGTGTTTCTTTCACAAGATAACCTAAATTGGATCTACCGATAGATAATATTATTAGTCACGAATATTGATTTTGGATTATCAATTTAATCATCCGTATTCATGCATGCATGCAACTATTGGAAAAACATTTTTTTTTCTAAACTGATAATATAATTTGAAGTGATTACAACAAATAAATATAATACAAATATTGCAAACTGAAATGAAAACACTTGAATTTAGAAACGACTAAATTAAAATTCTAATATATTTTGTATTTGAAAGGGAAAAAAAAAAGAATGGGAAAGTCAAAAATATAATCAAATGATAACTGATAATATATGTTTGTAAACTAATTAATAAGGATAATATAATGATATGAAAATTACGAAAATATTCATTTTTAATAAAACGAGAATTGATGGATGAAGTCGACGGTTTTGACGTTTCATGTATAAAAATAAAAGGTCCCAAGTTGTCATGCATTTAACGTTCATACCGACAATCAAAGGCCCTACTGCTTTTAACATAAGGAGCTTGGGAAGGGTTGTTATCCGGGTTCGATCCTTACTAGAGGCGGATTTTGGGGTTTTTCCCTTCAGGTGAACTAATCTAACTATGGAGATTTTAATCTAACTAGGAGATTGTGGTGGGGATCGAACCAGGATCTGTCGGCACTTGGGCCTAGGCGATAACCACTACACCAACTGCCGTTCAAAAATAATAATAATATGCAGTTTGGGCTGTTTTTCGGGTAAACCCATTTAATGAACACCCCTAGATAGAGTCATAGAGATATGTATAAGAGGGAATACATGTTTGACCAACAAATTATTAGATTTATTATATTTAGTCACTAAACTAACTTTATTACATATTTAACCATTAACTTTTTATTTTATGTATATTTAGCTATTAAATTTTAGTTTGTATATACGTTTAACCCTTATTTAAGAACTTACAAATTATCATAGTTGACCAACTAGAGGGAAAATCTCAAAGGGAAAGTGATGTCTCCACTAGACTTTTTCAAGTTCAAAAATCATCAGGATTCTAAAAGCAATGATCTAATTAATTTGATACCATATTGAAAATGCACTAACAGTAAAATAAAAAAAATAAAAAAAAAAAAAAACATAAAAGTGAGTTTTTTAAGCTTTTTAGATGATAAGTACATAATAAAACAATCATGTCAAACTCATTTTCATCTTTTTGTTAATTTGAAATTACAATTACATTATAAATGAACTTAAACATTAAAATAAAGAGATAATTGCTTAAAAAACCTCTAACTTGTCAGTTTTTTGTGATTTAAACCTCAAACCATTTTTCGTTGCATAGAATACCCCGAACTAACTAAAAATCAGTAAATCAAGGTTTTATCCATTAATTGGTAACCGGTTGAAACCTGTTATTAATCGTATGTGGACCAGAAAATATCATACGTGGAATAAATTTTAATTGTTGAAACCGGTTGTCAAGTATTAAATATAATATAAACTCACGTTGATGATGTAATTCCATTTAAAAATTATCAACGGAGTTTAAATGATGTGTATTAACGCTTGACAACCGGTTTTAACGATTAAAATTTATTTCACCTAAGTTATTTACCCATTGATAAAACATCGATTTATTGATTTTTAGTTAGTTCGTCAATGCAACGAAAAATGATTTGAGATTTTAATCAGAAAAAAAAAAAACAATTTAGGGGTTTTTTACACAATTATCCCTAAAATAAACATAAAATTGAGTAAAGTGTTGTACGTAGTAAGGGTGGCAATTTGAGCCCGTTCAAGCAAACGGGTCAAACGGGTTGACGATCAAAAGTCATGAATTTTATATAATGCCGAAATTTTTTTCAAAGAACATTTTTTTTAATACGCCGTTTTATAAATTTTCAATTTTAAAAAAAAAATTATGTTTCATCTTAGTTTTTTTCAATGGTTCCATTTTATTGTTTGGCCCGTTAGGTCAAGATTGCCACCCCTAGTATGTAGCATATAGAGTCATACAGCTAGCTAGAGTCTCATCTCCCATGTGTGTCGATAAAAAGTTAATGCACCGACGTCATATTAAACAAAGCATATTTATTTAAAGAAAGTAAAAACGTTTAAAAGAACAAAATGAACTGTATGTCAAAATTTTGTGATGATCTTTTAGCCTTATCAATTTACTGCACCATATAGAACCTTGTATTTTGCCTGTTGGCATGCCGAATTGAAAATATTGATCGTTATCAACTTACAACTTTTAATGAATTTTCCCAAATGATGCTCTAACCATTTTTCATTCGATCTGCTTGTCTCAAAATCTCCGAAAGAGGCTACATTACATGTAACTTTTTGCCATAACGCATTATGTTCACCAAATATCTCCAAAACCATTTTCTAAGCGTACTGAGATTTTTTGATTTAATAAATTCGAGTCCCAGCCCTCCAAATGTTTTGGAGCTACAATTTTTCTTCCACGCCACCTAATTAATCTTTTCTTCTCCCTCTTTTAAGCCCCAAAAAATCTCCTATATATTCAGTCAATACTTTCAATACTGTCAAAATAAATAAGACATAATCCCTTTTTTGCAATAAATAAAACTTGATCTTCTTTTCTATAGTAAATAAAAAAATAAAAATATAACTTGTGGGTTATCACGGTTACATTACCTCATTGTTTTTAGAAAACAAAATTATACCTGGACAATTGTCCATGTTAAGCCCAAGTGGAAATTTATTAGAACGAGGTGTTGATGCCCGCATTTCGCTGCCGGAAGATAGAGTTTTTGATTTTCATATAATTTGTAAGTCTTTTGATTTAGCAGAGATATATGCATAGGCAGATACATATATTTTAGTTATATTTTAATCATAAAACAATTTCATTAGAATCTCGTATTGTGCATTTGAATAATAAAGTATTTTCCATACAATTATATATAACATAATAGTTTCAAAATATAACTCCAAACATATATATGGTTAAAATCATAATTTTAAATGTGTAAAAAAAATTTTGTAATAATAAATGTTAAAAGAGGATTAAACAAAAACTTATTAAAATAAATGTGTTAAATAAAATGTAACACAAAGATAATGGTGTAATATGAAAAGTTTAAAAAAAACAACCAATCATGATTGGTCATGTGTCAACCTGATGACACCTGCGTTTCGCTGCAGAAAAATAGAGTTTTAGATTTTCATATAATTTGCAAGTCTTTTAATTTAATAGAGATATATGCACAGTCGAATACATATATATTAGTTACATTTTACTTATAAAACAATTTCATTACAATCATGTATTGTGCATTTGAATAATATAGTCTTTTTCATACATTAAATATAATATAATAGTTTTAAAAGAATACTTTAAACATATGTATAATTAAAATCATAATTATAAATGTGTTAGAAAATTTTGTAATAATAAATGTTAAAGGAGGTCTAAACAAAAATTTATTAAAATAAAGGATTAAATAAAAGATAACACAAAGATAATGGTGTATTTTGAAAATTTTTAAAATAAAAAAAATTCAACCAATCATAACTTGCCATGTGTCACACATCAATTGGACTACACCATTTGGTGTGTCTGTGTGTGTATAAAATTTCTATGTAGGTGGTCTTGAACGTTTAAAATTATGACTTTGGTGTTGTTTTTCTATGTAAGTGATAAGTTACTGAAAACTTATTGTAGTGCCGAATGATAAGTGACTGACGTTGATTACTTAATATTGATTCAATAAGAGTGTTCTTTTGTACATTTGACATACTTATACCCATGCATAAAAGATACCATTTCAAACCCAAATTAACCATTCTTTTAAATCAAATTATTACGAATTTTGATTAGTTCCAACAACAAATAGTAACAACAATGATAAGTGTAATCTGTATTAAATTTTGACAGCAATAGGTTGATCAATAATGGATAAAACAGATTGATCAAGATCAACAATGAATTTCACACTATTTTAAACAACTATGAAAATAACTATAAACATATGCATCTAACCCTCAATGGAAGAACAAACTGGTCAAGAACAGAATCCTAATCGATTTAAAAAAGAAGACAAATTATACCTTTGTTTTTTACAATTACCCATTAAAGAATAATAAGAATAAAACAGGTGTTTAATAGAATTGTTATAATATTGTAGTATGCATAAATTAAAAAATAAATAAGACTGAATTGAACAATATATATATATAAATTAATACAAAAAACAGGGACTCGATATTCGTCATGGTAACACATCAGCTTGCGCATGATTCCATTTCTTGCTCTTTTTCAAGTTTTTTATTATTTAATTAATAAATATATGTTAGTTGAACTACCCATCTCTTTTCAGATTTAATTTTACAAAGAAGCCAAAAGAAGGTTTCTTTTCTTACGATCACAGTTCACTTTGTTTGGTGCTTAAATTTTATATTGGATTAAGGACGAATGTTCTTTATTCAATATTGTGTGTTATACTTATTTATATCCATTGAAAGATAAATTGTGTTTAGAATGACAATATTTCAAATTAATTATCATTTTTTAAAAAAAAAACATACATTAATAATCAATGTTTAATGATGTATTTAATTAAAATGTCATTACATAATTACATAAATAGAAAAATTTTAATGATTAATGACTTTTAACAGTTTTCAATATACGTTATAGTTGTTGACTTCTTGTTTAAGAGTGTTCGAAAATTTTCTTGCAGGACGCTTTCAAAAGAAATAATGGTAAACCTTATTATAACTATGTCAAATCACAGTCAATTTTTAAAAAATTATAAGGGCAATTAATACATTAGTATATATATTTTTAAAAGGAATAATCAATATTAAAAAAATATACACACACATATGTGTACGTATGTTGATAAAAGGAGAATCTTTAATGTCGTGTGACACCATTTTAACTAATCGAAATTTCAGTTTTCTCTTGATCGATTTTCTGACTAGAACTCTTTAAATTTATTCACTTGATTTTAAAAATTAGAAAAATAATATTAAATACTATGTAAAGCTCTATTAGTGAAGGCCACTTTAATTTGATTACTACTAAATTTAACAACCGGCTAATTTTACCTAAAATAATTTATTTTTAGTTGTTTTATATAATCTCTTGCTATATGCTTTAACCATGTTAAACATGTTCTTGTCTTGATTATTAATAAGAATTAGAATATAATAAAACGTTCATATATTTTATAATTTGAATAATTTCTTTATTTCGAGTTTATATCACTAATTTATTGTTATAACATTTTAAATTTATATATTACATGTGTCAATAAACGTATAGCATAATAAAATAACATGATTAGAGTTATTTTTCTTTTAGGCAAAGAATTAAATTTATCATCATAAAAAAAATAATATACTTTAAGAAATTTCTTTAAAAAAAAGGAAAGAACATACGAAATTAGCATTACCCAAATAAAACCAAACTAAAGTTCGATATATTTTTAGTGAAACCATACATTTTAATAATAGTATGTTGTTTATTCAATCAAATGGTAAATAAAATTAATCAAATCATGATATTTGTTTAAGTAACAATCAAGTTTTGATTAAATTGTCAAAATCTTTAAAGTGTTGTATTGAACTATCATTATAAATTATAATGTTTGGATTTAAAATATATTATATATTTAAGTTTAAAATAATTTTTAATATATATAGATAACTAGACCATGGATGGATGGTATTTGGGGTTTAAGCAACAAACAATGTGAAGATACCAAAGCAAATTAATTATAATTAAAAATGGACGTTAATTTCAACCTAATCATAATTAGTAATTTAGTATCACACTATAAATTGAACAACATGTTTAAACCAAAAATTACACAAAACATTAAGAATTTAAGATGGCCACCCTCGTTGCCTTTGAAGATGCTTCTCCTGCCGTTGATGCTGAAATCCTCAAAAAAGCTTGTCATGGTTCTCTAATTTTCTTTTCTTTTCTATTATCATATCCTTACCACAAATTAATATTAATATTGAAAGAAACTTACTTTCATTTAATTACTTTTACAATTTTATTATCAGTTTCTGTTACAATTTCCTTATATTTTTTTATCAGTAAAAATAAGAATTATTTTTGTCTATATTGCTTTTATTTTTTTAAAGATTTGTTTAATTAAAAAAAATTGTAGGATGGGGGACTGATGAGAAGGCTATAATATCAATTTTGGGTCATAGAAATGCAAATCAACTGAGATTGATAAGGGAAGCATATCAAGAAATTTATCAAGAAGATCTTGTCAAGCGTCTTGAACATGAGCTCTCCGGTGATTTTGAGGTATATATTCTGTGTGTGTTTAATTTGTTGTGGATTCGTACGTTGTTTGGGTGTATTTTATTTGTAACTTAAACGCGTATCGATTAAAATGATGTAGAGGGCAGTGTACCGATGGAATATGGACCCATCGGATCGGTATGCAGTGCTAGCAAACGTAGCACTGCGAAAAGAAAACAGGGATCATAGAGTGATCATTGAGCTATCGTTCACTCTATCCCCCGATGAGCTTTTTGCCGTCAAGCGTGCCTATCAATGTCGCTACAAGCGTTCATTGGAAGAAGACATTGCTTCCAATACCTCTGCTGATCTCCGAAAGGCGAGTTCTTTGTATCTTCACATTAATTTATATAATAAATTTTTCGTTATATATTGTTGAGACTTTTTTTCTTTATATTACAGCTACTCGTGGGATTGGTGAGCATACATAGGTACCAAGGTGCTGAAGTAAACTTGAAATTGGCAAATACGGAATCGAACATTATTCGAAGTGCTATCGAAGAAAAGTCGTTTAACGATGACGAAATCCTCCGAATCATCACTACTAGGAGCAAGCCACAACTCATGGCTACTTTGAATCGCTATAAAGATGAACATGGTTGTAACCTCACCAAGGTATATACAAATATTACTCACCTATTAGATATGGTTTTTCGAGTCTTTCTTTGAAAACCATCAAGCCTGATTCTTTTTTTGTCTGAAAATATGACAGCACTTGAAGGATGATCCATCCGGTGAGTATACAGAAACACTCCGTACAGCGATTAGATGCATGATTGACCCTGTTAAGTACTTCGAAAAGGTAAGTTTCTCTTGATAAGGCGGATTTGAATTCAAGACTCTAAAAGGTCGTTTGGTACGATAGAATGGAATCACGTAAGCTTATAAGCTTGTTTAACCAATGATGGTTACAAATAAATAAAGTTAGACATATATGATGTATAAAGATCGACTACATTCTCTTTTCATGATTTTGTTTCTCTCGACGTAGTAAATGAGATTTACAGTATATTTATTTATATACTCCATTTCATTTACAATCAATGTTCTCGTCGCATAACAAAAATACATGCAAATCTTGTATGATTCCATTCTACTGTACCAAACGTACATTGCTTGATTTTAATACTGTTTACGCATAATAGGTGCTTCGAAATGCAATAAAGAAGAGTGGGACTAATGAAGATGCGTTGACTCGAGTAATTGTTACACGAGCTGAGAAAGATTTGAAGGAGATCATGGATCAGTATTATAAGAGGAACAGTGTGACGCTTGATCAGGCTGTCGCGAAGGAAACTTCGGGGCACTACAAGCGTTTTCTCCTCACTTTGCTTGGAAAGAATGACTAATTTACATTGTTGTCACAAACTTTATTTTTTTGCATGTTTACGAAGTGTTATGTCGTCGGTTTAACATTTGGGGATATGTATGTCGTGTGTTTGTATACTTCCGTTATCGTCATACTTTCTTGAATAAGTTTCATATAATTCAATATCTTACAGAAATTAAAAAAAAAGGTAACTTACACATGTAGAAGGTTCAAACGGTTATATATCAAAAATTACAACTTTTTATAGTTTCACCGTTTATAGTCACATTATTTATTTTTTATCATTAATAGCAACAACTTTTATATATATTTTTTTTTACCGATTATAACAATTTTTGACCTGGAAACCTGGTATAGCAGGTTACCATCCATTAATAGTAACAAGTTTTATCTTTATAACAATAATAACAACGTTTTATCTTTTGCCGATAAAAGCAATATTTATATATTTTTACCAATAATAATAGCATATTAAATTAAAACTCTCTTTATCTTTAACTAATTACTATTTTAAAAAAACTAAATTTATGACAATCAGAACACACTCAAATAAGTTGATAACTCATTTTTTGTTCAAATTTTGTTAGAGATAAATCAAATACAAATTGTGGCTATAAAAGAGATAACGAAAATGCTTTATATAAACATTAAAAAATAAAGATCATTTTGATATGTCATGCATAGCAGGTTTAATGTCATAAAAAGGATATCTCACACTTCATATTGTACTTCTAGAAAACCAGCTATACATGACAATATGACATATTAAAATAATCTTTATTTTTTTTAATGTTTATAAAAAATATTTTTGCCATCTCTTTTTATGACACACATGGCATTTGACTTCTCTTTAACAAAATTTGAATAGAAAAATGGATTGTGTTTTGATTTTTATAATTTATAATTTTTAAAATAATAACTAGTTAAAGATAAAGAGAGATTTAATTTGATATATTGTTATTATTGGTAATTTGGTATAAACATAAAAGTTGTTGCTTTTATATGTAAAAAGATAAAACATTGTTGCTATTATCGGTATAAATATAAAGGTTGTTGCTATTAATGGATAGTAACCTGCTATAACAGATTTACAGGTCAAAAATTATTATAATCGGTAAAAAAACATAAAAATTGTTGCTATTAATGATAAAATAAATAAATAATGTGGCTATAAACGGTAAAACTACAAAAGATTGTTGCTATTTTTGACATATAACAAAGTTTCAAATACCATCCAGAAGGCTATTAACTGCATCAAATATAAGAGAGGCTAAACCCTCATCACCAGTACTAATAACAGTACTTGTTTCTTTCACCTGTATTAGAGCCTTACCAGGCTCAAACACATGCAACACACTTGACTCATATCCATCATCAATTTTGACGTTTTCCATTGACCCTTTGACCCCAATTTTCTCTAATGTCAACTGTAAACTTTTTAAATCAACCTTGCTCCAATGCACTAAAGGCCTGGTTTCTGAAGACACTTTCTGTTTCTCTGCAAACAAATAGTGTTTCCCGTGATCCACAAACAGATCGCCTTTTAATCTTGAAATGGTTAGCTCCTTGTTTTTCAACTTCAATAAACTGAGTTGTGAAGCCAAGTCTGTTGCAATGTGTAGCTCAGAACAAGTATTTGATTTGGGCAGACAAAGTGTTTCGAAATCGGTGTAAAAAACACACGGTAATGATTCGCTTAAAGGAGAAAAGTATGGTTTTGTGTAATCTGGCAGCTGTTGTAAAGGAATCGAAGCAAGTATTAGAAACTGAACTGATTTCAACGAAAGTTCTATGCAATTTTTATCAGAGGATGCTAAGAAACCATTACCAATATCTGTTTTGGCTGTAAGAGTTTTAGCAATTGTGGAACATTCTCCAACCTACAAAGCAAAGATGTTAAATCATAACAGTTTTGCAATACAAGTAAGACGTGTGACAGGAGTTTGTATGTTTTTTTGTGAAATCAAGTATCACTTACTTTGTACCAGAAAGAAACGAGCATTCCAAAACCTTCATTGTTATAGGCTTGAAAGGTGAGAGTGCAAGATCGGTGTTAACTCCTTCCTGAAAACAGTTAATTATTGATACTTTGTACTCGGCAATAACCCATAAAAGTAAATCATTGGTAGTATCCAATCAAACGCATAATGGTCTTGCATAAAAATAAGTTACAAATAATTGGGGAAAAAATAGAAGAATAAACACACCTCCAAAACTAGAAGTGAGTTTGGATCTTCATGCCAACGTTGAAGTAAATGTACAACGGGTCCAAGCCGCAAGCTCCAGTGAGGACAAAATACTATGCACGGCTCCTGCCACATCATTCTGTGTGCATAAAAGTGAAATTAGATGTCAGAAAATGTCATAACAACACTAAATATACTCCCAAGTCAAGATTTTAAAAATACGTGAAAAAACTTATATCATACAATAATTCATGTGAGTGAACTCTTGGAAATATGTGGATCTTTTTCTCCTTTATGAGATCTATATGAGAGAAAACCGACTTGCCAGAGAACAGCTGCAGGACCAGAAATAAATTTATAAATAGAGATAAGTAAGTTTGTAGTACTAATCGAATTCTCTCGAGTTTGAATATCTAGTCAAACGAGTATTACCTTCTCTTGTCGATGCTTGCACAGCCATTCTGGTAAAATGCTAGTGTATGCCAGTAATTCCTCTGCCACGCTAGAGATGATAAATATCGGAACCTACAAATGCACAAATTCTTAGCACCAATATTGCTAAAGTTACATTCAATTACGACATCGATCAAAATTAAACATATAAGAGAGGCTAACAAACAAAACTTGAGCCTTGCACACTTGCAGGAAAGAAAACATGGTAGCTCAATGCCACATGCAATTCAGCAGTAGCTACTCTCACCCTCATGGCAACAAAAAATATGGGTGACAATTCAGGTTGGGTTTGGGCCGAACCAAACACATGAGCCAACCCAAACTCAATAATTATGACCAGATGTAGAACCCAAACACTGACACACTAGGAGATGAGTAGCCCGACTACAACCCGCATACTCCTGTCATTGAAACAGGGAAAATGGGTTGGTGGTTTAAATGGGTTCATGGGTCAACCTGCATTCAAAGACAAAAACACCCTAAATAGTAAAAAATACATCATAAAAAGTCTGTAACATCAAAATTCCAGTACCTAAAAACCTCATAATTGAAAAGGATCCTAGAGTAGGACAGAAGATGAGATTGTTCAAAGCATGCTCCAAGAATTGGTTGGATGCTAACCACAAAAGCTTAAAATAAGTGATAATACACCAGAAGCATATAGATAAAAACATAGGAAATTTTACTCAAGGTTGTAGAAGTCGCTAGGCGGTAGTCGGCCGGCCGGCAGGGGACTAGCGATTAATCGGCTAGGCGGAGATTAATCGGGGAGTAGTCGGATTGGAATTTTTAGTGTACATATTTCAAATTTATACATGTAAAATGTTAAAAAATACTAACATATAAATATAGGTTAGTAAAAAAAGGATCAAATAATAATTAATAGTATTTTATAATTAGAACTCAAGGTTAATCATTTATATATTTTACAGTAACAACATAAATTTAATTAATTTAGATATTTTATATATATATATATATATATATATATATATATATATATATATATATATATATTTATATATATATAGATGGGATCATTGCAGAACCTAAATATAGTGTAGAACCGTAGAACCAATATCGTCCATAGATTAGATTAATCTAATGGTCTTTATTAAAATCATAAAGTTTGGAATTAGTGAAAAAAAGATTGGCATTAGTGATTTTTTAATTCTTTCATGGGTAAAAAAGGAATAGGTTGGAAAAATCCAAAAAGATTGGCATTAGTAAAATAAATATCTTTTTTCTTTAAATTAAAATAACACTAATATGATTAATTGTTAAATCAAAAAAAGTATACCATAAACACGAGAATTTTATACTCTTTAAAACGAGACCGGTCATGATATATTTTTTTCGAAAAAATTTTACGTGTTTATTTTTTGTAAAAAAAAATTTCCCAGACCACGATGCAATGTAGCATGGCCGATATCATTCAATGTCGAATGAACACTTGATATCGTATATTCAACGGCGATGCAACATTGCATGTACATTCAAAATTAACATAACCAAAATAATGGTCAAAATTAGTAGTCAAAAGTTGGTTGATTTAATGTGAACAGTAATGATATATTTTTTTAGAAAAAATTTTACGTGTTTATCTTTCGTAAAAAAAAAAAAATTAACCAGACAACGATGCAATGTAGCATTGCCGATATCATTCAATGTCGAATGAACACTTGATGTCGTATATACAACGTCGATGCAACACTGCATGTACATTCAAAATTAACAGAACCAAAATAATGTTCAAAATTAGTAGTCAAAAGTTGGTTGATTTAATGAGAATAGTAATGATATATTTTTCGAAAAAATTTTACGTGTTTATTTTTCGTAAATTTTTTTTTTACCTAGACGTCCATTCAATATATTATATAGAGAGCATTCAATGTCGAATTACAGTTTATATCACACATTCAACGTCGAAGTGATACAGTATATCATATATGCAACACTGCATGTCCGTTAGATATTAAAAGAGTCAAAAATGGTCAAAATGTGCAGTCAAACTTGGTAGGCTACTATTAATTCAATGTTAATTGCATAATTACCATCTTATCCCTAGTGTTATATTATAATCCAATGGTTTAGATTGGTTCTATGGTTCTACACTAAATTAAGGTTCTGCAATGATCCCAACCCTCTATATATATATATAGAATATTAAAAGATTTCTTTATTAATTAATTTTATAATAATAAAATAAATGGTTATTAGAATAAAATGAAGCATATGCGGCTGCTTTCTTTTTTGTTTAGGGTTTCTTTTTATAAAATGGAAGCGTCTCTCCTTTCTCCTTCTCGCCGCTGCTTCCCTTTTCTTCCTTCTCCGCCGGTTGGCCGGCCGCCACTACTTTCTTGGTCTCGTTCTCGACATCATAAGGTTTATATCTCTCTCATCCTTCTTCTTCATCCTTTTTCTTCCTTCTCCGCCGGTTGGCCGCCACCGATTTTGACCTTGACTTCGGCCGCCTAGCACCGCCTAGGTCCGCCTTTGACTGCCACCGCCTAATTAGTCCGATCTGGTCCAAGTCGTAGCGGTGGTATCACGCTTCCCGCCTAGTCGCCGATTAATCGGCCGATTTTTGCAACCTTGATTTTACTTTAATTTCAAGATGCCATGCATGGCTACTGAATCGGCCTTTAAATATGGTTAACTAAATCATGATAGGATCTAAACCTTCTAGAATGTTAAATTTTAAACATGAAAGACCCTAAAAGTGTGTATAGCATCAAAAAGTTATATAAACACTATAAAGTATGATACTAGAAAGTTATATGAACATGAAAGTAATAGACTTCATGGCATGGGCGGACCCAAACATATTTGAGGGGTGGCACGTGCCCAGTGGCGGATCTAAGAAATTTTACCAGTGGTGGCACATTCCATGTAGAGAATGTTTATCGGTTCAATTGTTGGAAGGGTTTCTTGAATTGGTCAAGTATTTTGGTTTAATAATTGTTTCGATTAAGTTAACGAAGTATTCATCCTAATAATTAATTCAAGTAGCTAATAAACCATAACAATTTAATAATTTACATAAATAACAGATAATACTAACTATTTAACCACAATAATCAACATTAGGTCGAAAATCAAAATTAAGCATATAGTTTAAATCTACTTAAATTAAAACTAGACATAATTCTAGCCTACATAAAAAGAAAAATTGTAACATATGTAATCATAAACTAAAAATACAATCGTAATTTAGAATGCATCATATATCTATACGAAAATTTTAGCAATTCCAAATTTTAGTCAAACAACATATATTTGTAAACGATTTGTACCAATTTGGTATTGTAATACTAGATGATATTTTTTGGGCCTATATTTGGGTTTTAAAGTTTTCATTGGTGTCACACAAATACTTAATTGGTAACAACACTCTTCATTGGATGAAATAACTTTTCACTAGTAGGTGTTTTTTTTTTTTGGCTTTTATATGTGTTCTAAAGTTTTTATTGGTGTCACACAAATATTTAATTGGTAGCACTCTTCATTGGATGAAATAAATTTTCACTAGTAGTCACAAAGGGACTGGTGGCATTGGCCACCACTAGCCCTTACTTGCATCCGCCCATGCACGTGTCACCGGTCGTTCTGCCAATAACTTTGTTTCGTAATGTAATTTATATTATTTTTTGTTTGTGCAAGCGGTGGTTTTTTGCTTGACACAATTAATTAATAGTATCTTGTTCGGGTTGGGTCATATATTTCCATGTTCAGGTTGACCCAAACCCAAGCAATCCAATCTGACACACCCATATAAGGCATCTTCATGCAAAAACTACGGTTAATGAGTAGTTTCCACACACCACCAAATGATTGTCAGCTTTGCATATTTGACAAAAATGCTAACTAATATTCTATTTTGAAATCGAACTTGTAGGGTTAGCAATTGAAATATATAGTACCTTCAGGCCGGCTGAATCGATATGCAAACCAAATAACTCCAAAAGTTGCAAAATAATGCTGATCCGTCCAATGGGAAGAAGAACAGAACCACCATCTTTCACAGAATCTATAGAACACGCACATATAAAGTTCAGTTTCTCCATTTCTTCTGAACTCTCATCAAAATTCAGCATGGAATTATCGTTCAATTCACATGCATATGCACTGTCACTGCCAACATTTAGTGAGTTTAAGATTAATGTTTCCCACTTCATAACGTTACAGGGGGGAAGGAAAGTGAAGTAGAACAGACTGATATGAAATTTCAAGACTAAATAATCAGAAAAATATGTTAAGAAATTGATGATGATGCCATAGAATTGAAATAAAAAAATTATACCTTTTGGTGGAGAAATCACCAGTAACCAGACTGGCATCATTCCATGAAGCGAAATCAGAATATAAAAGTACATCACTTCCTAGAAGAGCATTGAAATCAAAGTCCATTGCAACTCCAGATGAAAATACTGAACTTGTAACATATGAAATTTTCCTTTTTGGATCTTCAAGAGTCCAATTAGATGAACCTATTTCTAAACCAGAGCTAAAAGCCTTAATGAGCAAAATGCCATTATAGCAAGCTTCTTCAGCATATTTAAGAGTTTGAACTTTCCGCAAACAGTCCTTCACATCAGCTGCACTGAGAGGAATCTTATGTTACTTCCTTGTGCACATATTCTATAAAATATACACTTAACAAACCACCATAATTAGCTTAGTTTAAACAATGTATGATGAATATTTGCTGTCAATATAACATGAGAAACTAAAACTCAAGTGTGTGGATACAATAATTTTCAAAAGATGATTATCCGAGGTTGTAGAATTCGCTAGGCGGTAGTCGGCCGGCCAGCACGGGACTAGCGATTATTCGGCTAGGCGGGGATTAATCGGGGAGTAGTCGGATTAGTATTTTTAGTAGTAAATTTCAGAATTATACATGTAACATGTTCAAAAACACTAAGATATAAATATAGATTAATTAAATAATGATAAAATAATAATTATATATTCTATACTTAGAAGTCAAGGTTAATTATTTAAAAATTTTCAAAGTAACAACCTAAATTTAATTAATTCAGATTAATTATATTTATTAAAGGGTCTATTAATTAATTTAATAATAATAAAATAAATGATTATTAAATAAATGTATAAATCATTTAGACACACACTGCTCTGGGCTTTTTAAATTAATTAGGGTTTTTTTTAAATGACGTTTGGCTTTCATTGCTTTCTCTCTCATGCTCGTTTCGTCTCCTGATGCGCTTCCTTTTCCTTCTGATGCGCTCGCCGCTACCCTCTCACTCCGGCCGCCGCTACTACCTCCTCGGTCTCACCCTTGACATCATAAGGTAAGTATATCTCTATCTCATCCTTTTTCTTCATCACCCATATTCAAGGCCGATTTCGACCGCCTGGAGCCGTCCAAAGCCGCCTAGGTCCGCCTTTGACTGCCGCCGCCTATTTAGTCCGATATGGTCTAAGTCATAGCAATAGTATCCCGATTCCCGCCTAGTCGCCGATTAATCGGCCGACTAGGCCGATTTTTGCAACCTTGTGATTATCATATAAAAATGCCCAAATTTCACATTAACTTAGCAATTTTTGTTGACCGTCATAATATTCCTCCAATCCAAAATTTTAAGCCCACTGTGGAAAAGAAATGAGGGTTATAATACCTTCTTTCATTTGCCAGCGTAACTCACATGTTATGCGTGCAATAGACTGATAGGCCTGCTTTAGACAAATCCTATAAGCCCCTCAGCCGAAAGAGAAAAAATGGAGGCTAATCCGTAAACACCAATCATGAACAAACTTATGAAACAAAGTTCCAGATATTAAGTTGATATGGTGGCCAACAACAGGTGGCAGCCTCGGCAATCAAAAGACCACAAAAGTTCATTTCATCACCAGAGCGAAGATGGTATCAGTTTAAAAGACATTTCTTCTGGGATCCTAGAAGAATAAAATTTATGTTTACCAAACGTATGAAGGCTGGTCAATCTTATATATGCAGCCTATGCTATTTTCCAGAAAATCCAAAGTCGTTGAAATACAGAATGGCAAGAAATAAGTGGACTTGCCAATTTTTTACTTTAGTCGGTTCACAGATGTTTAAGCAAGAAAAGCATGTGTATAGAGCGTTCAACTTATACAAGCCAAACCACATAACATTCTTATTTCTTGGTTTTTCATCATGTTTATACACCATCGTATGAATGAGCCATGTAATGGTAATCATGCCAACTTAGGCCAGACAAACATGTTTATAACAATATGATATAATCTCCATTCTAGGAAACCTGATTATGCAACTATGTAATGAAACCTAAATAACTAGTCATGTTGCATTATTCACCACCATACCTGTATAACGGCATCCAACTGCCAAGCTCTGTCCCATCTTTACCAAGAACCATCTCCTTCAGTACAGGTGGAAGAGCTTCAAGCTCTTCCCATTTCAATAATTGATGGTAACTATTCTCTTCAGGTCCATAAAATTGCTTAAAATCCATATGCATTGCAACAAGATCCTCCATCATAAATTGACCATACCTAGTGGTTGCCTCAGTTGCATATATCTAGTTAAAATGAGCAACAAATAACATTGGTTTTATTAGAAATTGTAACTTAAATTGCTAAATCCCTGAACAAATAAATCAGATTTAGATACCTTGGCAGAAAAACCTTCGGCGCGAGTAAGATATGGCAACCCCAACATCCCCATCGGACTTGATATCAGTACAACATCAATCAAAGAAACATTCCATAGGTGCAATCTCTCAACAGTTTTATAGTAAGGTTCTGTAGGTATTAAATTAAACCGGTCCAGCGTCTTTTTGGTTTCTTGCATTTGACCCTCATGTGGTATATCCAAAGAATTAAAAGATGGACTACCAAACGTCCGCTCATCAAGGTGTTCATATAAATTAGTAGATATTGGGGAGAAGATTGTTAGGGCAGATAGGTCAAGAGGGCAATCGAATAAAATGTGGAAACCACATAATTTGACTATATGACATGGTGGAAGATTGTAACCCCCATTTCGGCTCAAACTTGTCTGCACACACAAAAAAGACAGATATCAGTTGAGATAAGCACATAGAAAGACATGTTAGATTTACACAGAATACATGCACATACACACACTGTATAGAGAAAGAGATTAAAAGAGAAGAATCATACAAACTTCATAGAATATGGTTGAGACTTGTACCAATCAGGAGACTGCTACAAGTTGAAGCTTGGTCAATAATGATGAGGTTTGATGAAACCAATCAATCAAGTACCATATTTCTCTTGCTGAAAAATAACTGGTGATTCAATCCCTGCAAAACAAAATCGGAATGTCCGTAATTAGGTCAGTTTTTATACAAGTAAAAAGAACTGGACACTCACACCGCTAATCAGCAGCAGATAAGCCAGACGGCAGCACCACGAGCGAAAGGAAGCTATATGAGGGAGTGTTTAAGATAGAGTTTTGGAATGTATTATATGTATTTGAATGTGCATAAGCTGATTGATGTCAAAGTAAACAGATAGCTTGTTTGGCACAATATGATTATTTCAACAGTAAAACGTAAGACGACAAAAAAAACCTAACTTTTCTCAGAAACCCAACACGTACAGGAAACCCAAATGCAAGGATCGATTAGAATATTGAATCGCAGAGCTATGAGAATTTGCAAGCACCAGCTGTGGAGAATCAGGAGATGAAGAGACGACTGGAGACGAGCGGAAATGTGAAACTGACGCGAGCGAGTTCTTGACTTCTTGGAGACCGTTGTACCAGTTCGAGGTATTTTTCAGAAGGGGATTTTAAGCAGAGAACAAAACATATGGAAATGATGAAAATTTGTTTTAGTTTTGAAATTTAGGCCAAAAATTAGTATGTTGTTTGTTTAGTGGAATTATTAAAAAGTTATTCAAAGCTAAAATAATCTCTTAATGATTCCATTAATAGGTAAAAAAACACAACCTAAATCATTGTGAAAAATCTATATCGTTACATATTTACCTCCGGCCATTCTATACATAAATTGACACCAAAATGTATAAGAAAACTTTATAAATGAACGCGTGAGTATCCAAGTTGAGTAATGCAAATCACAAATATATAGATCCCTAAACAAAAAGAGTTATAAGGCAATAATACTACTTGAAAACTCATAAAACGACACAAGCAAATCAAAAAGGTAAAAAGTTGTCTATATGCATTGAAGATAGTAACCATTACTACATGCCTGTAATACTCTTGAAGCAACTCAAAATGCTACATAAATAACACGTTAAATGACACATGATGATATTAATGTTTAACTAATCTATCTATACTATATATAATAAGAAAACCACTTGAAGTTTCTGGACCATTGGATGAAAAGAAATCAATGGTCCAGATTAATGACAACTCATAATTATTTATGAAATGTCTCTTATACCCTTAATTAGAAATAATAATTATACATATGTCATTTTTTTAATTCATTTTCCAAATTGATTACATTACCTTAATTACATTAAATTTTGATTTTAATTTTTTCATTAATGAATTAATATTTACCTAAAATAAATATGTGTCATTATTATCCTTAATGATCATAGTTAAACATTTGAATTTAAATGTAGAAGTGTAGTAAATAAAGTTAAAAAATTTTGTTAATTATTTTGCTAACAAGATTTAAAATTTAATTGATAAAACTTCAATTATGAATATGATAAATTTTGATTATTGATTTTCAGATATTCCATTTTTATATTTTATCATTTTCAGAATATATACACATTCACATAATTGAAGTTTTTTGTTTCTTACATTAATATTTCATATTTGAAGTTAATAAAAATTAAAACAAACATTTTTTGCAAACACATATTATATGTTTTTAATAATACAATATAATAATATTTTTTTAATTAATATCAAATAACTAAGTATTTTTTTATCTTTAATTTAACTAGCTTTTAATTTTTTATTTTAATTATATATAGATTTTATAATAATTTATTTAAATATAAAAAAATATGTATTTTCTAAATCAACCCATGTAATACATGAGTTGATTAACCATAGTAAAACAAAACAATTCATGTCACATGTCATTTCTACATTACAAGAAAATTTTATTTTTCCACCTCTTTTTCCAAATTTAACACCTTAACTTAATTGCATTAAATTTTGACTTTATTTTTTTCATTAATTAATTAGTAATAAATTAGATTTTGTAACATTTAAAATTAATGGTTTACCTAAAATAAATATCTATCATTATTATCTATAATAATCATAATTAGATCCAAATGTAATAATTTGAATTAGTTATGGAGATTATTATTATTATGTATAATAAAGGAAAACATCAAATGTCATGTGTCACCTCTACGTTCACCAAAAAGATAATTACAACTTATAAAAATAAAAGATAAATACAATTTAATATTTTTAAAAAGATAAATATACTCTATTTTTTAATCTGTAAATAATAAAAAATAAACACAATCATTATTTTTGTATGTTTTTATTTTTACTCATATACATTTTATATAAACAAATTTAATAAAAAATATCCACGTTATACGTGGGTTATAAACTAGTTCCTAATATAATATATAAAACCTTGAGAAATTTAGAACTTTAATTTACATAACGTAAGTCACGACTTCTGTCATATATATCCGAATTAGTTATACACACTGACACATACACACATATACATACATACATATAATCATCGAGTAACTACCTCTAACATTTAGTAAACTATTAATCTTGTTAAGAGTGATGATAAATATTTTTAATTCATGTGATTGAATAAAACACTGGTATATTTAGTAATTGATACATGGCTTGTTCATTTTAAATTTTATATTTTGTCACACAGAATATCATATTTTAATATTGACTTATCTCATCATTTGACTAATACGTTGATTTTAGATACATTAATTAAATATATCAATATTTTTTATTGATTAATTAAAATTACTTTTCAATCAATAATTTAAGGCAACATATTAGCATTGGTTTGTTAAAATGTCTACGAAAGGAATTAAGTTTTATTAAAGACTAGTTTATTGATCCACATGTAACATGTGGGTATGTTTAATAAATAATTATATTTTTAAAATTCATTAAAAGATTGTTATAAAAATGTTAAATGTTGATATTAAACTTACACAAAAAGTTATATAAAATATGAAATTAGTTTTATTATATTCTAATTATAATAAATAAATAATTAATAAAGATAAAAACATGTTTAATTGGAGTTAAATAACATATTAAAGAAATTATTGAAATGAAATATATAAAATAAATCAAAGAAATCATTAAAGGTGAAATAAAATGATTAAGTCATTTAATTAGATTAATTTTCATTAATAGGAGTTAATTAAATAGTAATTAATTCTAGTTTTAAATTTTATAAATTACAAGAGTAAATTGGAAGAATTAAATTAGAAGATTTAGGCGGGAAAACAAAAGGTTAGTTAGATGAGGTGATGCCATGTGGCATCATATGTTCTCGTTTATAAAGATATAAAGATTACAATATGATGTCAATTAAAATTAGATTTATTTTCTGACCAATGATCATGGATTCTAATGACATGGATGTACGGAAAAACTTACACATACGGATAGCCAATGAGGTAAGCACAAATCAGTAAAGTGCATATGTTCATCACATGGGTATCTAGTGATTAGGCAGACAAAAAGAGCATGCACACATTCTCCTTTGAGTTAGTTATAACAATATGACAGGCGTTCTTGACGGATTGACCCTAACCCATATCTCGCATATCAAATGCCAAGGTATAAAAGAATGAAAATTCTCCCTCTTCACAAGGTAAGCATTATTCACAGAAATACACTAAAATACAATAGTGACTGACTTTGACGGATTGGCCCTAACCCATATCTCGCATATCAAAGACCAATGTATAAAAGGGTGAAACTTTTCCCTCTAAATATAATAGTGACTGACTTTAGCTTCGGAGTGGCGACGCAGGATCCCTCATGCTGGCTGCTACGCCATTAACCCGATTTCTTCCTCTGTTTTGCAAGGTTACGATCGTTATCAGTTCAACTCGTGCTGTGCTCCAGGATCAAGGTATAGACACTAACAAACCAAATGTAAATGTACAGAATCGAAATTTAATTAAGAATAGAACGATGGATAAATGCATCTATATGACAAAGAGAACGCAAATTGACATATGACATCGTCACATTTCACCTATAAAGATAAATACATATTAGTATTTTTAAAATAAAATAAAAGATAAATACAATTCATTATTTCCAGAATAAAGTATAAGATAAATACATTTTATTATTTCTAATGTCTATAAACTAATAAATAATTAACTCTATCCATTATTTGAAAATAAAATATCAAAATAAATAAGATTACATCCAGGAAAAATAATATTGATGAATAACATATAACATAAATATATAAACATTATTAGATATATAAAAAGTAAACATAACATGATATTAATAAAATAATATTTCATAACTTTTATTTATCACTATAAAATATGTATAGAGATTATGTTTTGCGTAAAATTAAATTTTCAGATATATCGACTAAATATAAATATATAAATTTAGAAATAAAAAGCGTAAAAGAATGTTAAAAAATAAACATGAATTACATATATTTAAAAACATAAAAAAATAATATTTATAACAATAAATTCTAAATTATATATACTTTATTTATAAAAATTAATATTTATATAATACTATCCACTTAACAAGTTGATTCGTAAATTAGTTTAAACTAAAAAATAGACCTGACAATTAGAGACACGAATACACAAGTTTGTTGGAGACACGACACGACACAAATCTATACTATCTATACTATATAAAATAAGAAAACCACTTAGTGTTTCTGGACCATTAGATGGAAATAAATCAATGGTCCAGATTAATGACAACTCATAATTATTTATGAAATGTCTCTTATACCATTAATTAAAATCAATAATTATACCTATGCCATTTTTTAAATTCATTTTCCAAATTTACTACCTTAACTTTGATTTTAATTTTTTCATTAATAAATTAATATTAAATTAATATTTACCTAAAATAAATATGTGTCATTATTATCTTTAATGATCATAGTTAAATTCAAATGTAAAAATTTGGATTTAAATGTAGAAGTGTAGTAAATAAAGTTAAAATTTTTTGTTAATTATTTTGCTAACAAGATTTAAAATTTAATCGATAACACTTCAATTGTGAATATTATACATTTTGATTGTTGATTTTCAGATATTCCATTTTTATATTTAATCATTTTCAAAATATATACACATTCACATAATTGAAGTTTTCTATTTTTACATTGATATTTCATATTTGAAGTTATTAAAAATTAAAAGAAACATTTTTTGCAAACACATATTATCTATTTTTAATAATACAATATAATAATATTTTTCATTTAATATCAAACAACTAAGTATTTTTTTTATTTTTAATTTAACTAGCTTTCAATTTTTTTGTTATAATTATATATAAATTTTATAATAATTTATTAAAATATAAAAAAATATGTATTTTCTAAATCAACCCATGTAATACACGGGTTGATTAACCTATATATTATAATAAAACAGAACAATTCATGTCATATGTCACTTCTACAATACAAGAAAATTTTATTTTTTCACATATTTTTTCATTAATTAATTAGTAATAAATTAGATTTTGTAACATTTAAAATTAATGTTTATCTAAAATAAATATCTATCATTATTATACATGATAATCATAATTAGATCCAAACGTAAAAATTTGAGTTGTGGAAATTATTATTATTATGTATATTAAATGAAAAAATCAAATGTCACGTGTCACCTCTACGTTCATCAAAAAGATAATTACAACTTATAAAAAATAAAAGATAAATACAATTTAATATTTTTTAAAAAATAAATATACTCTATTTTTTAATCAGTATATAATAAAAAATAGACACAATTATTATTTTTGTATGTTTTTATTTTTACTCATATACATTTTATATAAATAAATTTAATTAAAAATATCCACGTAATACGTGTGTTATAAACTAATATATCTTAAAAAGTGAGATAAAACTTATTACTCTTCATATATTAATATCGTGTCAAATTCGTATCTGACACGTGAAAACCATGCAAATGACCTAGAATTGTTACTAAAAATTTCAACTTAATTTTTTTTTAAAACTTTTTTATTGTCAAATACCCTGTAAATATGTATATCTCACTCACGACGACACTACGCACTTGTGTTCCGATTCTTAAACCCTTGAAATCTTTTGAACCCCTACTTTCAACGCCGCGCTTTCTCATTCTTCCACAAGACCTCGTCTGCTGCTCATCTCCTCTCGTCGGCGACTGCTTCTCTGGTGCTTCGTCGTCATTTGCCACTGGTCATCCGGTGAGTTTCTCTCTCTTTCACCTCTCGCTCTTACCTTTTTTACTCTCTGCCGCTGCCCTCGCGCCTCTCGCTCTATGTACCATATATTCCGCTGCTTCGCATACGATGTTCTAATTTTTGCTTGATTTAATTGATATGGGCCTGAAACTTGAACATGTTCGATGTGATAAATCATTATTCCTGCCACTACAAGGAGCGAGATATGGACCTGAAGATTTTTCAATTTTTCTGCGTGATATGGACCTAAAATTTTCTGAATTGCTGTTGCTGATCCAAAATACGGATCTTTTGTTTGTTGTTTAATTAATAAATCCTAAATGACAGTTTATTCTTAAATATGATGTTATTTGATAATGTTTGATACATATATCCTAATTTCTTTATTGTTCTCGAAATAATTTTAACTTTATCATGGTTCATAATCCGGCTCTCTTTTTTCTGATTCGGTTTTATTCTTATGTGCTTGTAGCCAAATCCTAATGCTATTTATTTGGTTTTTAAATGTGTTTGTAGTAACAATGGCTGCTAAAGGCAAAAATTCACAGAAGAAACCAAGCAGGAAGGAGCAAAATCAGAAGTTTCTTTCTGGTAAAAGCAAAAAGAAAAATGATATTCTGAGTGAGTCTGATAGGGAAGACGAAGAATTGGATGAACAACAGAGTCTTGATGGTGATGAAGGAGGGGATTCAGGGTCTGAATTGTCGTCGGATGGGGAGGATACATTTGCAGGCGATTTTTTACAAGGCAGTGATGACGAAGGTACTTAACAGTGTTCTGAGAGTAATATATTGATGTGGTTATCATGGTTATTGAATTTTAGTATTATTTTGTTGGAACCAAAATTTACGACCCATGATCAGGTAATGTTTAAGTATCTTTTCAGAACCTGGGTAAAATCCATTGACAACTAAGGACTAAGGGGGCATTTGCTATGTGGAATGGAATGGAGT
Source organism: Centrapalus pauciflorus (assembly GCA_020465985.1). Classification (NCBI taxonomy): domain Eukaryota; kingdom Viridiplantae; phylum Streptophyta; class Magnoliopsida; order Asterales; family Asteraceae; genus Centrapalus; species Centrapalus pauciflorus. The sequence continues at coordinate 1,033,642 of JAANYP010008403.1, forward strand.
CAAATGAGGTTTACAAGACTTTTTTGTTATGTGTCTTGATTTTCAATAAAAAAGAGTAGAGAATTGAGTTTAGTGTAAATTTCATTTCTCTCATTTTCTTACCAACATAGCGAAAATAAAAAAACATGGAAAGGGAATGGAGTTTTAAAAGATTTTTCTTCATTTTCTATGTCAACTATTATTATGTGCAACTATTATTGGTAAAAAGAGCTTATAAACTTAAATGATTTCATTCCATCCACCATACCAAATTCCCACCAAGAAGATTACTTTATCCGAAAATGCATAAGAATATAGTTACAATACATAGTCATATGTCTTACAGCTATAGTCTTGAGCTACGCAATGATACTTAACATGGAAATCAGGATCCTCCTGAATTTGCTAAGAAATCAATCTCTCAGTTTGCTGCAATATCATGTTATGTTTCACAATGAAAGGCCTTCATGCCATGCATTTTAGAATTTGTTATCTCCATGTCATTTAATCTTAGGGTTGTGGGTTGGTTGTATTTGTTCACAGAGAAAGGGTCAGCGTCAGAGTCCGATTTAGATTCAGATGATTCTGATATTGAGAAGAAAGCTAGGGCTGATGATGAAGAGAAGGAGAGAGAAAAAAGAGACGCTCAAGATGAACTACAACTTAACATTAAAGAACAACCTGATGAGTTTCGACTGCCAACACAGGAGGTTTAATGCTATTCACTTTTTTCTCCCACTTAAATGACATGTTATGTTGCATTTTACAGTATTATTTAAGCCCTTGGGATACATTGTCTATAGGAACTTGAAGAGGAAGCTCGTGGCCCCCCTGATCTCACTGGTCTCCAACAAAGAATAAAAGAAAGTAGGTCTTATGTTGTGATCATAGGACTTAATTCTACTACTGCTCCTACTCTGTGTGTGTGTATATATTATGCATTTATTCGTGTGTGTTTACAATTTTAAATTTACACTGTCCAGTTGTTCGGGTGCTCTCAAATTTTAGTTCTTTGAGGCAAGAGGGAGCAACACGAAAGCAGTATATAGAGCAACTTAAGTTGGATTTAGGGTCATATTATGGCTACAATGAGTTTCTCATATCTTCATTTGTTGAGGTAATATATGATATTTTTTATAAATTTTCTATATGGACATCTCTTTGTTCTTTGGACCTTTGGTCAAAGTATGATTGTTTCTATTTCTAATATCACATTTTGTGCAGATGTTTCCTCCTGTTGAACTTCTGGAACTCATTGAAGCTTTTGAAAAGCCTCGACCAATTACCCTTCGTACCAACACACTAAAGGTGATTAAAAAAACGTATTTTTTTTTATCATGATACTTGAATAATTAGCTTGGTTTGTGCTCACATTGTGCTTATTTGCTGAGGATGTAGACACGAAGACGGGACTTGGCTGGCGTCTTGTTGAATAGAGGTATCAACTTAGATCCCTTGAGCAAGTGGTCAAAGGTAAGGACCGTACATTGTCTTTATTTGCAGAATTATTGTCTATGTCATGTTGCGTTAATTGTCACTTTTACAATACACAGGTGGGCTTGGTAGTTTATGATCATCAAGTGCCATATGGTGCAACCCCAGAATACATGGCTGGTCATTACATGGTATTTACATCCTAATTACTTTTACTTGTAGCCGTTTCTACTTTTATTTGTAGTTGCACCATTTGCTCATTCACCATTCTATCTTTTTTGTGCTCAATTATACTCTTCACAGGTGCAAAGTGCAAGCTCTTTTCTACCTGTAATGGCCCTTGCTCCTCAGGAGAAGGAACGGATTGTTGACATGGCGTAAGCATCTAACATATTTGCATCTACAATATCATGCTTTCTATCTCCAGCATGTCTAGACTCTAAAAGTTACACTATATAATCATTCAGAAGCTCTTTACTATTTTGGATATTAACTCTTCTTTGTTCTGAACTTCTTTTTCTTGTCTGAACGAGATTTGCTTGTGGAAGCATCTTTATGGGACTTGTGTTTTTCTCTCTCCCTTTTTATCAACCTCAATGTATGTCCCATTGAATTCTTAAGTATTTAAAAAACAACTTTTACTTCTTGTAGGGCCTCCCCTGGTGGTAAAACGACTTACATCGCAGCTCTTATGAAAAACACTGGTATGCTCTTCCTGTAGGCTTACACAATTTCTTGGCATGGAGCTGCATATCTGATATTGATATCCCCTAGCTTTATGTCTGCATTTATTGCTTGATGCGGCTATTCTGTACTTTTACTGTGAGTTTTGCATGTGCCTTGTGATGCATTTTTGGTGATCGAAAAATTTTTCTACACGTTTACGCACATCAAGAAGAATTTTTTTGCTCAAGAGTTGGTGGCTGTAATGATGTGACCTGAAATAACTTTAAATGTAGATGAACATGACTATGTGAATAGAATCTTTCCTGGGAATACTATATGAAGATAATCTTTCGTTGTGTACCTTCTATGTAATAAGTTTTAGATATTCTTGAAGGTTACATTGATTAGCAGCATAAAGAAATAGTTTGTAAGTGTACACACACGTGGATACTGTTGTTTCTGTTGTGTTCCGTGCGATGCCTGTACTTGATAGATTTTCTGAGCAACCAACGTCGCTTGTAAGTGTTTTCATCAGGCGAAATACTCATGTGTGCTAGGTGTTTTGAGGCGTAACTTCAGTAATCCACCTTAAATGAGGTGCTGATTATTAACATATGGGTGCATGTTATCCAGAAGTACAGATCAGGGTCCACATGCCATGTTATACACACACCACATATGCTTGTAAATGTATGCACATTGGTATTGTTGTTTTTATTTTTAAAATATTTATTCCAGCTTTGCGGATATGTATAAGATATATATTTATGTTTTTTCAATGCCATTGTAGTTCATATGTATAAACCTGTGTGCCTTGGTGCACCTAGCGCTTAAATTGACTTCTGTTTCCTCCTTCCACTATATCGCTCTGATGTCAGTTGGATAATACATGTCATCTATCAAATTCATCTATTTGGATCCCTTGTAATGCAAATGTATTTGTTATTAGGTATAATTTATGCTAATGAGATGAAGGAGCAGAGGATCAGTAAGCTAACATCAAATTTACAACGGTTGGGTGTTACAAACACTGTAGTATGCAGCTATGATGGGAGAGAGGTTTGTTTTTCTGACTTATACGTCTGAATTAGATGAATCTTGATGAGGCTTTGGTGATAAAATATTGAATTTTCTGCTTGGAAGTCTCTTATTTGACCTTAAAGGCTTATAGAACTGTCGCCACCTTGAGCTATCTTTTTCTGTTTCTATTTTCTATTAGTTCATATAAAAGCAGCGATCTATTTTAATAGCAGAAACATCGTATTCGCTTGCTATTCTCAATGTCAAATTCTTAAATATTCTCAATACATTATTATAGTTTCTGAATTTTAAATTTTTTCAAATTCACCTTTTTCTTCTTTCTATTAACTACAGCTCCCCAAAGTTTTGGGACACAACACTGCAGATAGGATTTTGTTGGATGCCCCTTGCAGTGGTACTGGGGTAAGTGTTGAGTTGTATATATTCATACATGTGTCTGGTTTTTTTCAGTTGGATAATGTTCTGTAAAACTTGTAACAGGTTATATCTAAAGACGAATCTGTGAAAACTTCTAAAAATGCCATCGACGTACAAAATTGTTCACGTCTACAGAAGGTATCCAGAGCGTTTCTATGAATTAGGCTTATTGGATGTATTGACTTAGGTAGTGCTAAATCATTCATTGTTTAAGTTTTCAAGGGAAGGTTCAGGTTAGCTTATGCTATTCTTTTTTATGCTGCTTATGCTTTTATTTCTTCTATGGTATCGAATACTTCAGGAAATTGTTACTTGTATGGAATGAGTGTTAAAGTTGGTTATAAATGAGTCTTTGCTTTTATCGAGCTCGTTTGAGTTGATCTTTATTGGGTTAGAGCTTAAATTGCAGAAAACAAGCTTGAAACATATAGTGAGTTGTTCTCAAGCTTTAAAGAGTATACTTGGTTCTTATTGAGCTTGTTGATATTTTTAGGTTAAACTTGAATCAAACTTTACTTTATTAATTATAGCTCTTAAAGATAATTGAAGACTATTTTGAGCTTGTTCTATTGAAGATAGTTTTGATAGATATTTTCGAGCTATTTTAGCCTTTGTATAGAGTTTGAATATTCATTGAGCCAATCTGGAGACTTCATAAAGAAGACTTGTCAAGCTATTTGAATGCAGTTTAAGCTTAGCCTAAACTTTTGAGCCCCATATCACATTTACTTCTAATTTATTTGGGATATATATTTATAGATTTTGTCGGAGTCTTGTATGCAAGCTGCAAGCACCGATACTGATCTTTTGATTTGCAGGAACTAATACTTGCAGCAATTGACATGGTGGATGCAAATTCAAAATCAGGGGGTTATGTAGTTTACTCCACATGCTCTATGATGGTTATCGAGGTATTTTGAGTCTATTAACGGTTATGGAAGCATCTCGAGTCCGTAGCAGGTTTGTTGCCATCAACGGCGCATTTATTTTTTCTCAATCATGTCATCTTGCAGAATGAGGATGTTATAGATTATGCACTCAAGAAGAGGGATGTGAAACTTGTGCCATGCGGATTAGACTTTGGTCGACCAGGGTATTATTATCTAATCTCAATTCTTCAAATTTGACAGATTTATTGAATTTATCTGTCTAAAGCATTTGTTCTCTTTGTAGGTTTGTTCGCTTTAGGGAACGCCGATTTCACCCGTCTTTGGAAAAGACTAGACGTTTCTATCCTCATGTCCATAACATGGATGGCTTTTTTGTTGCGAAGGTATGCCAGCAGAAAACAAGAACCAAAATTTCCAACATTGTACTCTGTGAAGGAGACATTAATATTATATCTTGTTTCCGTCCAGTATTTATAATACGTGGGTCATTTACTTTTCTTTTCATATTGCAGTTGAAGAAAATGAGTAATTCGAAGGCAGCTGCTGCAGCAGTTTCAGAACTACAAGCGGTGGAAGAAGGTTCTGAGATCGAACCTAGCACCACAGAGACTCCCAAAGTAGAAATACCGTCACATCAGATGAAAGATTCTTTAAAAAAAGAAAATAGAAGCTCTAAAAATAACGGGTCACTTAAAAGAAAGAAAGAAGAACCTGTCACTAAAGAGAAGAGAAAGAAATGGAAACCTCTTCCTAGAGAAGAAATCTCAAAAGCCAGGTAGGATCTCTGATGATCACACTTCATGCTTTATCGATACTAATTGTTTTCCTTCATTAACAGTTTTTTCACCGGGTAGTTTAGGTCCGAAATCAAGTTTTTGCTATGATTTGAAACATCTTAGTTCCTAAGCATTGTCTGCCTATGTTTTGACCGCTTTTTTGTATTTGCTGTTGTTTTACGGGTTACACAGGGAAGAGAAGAGACAGGCTTTGCGAGAAGCAAAGAAGAAAGCTGCCAAGGAAACAAATTCTGTGAACAAGAAAAAGAAATCTAGACCTGGGGTATGATTTGTCCCCCCCAAGTTTAAACATGCAATAGTCTATACTGCGAGTAGAGATCGTCCAATCCGGTGCACCAATACCGTCATCTCATTGAAAATTTCAGTTCCAGTTTTATTGACACAGGTTTTTTTTGGCTCCAGAAGATTTGTTGGCAGTCTTGAAGGAGGGCTTGTTAGCAATTCATTTTTAAACTTGAGTTACAGCTTTTTGATGTATTACTATTACTGGCCAATGTACACGGATATTTATTTTGTCTTGGCAGTTTGCACTGTTGTGATAAAAAAATTAAATTAACGTTTCTGATTTGTATTATTTTGGCAGTTTAAGCTTCTTTTTGGCTTCAATTGCATCTTCATGCCTCGACCATTTTTTGTAATTCTGTTTTTGTATTGGATCGCTAAATGAATATCGTGATGATTAAAATCTCCAATAAGAGACATGATATGAAAATTGTAATAATTAACAGATTCCCTTGAATTCAAAAGAACATGATTTATGATCTACGAATGTGAGAAATGAACGAGTCCATCTCTAAACGGCTAACACCACCTTCGACCACGGATATCTTGATGTCATCACTCAATTTAATGACCCTTCTTCGCATCTCCTCCCCTTCCCTTGAATCCATAAGCGTTATAATAGACTCTTCTACTGCCACAGCGGTTACCAGCTCGTTTCTACGCTCCCAATCCTTCACAACTACACCAACTCTAAGAACATCTGTGATCAAAACTGCATTCCTTGGCTGATCTGAGTGCATTGGCCATGTTGCCATTGGCACTCCCATTGATATACTCTCCATGCTTGAATTCCACCCACAATGACTCATAAATCCACCTGTCGCAAAATGCCTCAATATCTCTAGCTGCGGCGCCCAACCCCTTTCGATCCATCCCCTCCCTTTCACTCTCTCTTCAAACCCGTCCGGCAACTTAACCACACTACCATCAAACCCAACAGCATCCCCACCATCTGCAGCTCGAACCACCCAAATAAACCTACATTTGCTTCTCTCTAACCCAATAACTAGTTCCCTGATTTGGTCATCACTAAAGGTTGTCGTCGTCCCAAAAGACACATAAATAACTGAGTTAACAGGCTGATGGTCAAGCCATTGCAAGCATTTGTGACGGTTTTCTAGAACTGTCACGCCAGATGCTATGACAGGATTAACCGGTCCTACCGCCCATATCCTTTTGTCCCCGGAGATCTCTTTTCTCTCAAGATATTCAATATATTCGCCTTCGATCATTCTGGATGAATCGAATAATTCTCCGACGTCAAAATTCATGTGGGGTTGTTGAAGTTTTGTGAATTCCTTAAACTCCGGGGTGGAAATTCCATTTTTCGAAGGTAACCGGTCTAGCAACTTCGGGTTAACCGGAAACGGTCTGCCGGCTTTTTCCCAGAAATCCCAGAAGGTGTAGAAGGCGGAGAGCGGACGGAAGTTGTAGGTCTCGGCATTTAGTATTGATTTGGCGTCTTGAACGACGTATGACATGAGAGCATCGTGGATGACGGCGACTCTGGTGGCTGTGTGCGAGAGAGAAAGGATGAGATCGGCGACAGGACGGCGGAGATGGAGGGTAGAGTCGAATGAGGACTGAAGGTGGGAAGGGAAGGGGATGTAGGGGTTTGGAGGAGGGGAAGTGAAGGGAGGAGTTGGGAATTCGTGGAAGTGGATGTCGTTACCGGCGAGCTGGAGGCGGGAGCGGGCTTGGCGGAGGTTGGCGGTGGTGCAGACGAAGTGGACGGGGATGTCGTAGGCAGATACTTGGGCGGAGAGATGGAGGAGCTGGTTGAGATGTCCGTGTGCTATGAACGGTACCATCACTACTACCACTCCGGTTCGATCGTCGCCGGTTATCTTCGAAATTTGTTTATCCGACGGAGCTTTTGCCATCGGTTCGAACCACTTTCTTTCCTTTAGCAAAAGTTACTAGCTTTTGCTTCGGGCGGGTTAAATGGGTATTGGGTTATTCGGTTCGGGTTATTCGGGTTTGAGGGTGTGGGTTCTTTGGCCGAACCCGAACCAAATAAGGGAACGGGTTAATCGGTTTCGGGTTAAATGAGTATCGGGTTAATCGGTTTGGGTTAAACGGGTTATTCGGTTTTGATATAAAAATGAAATACTTTACAAATTAGTTTAAACGAGTTAAATGAGTTTGGTAATTTGGGTACACGAGTTAAATGGTTTGACTATTAAAATTGGGTATGTAAATATTGACATTATTATATATAAACGATTCTAATTCTAATTTAAAATTGGGAATTTAAAAATTAAACGGGTTATTCGGGTTATTTGGGTACCCGAATAAGCATGAAGCCTACCCAATACCCGAACCGAAATTGTTATTCGGGTACCATTTAACCCGATTAACAAAACCGAAAACCGAATAACCCGATCCAAATAACCCGTTTAAGATTCGGTTCGGATGAGTAATTCGGGTTCGGTTATTTTGCACACCCCTACTTTTGCCATCGGTTTTCTTGTTTTTTTCCTTTAGCAAAAGTTAGAAGCAGCTACTAGCTTTTCTTTTGAATAAAAGGTAGGATATATACAAACTCATCAAACTACAAATTCTACATCTATAATATATAAATAAATACTAATAAATATTTTATTTTATTATTAACATCTAGTATTAATATTGATATCAATTTAAAATAACGTTATCAATTGCAATCCATTTAAAATTCTACTTTTTATCAATTTAAAATATGAGTGAAAAATAAGTTTAACCTATTTATTACTGAATATACAATCTATAATATAGATTACATTATTACAATGATCTCTAATAAATGTAATTTAAATATTTTGTTAATCTAATACATTTAGATTTAAATTTACTAATTTATTATTTAAAATTTTTCTTTGCTGATACGTTTTGATTTAAATTTATTATTTTAACTGTTTTCATTTAAATTATTTGTTATGCTGGTACAATTTTGATTTCAATATAGCATTTTATTCGTTTCGATTTACACTTTTGCTACATTAATACTTAAGTAAAAATAAACAAAATATTTAAGTGAAAAAGAATAAATTAATTAACGTAAAACACTGTAAATCAAAACTATTAAAATACTAGATTTGAATCAAAACGTATTGAAATAACAAAATTTATAAATTAAAACAAAAAAAATCCAAATTTAAATCAAAATGTATTTACGTAACAAAATATTTAAATAAAATATAACAGAGTATTACATCTAAATCGAAACGTATTAGCCAAACAAAATATGTAATTTAAAAACAACAAAAACCCATATTTATATATTTTTCATTAAAATATTTTAAGCTGATGAGATAGTTAAATGAAAAACTATAAATAAAAAAAATATACAAACAGGTTATGTAACATCCCGGATTTGAGCCTGGTACGTGGATTTAAATGATTGGTCGTTTATTTTAGTATTATTGCGTTGGTCTAATGAAGTCCCGCTTAGTGAATTATACGTGTTGAGACCGACCAATTTTGTGGCGCCGGATTATTATTTTCGTGGATTAATAATATTTATGAGATCCCGACGTTAAATGAGTTAAATAGATGTTAATAGCGAAATTGCGATATCGGGTTCAGATTTATTGGCTCCGGAAACTTCTATTTCTAGAAAGTACATATATGGGCGTCCTTTTGAAGTGATCTTCTTTCTTCCCTTTTTGCCAAAAACGTGTATGTGTGTGTGAAGGTCATGGAGCAGCCACAAGTATTGCGAAACTCAGAATGATGGCTTGAATCAATTCCCAAAATTAGTATCTTGGTGTTCTTGAGTCTTCAAAGGTAAGAATCCTTGTTTTGGGTGGCTTAAATTCGAGATATGTATGTGTGATATTGGGGATTTGGTTTATGAAGTTATATGGGTCGATTATGTATGAGTTCATGTGTATTCTGTTGCTGAGAATGAGTTTGGGAGGTGATTTCGCCATGAACGACGAACAGGACCAGTTGCAGGTTGCGAGTGCGGTCGCGGTGCCCGAACGCGGTCCGCGATCCGGCTAGGGTTGGGCCGGGTTGGTTTTGGGCTTCGGGGGTTCGTTTGGGGTGTGTGTCATGTCTGGTTCAGTTACCGTAATTGTGTTTGTGTCTGTATCGCGTATCAGTTGTGTTTGTGTTAACATGTTAGAATCCGTTATGTGTTACAGGTTCGAGCCGACTGCGTATGGAGCCGCGTTAGAGTTCTGAGTTACAGTGATTTTGGGTAATCCGGTGAGTACTCGAGTTCTTTTCAAAACGCGCGTATACTTTTATGTGTCATCATGTTTTGTGATATGTGTATGAGACAGAGATATGACGCGCAGATATGATTCTATCTACCCTATACGTACTATATGTGTTTGAGTTACAGGTGCACGCGATATGTGATCGCGCAGGATGACTGTCCCTAACCAGTCACGAAGCTCGAGACTGTATATATACAGCAGTGTTTACTGCCAGGTCGCTCCTGTGCCTATTGTGACCTAACCGCTGCGGTGTGCGGCCTGTTAGCTGGGGAACGACGTCCCCTTGAGTTGAGATGTCCATTGAGTTCTGAGCTATTCTATGTATGTGTGCATTTGTGTTGAGATATCTCTCTGTTGAGATGTCTCAGACAGTCATACAGTGGAGTCACAGCCGTAGCAGCCGCCGAAGTAGGAGCCGGGACAGATTGACGTTTATGTGTGTGCTTGTTGTCTTCTGATTGTAGATTTTGAGAACTGTTATCTGTTTTTTGTATCTGATTAGCATATGTGTTAGCTATCAGTTGTTGATATATGATAGTTAGTGATCAACATGTGACATGATGTATGACGACTTTTGTATTAAAGTTTTTAATTGACAGTGATTTCAGTTAATCCCCTGACATGTGTACTATGAGATGTATGCGATTTTGCCACTTATGATTATATATTGATGTGACTTTTGTGTGCTAAAAGAGAGTGTTACATGTTAATAAATGGAATATTTAATGAATAAAGTGAATACATAAAAAAGACGTATATTAACTAAATTAAATATACAAATAAATTTGTTTTAATACATCAATATAATTTTATTTCAAAAAAAGGTATAAATAATAATAATAATAATAATAATGATAATAATAATATATTTAATTTATAATTAGTTCATAACTTGTTAAATTAATATTTCTAATTTAAAAAAAATAAAAATCAACGAAAAGAACCAAACTTAAAATTATTATAAATAGTGGATGGATTAAACTTGTAATTCTAGAAAGAACAAAATATAAGTTTTAAAAGGTTTGAAAACAGATTGATCGTTTCTACAAGCAAATGGTTTTACTGTAACTTTAAAAGTTGATGGACTGTTTTCATAATTTTAAACAAACTACTACAGCAATTTCTATGGTTTACTATTTTTTTTATTTTAAAAATAATAAAATATAATTATAGATAGAATCGACGGGCCCAGAGCCCCACATGTGCCCAAATCAAAGATAAACTCTCACAGATCAAAGATAACTCTTAGACCAATATATTCCATTAATCCATTTTCTTATTCCCTTGTGCTTGTATTGTATGTAATATATAAACCCTTCTTTGGAATCTCTACTGGCAAATACAAATCTGATTCTAAAAGATGCCCGGCGATCACCACCAGATACCCGGAGCAACATCTCCGGCAGCTGAACTCGTTGTAGTAATGGTGCCCTTCGTCGCTCAAGGTCACCTTAACCAGCTCCTCCAACTCTCCCGCCTCGTCTCCACCTACAACCTCCCGGTCCACTTTCTCACCACCACCAATCACATCCACCAAGCTCGCTCCCGCCACCGCAGTTTCGACCAACTTTCCGGCGTCTCCACCATCATCCAATTCCATGAATTACAAACACCTCCCTTCACTTGTCCACCTCCACACCCTTCCATCCCCTTCCCTACACACCTCCAACCCTCCTTCGACGCCACCCTCCATCTCCGCCGCCCAGTCGCCGACCTCATACGTTCTCTCTCACAAAAGTATAAAAGCGTCGCCGTCATCCACGACGTTCTCATGTCTTACGTCGTTCAAGACGTGAAGTCAATACCAAATAGCGAGACTTATCTCTTCCAACCACCTTCAGCTTTCTACAGAGCCTGCGGCCACTGGGAGAAGACCGGTGGACCGTTCCCGGTGGACAACGGATTGCTGAAACAGCTTCCTTCCCTCGACGGAATATCCAGCCCGGAATTTTTAAATTTCGTGATGCTTCAACGATCGTACTTGAATTTTCACGTTGGAGAATTATACGATACATCAAGAGCGATCGAATCCGAATTCATCGAGTACCTAGAAAGAGAAGAGATCTCTGGGAAAAAGAAGATATGGGCTATCCCATTTAATCCGGTCCAGATCGTATCTGATGTATCGGTTTCAGAAAACCGTCACAAGTGCTTGCAATGGCTTGACAAACAACCTTGTAATTCAGTTATTTACGTGTCTTTTGGGACGACAACGACCTTTAGTGACGACCAAATTAAGGAACTGGCTATCGGGTTAGAAAGAAGCGGACAAAGATTTATTTGGGTGGTTCGAGGTGTGGACGTAGGCGATGCGAAAGAGTTCGAGGATAGAATGATTGAGTTGCCAGACTGGTTTGAAGAGAGAGTGAAAGAGAGGGGCTGGATCGAACGAGGGTGGGCCCCACAACCCGAGATTCTAGGGCATTTAGCGACGGGTGGGTTTATTAGTCACTGTGGTTGGAACTCAAGTATGGAGAGTATATCAATGGGAGTGCCAATGGGCACATGGCCGATGCATTCGGATCAGCCAAGAAACGCGTTTTTCATAACAAACGTTCTTAAAATTGGTGTGGCGATGAAGGATTGGGAACGTAGAAACGAGGTGGTGACGGCTATGGTGGTGGAAGATGCCGTTAAGACGCTAATATGTTCGACGAAAGGGGAGGAGATGCGATGTAGAGCATCGGAATTGAGCGGCCAAGTCAAGAGATCGGTGGCGAAAGGTGGTACAAGTCGGAAGGAATTGGACTCCTTCATATCATATATCTGTAGACCTATAGCAAGTTAAAAGTATTACAATTCCATCGGATGATCTTCAATTCTCTATATATATTTTTCTAACACATTAATTCCAGATTGATATTATTTTATATACTTACTATATATATATATATATATATGTTGTATTCTAAAAGTTGTTTGTATATGTATAATTATAATATACATTCTGTATATGCAATTTGTCTCAACCGCTTAAAACTTATGATGTTATGATTTATAACCGGATAATGAGCTTATATGACATTCACATGACAAAATATGTTTACACGTCACCCATGTGCCATCTATAATATGTAAAAAAAAAGTACAAAAAATAAGATAATTAGATTTTGTAATATTAATAAAACAACTAAACAAGGACAAATCTAGCCTCTAAATCGGTAAACACACACCTTCCGATCTTCGTTTCCTCCGGCTATATAGAAGCTTTCTTTGATCACCGCCCCTGCTCACCACGACCTCCGATTTGTGTGCGCGCTTTTGCTTTGGTTGTGTAAGTTTTAGGTTCATACTTTTTCATTGAGATTCACATGTTTGATTTGATTGAGTTTGATTAATCTAGCTTTATTCACAGTTGTTCAACGACATTACCATGTTTTTTGGTGTTCAAATTATTCATCGAAACTTATTTGTGTGTTCGAAACCGATTGTGATTGTGTGTATTGATTTTGAGTTGTTTTTATCGAGATTGTTTGAGTTTGTGTTATTTAGATCTGTAATTGAGCAGGAGTGTTACCCGAGAGGATATTGGTTTAAGATTTACCAATCTTAACAACACTAGCAATTAAGTCAGTAACAAGTACAACAAAAGATTAAAGTTAAATTATTAAAACACGTCCACATATGTAGGTGACCTTTAAAAAACACATAATTTTCGTGAGTTTTAAAATTTAAATAGTCAATACTTTTCAGGAAAAAATATTTAATGAGAGACTTAATTATATGAAAAAACAGTATATTCTAATGTTATAAATTTACAGAAATTGTCTAATCATAAAAAGCTGTATATATAATACAACATCATCATATTAAACGTATTTGATTTTTAAATATATATATATATATATATATATATGTGTGTGTGTGTGTGTGTGTGTGTGTGTGTGTGTGTGGTGTTGTGTGTGTGTGTGTGTGTGTGTGTGTGTGTGTGTGTGTGTGAATTCGGTGAGAAATTAAATATTTATGAAAAATGTGAGAAATGTTGACTCAAAATAACAATATGTTGAATCAGTGTATTAATTATTTCGTGATTCAACAGTATGCGCGTTGAACCCTTCTATTAACTTATAAATCTTGTAAGACCCTATCAATTTTTTATTCTATGAATTTGTCACATCTTACGAATTTTATTGAATCCTATGAATCTTGTTACAAACACTGCTATAAATATTTTAAATGTTGTGAATCTTGTTACAGATTCTTTTATGAAACCTTTGAATAATATGATTCTTGTTATAAAAACTTGTGATATAAATGAATGTTTATATGTATTTTATTTGTTCACAACGAATAAATTATTCACAATGTATCTCATCCATTTTATTTATATAAATGGCGTTTTTCCTTTTTTTTTTTTAATTTCAATTTTTCATAACACACCCTTAGTTTTAGTGTTATATTTTATTTAGCCATTTATTTTAATAAATTTTTGTTTACTCCTATTTTAACATGTATTATTACAATATATTATTACACACTTAAATTTATGATTTAATTATACTTATTTTTAATTGTAAGAAAAAGATTTTATTATTCAAATGGATGGGGAGTAAGCCAATTACATTTTTTCTTTTTTTTATTTTAAAATTGATTTTTCATAACACGCCATTATCTTGGCGTTATCTTTTATTTAACTCCTAATTTAACATTTATTATTACTATATTTTATTACAAACTTAAAATTATGATTTTAATTATACTTATGTTTGGAGTTATGTTTAATCGTATGAAACATGAGTAAGCCAATGTCATTATTTCGTTCTTTTTTTTATTTTAAATTTAATTTGTTCATAACACGCCATTTTCTTATTGTTATATTTTTATTTAGCCCTTTTATTTTAATAAGATTTTGTTTAGTTTTATTTTAACATTTATTATTAAAACATTTTCTTACAGTCTTAAAATTATGATTTTAATTATACTTATGTTTGGAGTTGTGTTTTGAAACTATTATGTTATGTTTAATTGTATAAAAAAACTTTATTATTCAAATGCACGATACAAAATTCTAATGAAATTGTTTTATAATTAAAATGCAACTATTTAGTGTTTAGATTTTTTATTAAATATGATAATGTATAACATTGAACAATACTAATATACCGTTGACAAACCCTAATAAATGTATTAGAGACATTACCGTTATAAATTTATTTGATTTGGTCGTAAAACCGACAAATTAAATTGACGATTAAACCTAATCAATGTCAAAATTTCAAATTATGAGCATGAATATTTAATTAATTAAATCTGGTTCCGATCCAATTTAATAAGACATTTTTTGTAATTTTAACAAGTAAAATCTAGAAAGCAATGATAAGATCCAACTAACAGTATTATTTGTCTTGTTTCTTAAATGTATATCAGATTTCCAATTTCACACTTCGATCATGAATTAGTTGCGTTTCGTGATTTGAATTGCTTGAAAAGTATTCTTACTCATTTGTTTTTATATTTATTTTTGTAATTAATATTTTTGACCCCACAGCAACATGAAGGGTGTTAATAACTCGTTTCAACATAATAATGAAATTAATTCTAATAAAAATAATTTTAAAAACAGAAAACATATCATGCCACATCATATGACACTTGGCTGTTATATACAATTTTAAACTGAGTTTATTACGAAAAAAAACAAACATGTTTTTACGGTTTTTGCGTTTTCGTCTCTCAATGTTTTTTTTAGTTTTTTGAAATTTGACTATTAGACTCCGATTTTAATTATTAAACCGGGTTTTTAGAGACTGAAAAATCGGGTTCTAATGTTCATTTTTCACTAAACCAAAAAAAAAAAATTTAACTTGAGGACTTTTATAAAAAAATAACATGTAGGGACGAAAACGCAAAAAACGTGAAAACATGTTGGTTTATTTCATAATAAACCCTTTTAAATTTGACAAAGAATATGACATGTAAGCTAATCACAAATTATCAGGGATAAAATGGTCTTTTTATTATTTTTAACACAGTGACTGTTAATTAAGTTAGACGGAGGAGGGACCGACAACGAAAGTAAACAGTAAAAGAAGGGACCATTAATGTAATAAATGAAGGTGAGTGACGAAATAAATGAGCTAGGGTCCTCATAGTTATGTAGTACATAGGTCGATAGACTAATTCTTATTAACTAAGTACCAAATTACAAAATAAATGAGCCAGGGCTCTATACTACTAGGGACCAACTATACAAGAGAGTATGTATACTTTCCAACATATAGAAATATACTTGTTTTTTGAGTTCTTTGAAGTAATATGGAATTATAGGAATTAGCTTTTGCCTAGCATGAAGATGACAACTCTAACAAGGACTTAATTATTTTCCTTCCAGAAGATTGATAAATGAAGGTGTTGGAATCCTAAGTTGAGGAGTCCAAGGAGTCTTAATTTTGGCAAGTCAAGTTTCCTAATTTTAGTTGTTTCCTAATTTTAGTTTCCTAATCCTATTACAAGTCGGTATGTAGGGTTATATATATTCGTTGTTATCATCGAGTTATGATGTACAATCCCTTGTGAGTTTTGAGTGATTTTCTCATAATAATCAAAGAGTTATTTTGGTTAATTGTGTTCGTTCCTATACTTTGATTTCATTAATTGGTATCAGAGCTTCGATAACCGATAATGGGGGATAATCCGTCACCGCCAAAGGGGAAGGAGGTAGGATCAACCTCCGTCCAATGTCCGATGCTCACGTCCACGAATTACACGGTGTGGGCGATGCGCATGAAGGTGGTGTTACGCATTCACAAAGTATGGGAAATAATCGATCCCGGTACTACCAAGAATGCTGAGAAAGATGACTTGGCAATGGGTTTGCTATACCAATCGATTCCAGAAATCTTGATCATGCAGATTGGTGATCAAGATTCATCCAAGAAACTGTGGGATGCAATAAAAGCAAGACACGTTGGAGCTGCCCGCGTGAAAGAGGCTCGTTTGCAAACCTTAATGTCCGATTTTGATAGACTCAAGATGGCGGATAACGAGTCAATTGATGATTATGCAGGGAAGTTGTCTACGATTGTCTCGAAATCAGCAGCGCTAGGAGAACCTATCGAAGAACCTAAGCTTGTGAAGAAATTTCTCAAAACCCTCCCACGCAACAAGTTTATACATATAGTTGCTTCTCTTGAACAGGTTCTAGATCTCAACACCACTGGGTTTGAAGATGTTGTTGGTCGTTTGAAGGCCTATGAAGAACGAATCAGTGAAGATGATTCCACGGACAATGGTCAATCAAAGTTACTGTTCACGAAAGGGGAGACAAAAGATAACTCGAAGGGGCGTTGGAAAGGTGGAAAAGGCAATGGTAAAAGCAAGTCGAACGGCCAAGAAAAGTCACAAGCTAGTGATAAACGAGTTGGTCCGAATAAGGAGAAGAAAGATCGCTCGAAGGTAATATGTTATCGATGTGATAAACCGGGGCACTTCGCATCGATATGTCCAGATCGCAAACAAAAGTTGCAAGAATCAAATTACGCCGAAACTGACGATAACGATGCCACAGTGTTCTTGCACGAAACTGTGTTTTTAAACGAAGAAAAGGTGATACCATCACGATACGACACAAAAGACAACGGTGTGTGGTATCTTGATAATGGAGCTAGCAATCATATGACAGGCAATCGATCATATTTTTCAGAACTCAACGAAGGTATTACCGGGCGAGTGAAGTTTGGTGACAACTCATGTGTCGCGATAAAGGGAAAAGGTGCAATACTTTTCCATGGAAAATCTGGACAACAAAGACTAATGACGGAGATTTACTATATTCCGGATCTCAAGAACAACATCATTAGTCTTGGTCAAGCCACAGAATCCGGATGTGACATCCGAATGAAAGATAATTTCCTTACCATGCACGACGCCAACGGATGTCTTTTGATGAAGGTTCAAAGATCTCCTAATCGTCTTTATAAGATACAGTTAAAAACCGCAACTCCAGTGAGTCTTTATACAAGAATTGGCGAGAATACATGGCGATGGCATGCGAGACTTGGACATATTAATTTCGAGTCTATGAAAAAAATGTCGAACAAGGGTCTGGTTAAAGGTTTGCCAAAGGTTGATCATGTTAATCAACTTTGTGAGGCTTGTTTGGTGGGCAAGCAAACTAGAAACCCGTTTCCAAATACGACTTCTTTTAGAGCATCCGAACCACTCGAGTTAGTACATGGTGATTTGTGTGGTCCAATAACACCGGCTACTATGGGAGGTAATAAATATGTTTTCACTCTAATTGATGATTTTTCTCGTTTCATGTGGATATATCTCCTAAAAGAAAAAGGTGAGGCTTTCACTTACTTCAAAAGATTCAAGACTTTGGCGGAGAAAGAAATAGAAAAGCCGTTGAAAGTGTTTCGAAGTGACCGGGGGCGAGAGTTTATCTCAACAGAATTCCATGATTATTGTAAAAAAGAAGGAATCAAAAGACATCTCACCGCTCCATACACACCCCAACAAAATGGGGTTGTAGAACGACGAAATCGGACTCTTATGGAGATGACGAGAAGTATAATGAAAGCCATGCATGTACCTAATAACCTGTGGGGAGAAGCGGTAAATCACTCGACGTATATAATCAATCGGATTTATACTCGAGTGTTAGTCGATCAGACTCCATATGAAAAGCTCAAGAAAAAGAAACCGAATCTTGAGCATATCCGTGTATTTGGATGTCTCGCGTATGCCAAAACCGAACCCGTAAATCTGAAAAAGTTGGATGCTAGATCAAGACCATTAGTATACCTTGGTTCCGAACCAAACTCGAAGGCATATAGGCTACTTGACCCGACGAAAAGAAAAATTGTGATAAGCCGTGAAGTTGTCTTTAATGAAACAAAGGGGTGGACTTGGGACAATAATCATGAACCTGAGAATATAACCCCAGGCTCTTTTACAATTCAGTGGGAATACAACAATGGCGAGCACGATTCCTATGGTCAAGAAAATGATGCATTCGAAGATCCAAGTGAGAATGTTTCAGTTGAACCCGAGAATATGGAGCCCATTAACACTGTACCCGAGACTCCATCCTCATTGATCTCGCCACCCCTTCAAATCGGACCACGAAGATCCCAACGACAATCTGTCCTTCCAAAACGACTTCAAGATGATTATGTACTCCTTGCCCATCTCGAGTATGATGAACTTCTACTAGCCACAAGTGAAGAACCGGTAACTTTCGAAGAAGCAAACTCACAACCGGAATGGGTTAAGGCTATGAATTCAGAAATAGAGTCGATAAACAAAAATGGCACATGGAAGTTAGTCGATAAACCTATGGAGGTGAAGCCAATTGGATTAAAGTGGGTGTTCAAGGTCAAGAAGAATGCGGATGGATCAATCAACAAATATAAAGCCCGATTAGTAGCAAAAGGATACGTACAAGAACCTGGTGTTGACTTTGGAGAAGTATTTGCTCCCGTAGCTCGCATCGAAACGATTCGACTCCTTATTGCCATAGCCGCTACAAATGGGTGGGAACTCCATCACTTGGATGTCAAAACGGCCTTTTTAAATGGTGAGTTGAAAGAAAAAGTTTATGTTTCGCAACCGCAAGGATATATAAAAAAGGGCAGCGAGAATAAGGTGTATCTGTTAGCAAAAGCCTTATACGGTCTAAGACAAGCACCGCGAGCATGGAACACAAAGTTGAATACAATTTTGAAAGACTTGAAATTTCAAAAATGTACGAAAGAACCTTCCGTGTATCGAAAAAACGAAGGAGAAAACTTGTTGATAGTAGCGGTTTATGTTGACGATTTGTTTGTCACAGGTACGAGTTTGGAAGTGATCAAGAAATTCAAAGTCGAAATGTCTAAGAACTTTGAGATGTCAGACCTCGGGATGCTAACTTATTATCTTGGTCTTGAAGTTAACCAAGATAAGTCAGGGATCACTATCAAACAAGAAGCCTATGCACACCGAATCCTAAAAGAAGCCGGTATGCAAGACTGTAATGCGACTCATGTTCCTATGGAGCCGGGATTGAAATTGTCCAAAGCTGAAAATGAGCCGGAAGTCGATGCAACACAGTATCGAAAACTTGTGGGCTGCCTACGGTACCTAATGCAGTCAAGGCCTGACATGGCATATTCGGTTGGAGTTGTGAGCCGATATATGGAAAGCCCGAGACAGTCGCATTGGGCAGCAATCAAACATATCCTAAGGTATCTCTGCGGTACCACGAGATATGGCATCAAGTATCAGAAGACGGGACAAAGACTACTTGAAGGTTACAGTGATAGTAGTCATAACACCGATCCGGATGATGGAAGGAGCACAACCGGTCATGTATTTTACTTTGGATCGTCCCCAATCACATGGTGTTCGCAAAAACAAGACGTCGTCGCTTTGTCATCATGTGAAGCAGAATTTATGGCCGCTACGGCAGCCGCATGTCAATCGGTTTGGTTACAAGAATTAATGAGCGAGATCACTAACAAGAAACGAGAAGTGGTAGTAATACGCATCGATAATAAGTCGGCTATAGCACTCACCAAGAATCCAGTCTTCCACGGGAGAAGTAAGCATATACATACACGGTATCACTTCATTCGTGAACGAGTTGAGGATGAGCAAGTGAAGGTCGAGCATGTATCGGGTGAATTGCAAAAGGCGGATATTCTAACTAAACCATTGGCGCGAACAAGGTTCAAGGAAATGAGGAGCTTAATTGGGGTTGAAGATCTCTCGAAAAAGTCTTAGGAATTCGGGGGTGATTGTTGGAATCCTAAGTTGAGGAGTCCAAGGAGTCTTAATTTTGGCAAGTCAAGTTTCCTAATTTTAGTTGTTTCCTAATTTTAGTTTCCTAATCCTATTACAAGTCGGTATGTAGGGTTATATATATTCGTTGTTATCATCGAGTTATGATGTACAATCCCTTGTGAGTTTTGAGTGATTTTCTCATAATAATCAAAGAGTTATTTTGGTTAATTGTGTTCGTTCCTATACTTTGATTTCATTAGAAGGTTGAAATGATCTCTTGCATGATTTTCAATTGGTATCCTCTGAACCCATAATTGCAGGTTCACAATGGGATATCAGATTGATTGTGCAATAGCTCAATTCTAACATTGATACTTCACAACGGAAAAATAATCAATATATTTTATGGTTAGGTTTCTTGTCTTCAAGGGAGAAGCTTATTGCTTAGAACTTGATATTCAAGGCATGGGTTAATTAGCAAAAATAATCAATATAATTTCACTTATTGTGAGTTAATGAAATGGTTTGTGGTTTGTGGCATTGGGATGGCATTATATGTGTACCTCTGAGGTGAATCGTCAAAGTGCTCCAATCCCATATATTGGATCCAAGAACGATAAATCTCACTTTTCTGAAACCATAATCACATACATGATCAACTTAATATGTGCAAATACCGAATAATTTTACTTGGAAAATGTGCCACTTATGTTTCTGCTGCCGTTCTCTAGAAAAGGTAAACTTCACGAACCTGAAAATAATTTATAACAATATCGGAGTCCTGAAGGTATGTGCAAAAGCCCAAAGATAGAAATGCAAACTTCCACTGATACATTACAAGTTTCAAATTTCAAGTAGGAAGTTAGAAACCAAATCAGAAATGACTCAGAATATGTCTAAACAATAAAAAGGTCCATATATTTGTAATTTGTGAAACGTATAACATACCTTAGAAAACTCTTCATGTGGAACCTGTAACTTCTTGTTTAAGCGTGCCTTAACTTCAGCTAACGTCTCAGCCTCACGGATGACGAACAAAAATGGTTCCCCAAAGGTATGGACCTGCCATTTAAAGCATTATAGATTAGTTAACTGCGGAGATAATTTGATTATTGGCGACAGTGACAAACGAAATCACCTTATTCAGAGTTTTGCCTTTCCTAAAATGATGAACACGAATTAGACGGTCATGAGGGCCCAATTCCTTTTCTTCATTTGGAACCTGCAGTAAGAAATAAATTAACAAATCTCAGACTATTTACAGTACAAAAAGCTGTTGGTGATTTTAGTGCCATCAAACATTTTAGTATAATCATGATTAATGTGAAACAAGGCGATCGAAATTAGACAGATCTATTGGAGTTGTGGAGTGCACGCTTCAATAAGTTAAGTGGATCTCGGGAACACGACGGGTTCCTAGGGGCAGCGCCCCTGGCGGGGACCTGAAGCAAAATCCCGTATTTGCTTCGTTGGATGGTTTATGATCCGAATTGATGACCCGAAATTGAATTTGGTAGTTTAAATACCATAACTACCCACAACCGCTATATAACCGTATTAACCGCCGTAAACAACTTTAGATATTAATATAGTTTGCTATATGGCAGAAACTTAGACAGAAGTGTGTGTATTTTCTCTGCCATTTTGTCTCATCAAGAACACAAATCAAAGAAAAGGTATTGTGTGTTTTCGTTTGGATTAAGCCTGAAATCCAAACTTATTTCTTGGATTATCCCACATCTGAATTTCGGAAAGTGTTGTAAACACAATCCTTGAAATTATCCAAAATGTTTATTGTTATTCGAATCCCTATCTTCTACAAAAACTATATATGTCATTCTGACTGCCAAATCTCTGAAAAACATGATGGGATCGGATTTGAGTAAGATTTATTAATACACAAAATATTTACATTTAGACACGGATGTAAAAATGAAGCTTGGGATCAAAGTAGTAGTGGCGATGTCCAGAAGCAATAACATCACATTTCAAATCAAATATGACAAACTTATTTTGGAAAGGCAAGTGACTTCAAGGACGAAGTAGAACCCCTGCAGGTTCTCATTTGGAGAATCTTGGTTTAGGTGCTGTATATTTGCAAGAAACATCAGAATCTAAAACACATCTGAAAAACTTGAGTATAGTACATATATCTTTTAGTAGTTAGAGCATACCTCCTCAGCACGTATCGTCCAGATTTGATCATTGATATTGTCGATGTTTTCATCCTGGGGGAAAATCTGCATATGTATCAACAAGTTAATTAAGAAGCAAGACGTAAATGGAAAAAATTAAATAATGTATTTTACTGCTTAATTCATTGTAGCACCAACATGTTCTTGTTTTGAGTAATCCAGCCTGTATACCCTATGAATTGAAGCATATTAAACATAATTGGAAACATCCAATACCTTGTAAATTTTGTGGCCGGAAACCTCAAGTAGTCGAAGGTTGGCATCTTTATTAGACAACTCAACCTGTGTCATAGCACTAATTAACCGTTAACCAGGATTCGACTTCAAAAGAATGAAATATATACATGCATGATTATACTTGATGATAGGGATTATGATTCATAACATGTAGAAATATCACCAATTTTATAAACAAAAACTAAAGCGAGTAGAAGCCAGAAAATATGCACTCGCCTTGGTCTTCAACTCATTGATTAAATCCCCCACGGTGCTTTTCTTGAGCAATCTGATAGTATATATTACTACCTAACAATTGGTTAAAAGAACATGTCAACAGAAAAGATAAATTTTCATAAATAAGATACAGGTGAAACTCAACGCTTACTTCATCTTTAGTAGCATGATGGAAGGCAACTTTTAGAGTTTTCAGGAGTTGAAGTTCTGGCAGAGGGATGTCCAATACTTCATAGTATAAAATGTCTGAAGTCTGTACTAATTAAAGGATAGCAAAATAACCAATTAATGTTCTAATTTGAAAGCTTTTGCATAACAAGATACAAAAGTAAGAAGCATGACACTGATAATGTGTGAAAGTGAAAATAATGAATAACCTGATTGTAGTCGGTCAGCATGTCTGACAGATGCGCTACTCCACGATACATGATTGGCAGCGCTTTAGGTCTATGGGCATAGCAGTTTTGAGATGTAAGTCTGATTTTAGATGGATCATCCAAGTTTAGATGGCGAGCAATTCTTTCAACAACATCATCGTAATTGTGCTGTTTTGACCTGTACGTACCAAAAGGTTGGTGATTAGTCGTTAACCATGTGAATTCGAGTTGATGAAGTTGATAATTTCGAAAGATAAGAATTAGCATTCATATATAACATATATAAAAGCTATGCTCAAGTTGAAACTCACAATTCCAGAGAAAACTCATCCTTTTTGGGGTTCTTCAGTGAACGGAGGTGTACAACTACAGCCTGTGCACCATCCAGGATTAGATAATACTGCAAATGGGTTCTATCGTTTTTCTTAACCATACACACACAAACAGTCAGGTAGCGTTTGGTTTGTCAAAAAGTTTTTTGGAGAAATTGGATTTTGTCAATTAAAGAATAAGAATATATGTCATCAATTGAAATTGAATTCATTTCGATCCTCTCTAATTATCTCATATTCCAGCAAACCAAATGCCCCCTTAGAGAATTAAAAAGAAACATCAAAAGAAAACGACATCCCCATCCTTAAACTATCAAAACATACAATTTACAAACCAGAAACATGCTCCATAAATGGTGAGTGTTTAGCCTCAACAAGAGGTATATATATATACCAGTTGATTATTTGCTTTTAAAACTTTTTAATCTGTTATACTGTAATCATTTTTTTTATTATAAACAAGTATAAAACTTACTTGGTATCTTTTCACTAATTCTGCAAGCTCTTTCACCACAAGACTTATTTGAGGTCGTTGTGCTCGATCATCCAATAAACATCGATATGCAATTTTTGAAAATGTCTTAAGGGAATCTGAACTCATTTGATTTCTTAAACGAGGATCAACAATGTCTTCTAATTTGCTATCTTCGTAGTATTTTTTTATCAACTTTTCTGAAAACAAGAATCCATCATGATCTTCGTCAACGTTGACTAGTCTTCCACACAAAACTTCAAATAATACCATACCGAAAGAGTATATGTCAGATTCTTTCTTTACCATGCCACTACTAGCGTATTCTGGTTCACAGTAGCCTGGTGTACCACAAGGACGGGTGATAACAGAACTTTTTCCATTACTCAAACCTGTCAAACTTAACTTAGACAATCCAAAATCAGATATTTTAGCAACCCAGTTCTTATCTATCAAAATATTTGCACTTTTTATATCCCTATGGATTATAGATTGATGCTTTCCAAAATGATTATGGAGAAATTCCAATCCACGAGCTGCATAAAGACATATTTTGAGTCTTTCCAGCCACGTAAGAATATGAGTGGTATTGCTACGCGTTATATACCGATCCAAACTTCCACGCTCTGCGTATTCGTAAACAATAATCTTCTCCTTTCCTTCGTCACAATAACCGAGAAGAGAGATCAGGTTAGGATGCCTTTGACCAGAGAGAAACTGAATCTCCCTCAAAAACTCTATTAACCCCTGTCCGAAATTCTCATTTAACCGTTTTACTGCAACCGTGATATGTTTTCCAGACACGGAGAGCTCTCCTTTGTACACACAACCGTATCCACCTCTTCCGATACACTCTTCAAAGTATTTGGTTGCTATTTCTATATCTTTTAATGGTATACTGAGGTGCTGCAAGTCTCTCAGTTGTGACATTTTGTTGAGACTTTTGTATATGTTTTAAAAGCCTTTGAAGCTTAGAAGCAAGGGGCTTAATGATCAAACGCAATCTTTTGAAGAACAGAGAGTTCATTTAGGTTGTGTGAAAGCTGATTTTTTGCAGTTTTGCTTTTGCAGAAAAAGTAGGGGTTTGACATTTTTGCCGGGAAGCAGGCAAAGAAGAGAGAAGATTTGATGAGTTGACGAAGAAGCTGATCCAGGAACGGTTCACATGCACTTTTGCTTTTGAAGAAAAGAAAGACAAAATCGAATTCATCTGTTTTGGCGCTCACCGGCATTGAGCATGATGCCATGAAATCTATGAACGGTTTTGCAGGAAACAGAAACAAAGACAAAGACGAAACTCATGTTATAAATTTGAATATAATCAAAACCACTTAACTTCATATATGCATGTCAAAGCGAATATATTATAACGTCATAAGGAATTGTTGGAATTATTTAAACGGTAGGACGGTCAGTTGGTTAATAATCCCGCTTTAGTTTTCTAATCATTAATTATATCGAAAATAAACAAAGACGACGTCGTGCAGGGATGGAAAACATTTATTACATTTTTTTGATTAAAATTGATTACGTGTCCATGTGTTCTATAAATGGACTTTTCTTTCATGTATCATGCATGTGTGTAATATATCAATCAACTTCTTCAATCTGTTAACTTATTCCAAGTCAACTGTATTTATCAATTCAATTCAACTGATATATAATAATGCATATATTTTTTTGAACGTTAAACTAACTACTCCTAATCCTAAACAACCCTTTTGTCCCAAATGGATACTTCAGAACTTACTCCTACCACCTAAATTACAACTTCCCTCCGATGTGAGTCAAACTCGTGACCTCCACTTACATGTCACCTGTCATACCAAATGGGCTAATTAAACCCCAAAAATATATAATGGACGTACTAACGACGCCACATGTGTTAACATCATCAATTAGTTTACTTAATTAAATTACTTTTATAATTATAGAAGATGACGATCATTCTTGGTTGTTCACAAGCTAGCTTTGTGGAAATCATCAATATATATTATATGTTTCATCCAAAAACCTACAATTCTACAATTTTATACCTTTTAGCTACTTTCATTATATGTTGAAAGCAAGTATATCATAATCAAGTAAACAACTTCTCGAGCTCAATAGTTAGACCCCAATGCTCATATATATGATTATATGTTATAAGTTTATTTTTCTGTGAGGTTTAGTTCTTGTTTTATTTTTTTTTTTCTATTTCCCTGTCTTGATTGGACATCGGGTAGAAATTACACAAGTTGGACTTGTATTGAAGAGGTCGTGGAAGAATCCATAAATATGACGAACAGCAATGATATGATGGTTTTGAATCATATATATCAGGATTTTTTAACATCTTAAACATGCATTTAACGAATCATTCGTTGAGTCAACGATTGGGTTTGGTTATAATAGTGAAATTATGTGTAATAGTCAACCCAATAGTTTGGGAGAATGGGATTCTTACATCATTATCAGTTTTTTAAAATTCTATATCGTGTTAATATGTACTGTTAAGTTTTTGTGATATTAATATGTACAGTTTAAACCTAAAACGAATTGTCAACGCTAAAAACAATCACCAAACTTGGAAAAGAACTTGATCATCAGTCAACTATGAAATAAGCTCTGCCATGATACCATCATAAGTGAATTTTTCAAAGATAACTTTTCTGGTAATTTCTGACATTCTAAAGACTGAGTACGTCGATGTGGATCAGTGGATGATTGATTACCTGTTTGATTGGTTAATAGTGGATAGAAAATACGATTAACAAAAGGTAAATGGTAATAATGGACAAAGGAAAGTTTAATGATTAAAATTAATATTTTAAACAGTTATATAACATAAACCCTTTAAAAAATATCAATACCTAGCTACTATCACATATTAATTTAGCACCGGTCACCAACAAAACGTACTAGCATCACCAAATCTGTTTAAAACTTGTTTATGTCATCAGATCTAACTTACACATTGGAAGATCGTACACTACAATAAATGTTGGTTTTTCTTTTGCGGCTGTATCGCCGCTAAAGCCTATGTTGCCACTAAAGCCCACAAACACTGTAACTTTAATGTTATTTGATATATATTATACAACACAAACACTGTAACTTTAATTAAGTAGCATCATCGGCATGGATTAATGATCTGTCATATGGCGACACTCGCTAGTCCCATATCTGAGTTGACCCTTACTGCTTTAGCTACCCGACTCCACACATCCACTTCTTCAACACGGGATGCAAATTCAACAGCCCGTGGAATACTTTGGATGTGATCCAACAAAACATTTACTGCTTCAACATTTAAGTTGAACTTTTTGAAAATTGCAAATGCCTCTTCATAAAGTTGTGCTTCTACTGTCACCTCTCCAACACCAGGTCCATCAAAGTTGTCTAATCTTTTGACAAAGTCCATAACTCGTGGTGGGTCTACTTTAATGGCTGTCAAGATAAGAAGATTTTGCAGATTGAAATTTTTACTGAAAGCAGAGTTTTGAAGGACAATTTTCTCAAGGAGCTTGATTAGTTCATGGGGAAGATCAGCATTCATGAAAGCTTTAATAGCGGCTGAAACCTGTGATGGGCTCTTGCTCTCAGGCAAAGCAGCAGAGACTACTTGATCGATGAGTGGTCTTCTATATTTGTTCTCTGGGTTAAGAACCTTTTCCCAGAGATCATCATTCATCCTCTCCACAACGTATCTAATACAAAACAAGATGAAGTAATTAGTTGGCATTATCAATATATGTAATGCTCCTTTCATCCAAATGGGATGAACATTTGATTTCTGCATACATAGTTTAATGAAGATGTTTATCGATTGATAAATATATCTTATAATGTCACTGGACAAAGAAAATTATATATAAGGATAATAATAAACAGCAACGAATCACGTACCTGGCTTGCAACTTAAACAGAAAGTTCATGTTTGTTACATCGATAAGTTCATCATCACATAGCCCTCTGCGGTATGCAACAACAGCAAGCCTTGGATCACGGGCCTTGCAGTATTTTCCCACAACACGCGAATCGTAATATTGGTTGGTGGTGAGGTAGTGCTCTGGGTTGTTATTGCTATCTATAATAATCTTACCCAAAGCAGTGTGGACATGGACATCTTGGCTTCCTTCACTCACAAGATGCTCCAAAAACTGAGTTAACAACCGAAGACGATTCCTGTAAGCCAAGCAACAATAAATAATTAATACTAGGTTGTTTAACACGCGCGTTGCAGCGGGATCATAAATTGTATTTTTATAAATATATTACTTTATAAGAAAATAACATTAGCTACTGATCGTGATTATCACCCAAGAATCACTCTCTGCTTTCGATCTAAGTTTATAAATAGATGAATACGATTGATCAACAAACAAAATAATAAAAAAATTGTCATTTTAAAAATAGTAGAAAACAATTTTATGTTGGAATGTTATAAAAAATGTGATCCTAATGTGTATAGTCCTTCTCTATAATATAATATATCAAACGTTATAACAAAAAAACAAAACGATTATATATAATATATAAATATAAAATAATTAGTCAGTTGCATACCTACCCGCTTAATAAAAATAGTTTTAACGATAACAAATTTTATATCTGATCATAATAATATATTCAAATTTTAATAAAATATAATATATTGAAAGTAACCACAAAGAAACAAAAATGTTATATATTATATATATAGTAAAAAAATCAATCATTTATCTGTCTGCCGGCTAGCTTTACTATTCAGTGAACAGTGCGATTGATCAATCAACTACTTAATAAAAAATTTTGTCATTTTAAAATAGCTGAGACGAAATACAACTTTATGTTAAAATGTAGATAAAATGAAAGCGATCATAATGATATATTTGAATTTTTATAAAATATAATACATTAAACGTTGTAATAGAAAAACAAAACTTTTATATATTATATAAAATAAAATATTTAGTTAGCTGCATAGCTGCTTAATGAAAATAGTTCCGAAGACAATAAATTTTACATCGAAATGTAAATAAAAACAATGCGGTCATAATGATATATTCAAAATTTTATAAAATATAATATATCAAAAGTTATTATAGAAAAACAACAACGTTATATATTATATATAAATTAATAAAATAAATCAGTATTTATCTGTTTGTCCTAGCAGCCCGCTTCGGTGTTCATTGAACATTAAAGAGGCGTTTATAAATAGATATATTTATAATAAGGGTTACAAAATTTAGCAGGATGAACATAAAAGGAAAGATAGAACGAACAACCTCTTTTCACACTCAACCACAAGGGGCTCAACAGGAAACAGACATCGAACTGATAGGATCAAACCTTTGATGAAATCCTCTGGGCACTCATCATCTATAAGCTGTCCAACAACTAGTGGAGCATTCCCTGGTCTGACCTGCACAGATCCAAGATAAGCTTTCAGATATACAAGCTGCAGGCTTTTCAAAACCCTAATAAATGAATCATAAACATACTTTTTGTCAAGTATCATACCTTCTGAACATAAATTTCAATATACTGAAGCATATTGTTGGTATAGAAGTAGTGAGTGAGATCTGGAGCAAAGCCAAAGCGGTCACACACATTGATCAATGGCCTTACATCCCAAAGCTTGGCTTCCATCAGGAATTTTTTTGTCTTTTCAGCATCATAGAAATTTGATTCCCTTGTCACGCGTTCAACCTCCTTAATTTGACCCGTCTATGCAGCCACCTCAATGTACTTGAAATATATGTTCGGATCCTCACTATGAGATATATTGAGCATCAGTAAATGATCGACAAGCACACGGCATAAAACAACAAAGTCAAAAACTAGAATTAGCTCTTTTTTTACAATAATGCGACTTCTAAACTGTTACCTGGAGCTCAGATAGGACCCCAAAAAGAAGTAAAGGCCTTCATATGATTTGAAATGCTCAAAAAGTTTAATACATGCTTCAACACCCAGACGGTCACAGTATTTTTTTGCAACCTACAAACCACACAATTGCATAGAAGTTCATTGTTACCTGAACAACTATCTGAAGGTTGATGAACTTCCACGAATTTAATTAGTTCAATCTTGGAGTTCCTAAAAGTAGCATTTAGATAGAAATTAAAGTCATTGTTACCTGAACAACTATCTGAAGGTTTCCTTCTAAATTGACCAGTAAAAGAACCTTCATGCACTCCAACGCCCGTTCCGCTGATAGAGTCCCAAATAATTCTAAGAGAGACTGAAAAAAAGCTAGTTTAATTTGTACATTTTCTGATAAATGTGAAATAGTAAATAAATCAAAAATGACAAACCTGTGGGTCTATTGCGTGAGCATTCACAATAAAACGTTCGATATCTGGCAATTCACTGTACTGCTGTAGAAAGAGCAAGTTTCAATCAAGCAATACCACTTTAGCAAACCAAAAAAACAAGCAAACAACACCCCCATTTTTTTTTTTTTTTTTTGCATATAACTCGGCCCAAGTTCATCCTATATTGTTTTAATTTTTCATTTTGTAATCTATAACCCGCTTCCTTCATTGAAACCCATGTATAAAACTTACTTGGATTTTCACTAATTCTTCAAGTTCTTTCACCACAACATTCATTGGAGGGCGTTGTTCTCGATCATCAGACAGGCATCCATATGCAATCGCTGAAAATTTCTTAAGGGAATTTGAGCTCATTTGATCCCTTAAACCAGGATCAACAATCTCAACCAGTTTATTTTGTTCATAGTAGCTCTTGACCAATTTGGCTGATAACAAGAAGCCATCATGATCTATAACATTGCACAGCCTCCCGCAGAAAACTTCAAATAATATCATACCGAAAGAATATACGTCTGATTCTTTCTTCACAATGCCAGTAATAATATATTCAGGTTCACAGTAGCCTGGGGTGCCACAAGCATGAGAAATAACGGCACTTCTATTCATACCTGATAAACTTAACTTGGACAATCCAAGATCAGAAATTTTAGCAACCATGTTTTGATCTATCAAAACATTTGCGCTTTTTATATCGCGATGGATTATGGCTTGATTCTTTCCAACATGATTGTGAAGAAATTCCAATCCACGAGCTGCATCAGCACATATTTTGAGTCTTTCCAGCCATGTAAGAGTATGAGTGGTATTGCTTTGCCTTATATACATGTCCAAACTTCCACGCTCTGCATATTCATACACAATAATCCTCTCCTTTCCCTCATCACAATAACCA
Source organism: Centrapalus pauciflorus (assembly GCA_020465985.1). Lineage (NCBI taxonomy): Eukaryota > Viridiplantae > Streptophyta > Magnoliopsida > Asterales > Asteraceae > Centrapalus > Centrapalus pauciflorus. Next base: position 1,065,092 of record JAANYP010008403.1, read on the forward strand.
AGAAGAGATATTAGGTTTGGATGCATTTGACCTGAGAGCAACTGAATCTCTGTCAAAAACTCTTTTAATCCCTGTCCGAGATTCTCATTTAACCGCTTTACTGCAACCGTGGTATGTTTTCCAGACACGAGGAGCACTCCTTTGTACACTCGACCATATCCACCTCTTCCGATGCATTCTTCAAAGTCTTTGGTTGCTATTTCTATATCTTTCAATGGTATGTACAGGTGCTTCGACTCTTTCAGTTGTGACATTTTCTTGATATATCAATATAAGCAACTGAAGCTTTTAGAAGGCAGAAACATAATGTTTTGAAAATTGAAACCAGACTTATTACCGCTTTGCAAGGACCGGTCAAATCAAAACTGGGAATAGATGATATCGGCGGTTGGTGTGACGTTCAGAAAACAGAGATAAATTAAAGGGGAATATGTTGCCCCTTCATCGTCGTTACTTAATGATCAAACCAATGAATGCTTTTTCAGGAAAGAGAAATAGAGAAAGACGAAGCTATTGTCTCTCTCACAGCCCCTCAACGTCGTCTGGCCAATGGTCAACTTTCGCCATGTGCGTGCATAACTTGTGGTTGCTTCATCTTGCTAATGTATTTCAGCTTTGAACTAACCATGGTTAAGTTACTAAACTTTCGTTTTTAAACTAATTTAGTCTGTCTTAACATATATATTTGATTTATATGAAAGGTTACCAAAAAAAGTAAAATGTTTTTCTACCCAATTAAATATTGGAGTAAATCCATAATATTTTTTCTTATTTTAATAATAAACTTTCTAAATGTTTTATTTTACCGGCTATAGTGGCGGACCTAGACACTAAAGGAACCGTTGCGTAATTTTCGTCTCATTCACCGTTCAAATTTTCAAAATCATTGTCTTGGTCAAGTTGGGCCAAGCCAACAATCAACCAGAAAATTACAAATACACAATTAATTAAATCCTAGATTCAAATATTCAAGCAAATAACTGATGCCGAAGGGTGAAGTCATGAAGAAATCCGATTTCTTTTTATTTTCTGCTTCACTCAATCGCTATTGTCGCTGTTTGTTCTTTCTCTTCTCTTTTATGTGTTGTCCAGGATCTCTTGTTTTTATTTTTTATTTTTACAATCTGTCCAATTATTGGTATTGACCTTTAATTTGAGCTAAAAATGTCATTGGTTTTGGTTTAAATTTGGGCTAAAATTATTAGCATTTATTTGTTATTTTATTTCTATTACTTATTTAACTATTTAGGCATTGAATTATTAGTTTTTCTTGTTTCATTTGAGGTATATAATTTTTTAATCAAGTTGCACTCTTAAACGTTTTATTTATTTGAATAGTATAAGTTGCACGTACAATTAATTTTTCATCAGTTGCATATGTAAAATTTTAAAAAAAGGTTACACTACGAAGTGAGGTTATTGGGAAATGGACCGTTACACAGGCTATCCCTACCTTCTCCATATGTCCGCCCTTTACCGGCTAATCTGGTAGCCAGTAAAAACATATACTTTTAAATAAGATAAAAATAGTTTAAAAACTTAACTAAATAATCGAAAAAAGAAATTTAGGGACTTAGTTGTGAACAAGATAAGTTGATAGAGGTTTTTTCAGTATTAAACTTAAACTTTACTTACAAGTACAAAATTAAATAAATAATCAACATGCACATATCATAATATTTCAAAGTATGAACTTATCAAAATTAACGTATAGATTAACAGCTACACAAAATCGTTGAAGTTAGTATTAATAAACTACTTTTCATATAATATATGACCACTTGATTACCAAGTCAAATTAGTGTATGGGAAGTACTCACCTCGAAACTTCTTTGGGATTGCCACATCATCCATCATTAAAAAGAAATCCAATCATATAAGTTTAATGAATTCTATTTATTGTTTGAGTTTATTATGAAAAAAATCAATATGTTTTCACGTTTTTTTGCGTTTTCATCCATAAAAAACCTCAAGTTATTCTTTTCTTATTGGTTTAGTGAAATTTTGGACATTAAACCCTGGTTATAATTTGTGAACCGGGTTTTAAAAACCTGAAAAACCGGGTTCTAATGTCCAAATTTCACTAAATCAATAAGATTAGAATAACATGAGAATTTTTATGAAAAAAAATAACATGGAGGGACGAAAACGCAAAAAACATAAAACATGTTGGTTTTTTCATAATAAACCCTTATTGTTTTATAAAACTTATTTGGTTAAGTTGGGTCATTCTCTACATGATCCTCTTTCTGAGGTTTTCTCACAGGAGGTTTTATTTTGTTGTTTGCACTTTGTATTATGTTTGGTAGTGTTTTATTTCGTGGTTTGCATTTTGTATTTGTTTCTAGCTTCTTGTTAGAACTTTTTAAATATATTTTGTCTTTACTGCTGTTCAAAAAAAATTGTTGTATATTTAAAAAATGTCAAAATATTATAAACTAATAATAGATATTGGAAAAGCTTATTAATGATTGTCAAAATTATAGTTAAAAAATATTCACACATTCATAATTTTTTTATTTTTCCATAAAAAAAACATAAATGGATCTGTCATACATTGATTATGTCTTTTTATATAATCTGTAGATTGAATTCTCATTATATTGACTTCTTTAAATAAAAATTGTCATTCTATATTGATTCAAAAAGATTTACAATTATAACAATTATAATGCTTGTGTAATTTTCCTAAAACAATATCAAAAAAGGACTATCATATAGAAAAACCCATTTTATTAATATCATATGGGTTGATCGTAACACAACTTGCTAATAAAAAAATTTCGGATATTAATCTTATTTGTTTCGTAGTATAAATTTTTATAATTTTTGTTTGTGCAACCGGTCGTTTTTGAACGTACAACTATTCTTTTTTAATATTATAACATTAATTTATTAAAATAATTTAGTAAAAAACTTTTATAATCTTCAATCAAATAAATAAATTTGTAGTATCATTATTTATAGTTTAATGTCACAAATATAAAATAATGAATTAATAATATAAATCCCAATTAAATACCTAATAAGTCTTTATTATTTATAACTTTGGTTCATTTCACCAAACCTAACATCATTATTCTTATTTAATCCCAAATATTATGAAATTTCATTTAATATAATCGGTTGTTAACTCGACCCGACCAATCTTATTGTGAGAAGTGTTAATTGGATTAGAGATATAACAGATTATAAGTAACTAATCTGTTAGTTAGTTACTTAGTTGATGGTTGGTTGGTTAGTTAACATCCCTAAGCCTATAAATATATGGGTCTACTTAGTGTAAGAGACACACTCCTCAATAGAAGATAGAAGATCTGAGAGAAAGAGAGAGACTATCAAGAGGTCTAGTGAGATCATCACCACCAGCCGTGGCTGGTGGTGGCCACCATCATCAGTGGTACTGGTGGTGGAATGTGGAGAGCACAAAGAGAGATCAATGGATAGTGATTCCATTATCTTAGCTTATTAATTCTTGTTCTTGTATTCTTTTCTTTGAAATGTAAATGTAGATAATCTTTAGATGAATAAAGATAGTTTTCTACATACATGATCTCTTGATTTCTTGATGAAAGCTGTGTATAATTCTCTACAAGTGGTATCAGAGCCAGGTTGCACATGGTTGCAATCTGGTATTCTCTCTGTCAGCTAGTAGTCTCAGTTATGTGTGTGGACCTTGTGGTGTGTTCGATGAACTGCTCCCGAGAATGAAGTCAGAAGTTGCCCTGTCTCCTGTTTTCATCAGAAGTGATTCTGATTTTGGGATGATATTAGAGATCAACAATAGCTGCACAATCCTCTATGATCAATGGTGGAAATCAGTCGAAGATGAACAAGAGGTTTCAGTTGGTTCGATTGGTGAGAAATTTGATTCAAGATGATCCAGATTTCAATAAACTGAGAACCATGACTAAGGAGATCGATCAAGTGAGTTCATGATTTAATCAAGAATCAACCAGAGAGGTTCAAGAAAACGGAGGCCAATGGATCGATTGAATTTGGAGGCCAACCCTTGGTACTGATCTAAGAGTGGAGATGGTAGAACATCCAGTTGGGATTAATCTCATTTTTTGGTCAGCGGTGGAAATCAATTTCAGTAATCGATTCAAATGAGCAGATGTGTTGATCGTGGGGCTGATGATCAGAAATCAAAATTTAAGGCTGCCGTTAGAGATGTTGATTATAGTTCAATCAGATGATTGATGGCTACCATTAAAGATCACACAATTGATCAAGACGTCTACTGGAAGGAAGGTGGATGTCATGGAAGAATATCTGTGTTACGTGAATATTAGGGTGGATGCATGTGGCCACCAAGATTCAATCAAAACAAGATGGTAGCAAATCAATCAGTCTCAAAGACCACAAACCACAGGTGTGATCAAGAGCGCCCTCCAAGTGTTTGATAAAAGTTCTTCACAAAATTAAAGCACACTGATGTGGACTGAAAAGGTGGTTCTTAAGGCCAAAACAACAGCAAAGTAAAGACTATTTAGAGGTCTTTGAAGATGACCTTAAATAAGGAAGAGGGTCGGTTTTCAAATGTTATCTGGAGGAGTGTCGATTGGTTAAAATTATGACAATGGCTTCGAAGGGAACTCTGTTGGAGTTTGTAGCAGGCTGTCATTATGGAGATCACAACAAATCAGTGTTGTGAAGTCAGATTTATGGCGCGATCTGAGGATTCAAGCATCTCACTCAAGTTCTTGGTTCATCATTCAAATGCAGATGTTGTCAGCATTGGTTATGGAAACTGGGTGAAGAATTTGATGAAATGAAGTAGGCAGACTTCATTGAAGAGAGAATGGTTTTCTTGAATGGTTTGAGCTGGTTCATTAATCAAGACTGAGATACATATGAATGATTCAAAGGTAACCATAAAGTAAGTATTGTTGCTGTCTGAATATGATTTATAATTCATGATAGGCATAACATGAATGATGGAATCATAATCTTGAATCTGTTAACAAAGTCAAAAGGCATCTTTAAAGAGCATGTCATGATGTGAATATTGGTGAAGGAAAAGTAGCAGATTAATTGTAAAAGTGGCAAGGCAGCAATATAGGCAGACTTGAAGACAAAAGTGCAGGTGAGTGGGCTTGTCAAAGTCAGAAGTGTGCACTTAAAATAATCAATCAAGTTGGGTAACTCTGGATACGAAATCTCAGTTTAAAGTGAGATTTACTGAGGTGGAGTCTCCTGGACAGTGATACATGCTGTGACTTTGGTTTGATTTTAAGAGGTAACTCTAGTCTTGTTCTTATGGGTGTGCGAGTTTGAAGTGTGTGCACTTCATAGACTCAAGAATGCCCATGTTTTGGACATGGACTAGAATGGTTGATCATGGGTCCCATGGAAACGTTACCTAAATGAATTTTAAGGCTGCAAATCTAGTGGTCAGAATGGTTATGTCTTGGATTAAAGAGTAGCAGCAGAAAAAGGGCTTGTTATAGCAAGGCAAATCAGGATGGATTTGGGCTTGAGGTGGAGTCACTTCTTTGAAGTGGTGCATTGCAGATGAGAGGATCAAGATGATGGCAGTGTTACAAGGGAGCAGATAGGCAAGAGTTTAATAGTTTAAGGTGTGATCCGGATAGCATCTTAGAGGAAGATTAAACTGGGGAAGTCTAGCTTCAAGTGTGGTAGCTTTTAAGGCCAGGATTCCTTGATCATTGGTAATGCAAAGTAAACCCATTTTGAGTTGTGGCACGGTGAAAGGGTCCTAATAGATTAGTGGATCGAAGGTGTACAACGTTAAATGAGAGGGGTTGTATGAGTAGCTACTAGGATAACAAAAGCTCACATGTAAAGCATGCCTAGTAACTAGATGGTGTCTAGTTGGGAGTGACTTAAGATTACTCAAGGAGGCTAGGGTGTGTTGTGATTGGGTTAGCAAGTAGTGAAGATCACTCATGGATTTGAGTGGGGGCTGCAATGTTACATGAAGTGGAGATGGGTATGTGAGTTAGTTGGGAAGCCATGGTGGTGTTTCTGAGATCAACTATGGGAGCCTATCTTGGGGTAAATTCTTCATGATGATGCAGCTGCTGTTTAACAGAATAGATGAGAGTCTGTTGATTCAAATCGATATGGGTTTGAAGAGCCTGCTGAAGGCCAGTCTTCACAGCGACAATGTGTGATTACAATGGTTGATGTCAAGGAAGCTAGGGTGTCAAGACAAGGGAACAAATAGTCAGCCTTGTGGGATAGAGAAGTAGCTGTGAGGATCTAAAGTATGTTGTGGTGTGAGGTAGAATTTGTGGCATCTCAGAGTGTTCTCTCAAATTTTGCTGTGGTTGTTTTTCATAATGATCAGGTGAGGAGGTGAAATTTAGGTGAAATTTTTCGTTGAGATGGAGCATTTTGAAGGCTGCAATTTGTCAAATGTAAACTCTGGTGTCTGTAGTATTGTTGGTCCATGTTCAAGTTCACAAAATGCAAATATGGTAAAAAGAGCCAAAGTCAATGGGAGTAAGGTGGTCAGACGTGATCATTGGAAAGTTAGAAGTGGACGGACTTAAAGCTTAAAATCTCATAAGTTTCTTGGTTTTAAAAGGAGTATTGGGTATTTGTGAATAAGCTGATGGAAAAGGTATGGATACTACTTGTGCACAGGGCATTTATGGTAGCTTTAAGTCAATTTGGCATCAAGTTTGAGGATTAATAAAGCTGCAGAAAAGTAAAAGGTAATGGACAGATTTATGTTTTGTCACTATCAAAGCTATGCACATGCGTGTAACAAGAAAATAAAAGGGCAATTGGACAGGCTGCGAACTAAAGCTGTGGACAAATGTGGCTGTGGTTTTTTTTACTCAAAAGGACAAAAGTAGGCTGGATATTGTGGATGTCAAAGGAGGAAACTCAACCAATTAAAGTAATCCAATTAAGGTGGAGATTGTGAGAAGTGTTAATTGGATTAGAGATATAACAGATTATAAGTAACTAATCTGTTAGTTAGTTACTTAGTTGATGGTTGGTTGGTTAGTTAACATCCCTAAGCCTATAAATATATGGGTCTACTTAGTGTAAGAGACACACTCCTCAATAGAAGATAGAAGATCTGAGAGAAAGAGAGAGACTATCAAGAGGTCTAGTGAGATCATCACCACCAGCCGTGGCTGGTGGTGGCCACCATCATCAGTGGTACTGGTGGTGGAATGTGGAGAGCACAAAGAGAGATCAATGGATAGTGATTCCATTATCTTAGCTCATTAATTCTTGTTCTTGTATTCTTTTCTTTGAAATGTAAATGTAGATAATCTTTAGATGAATAAAGATAGTTTTCTACATACATGATCTCTTGATTTCTTGATGAAAGCTGTGTATAATTCTCTACACTTATAATTAAAGTTATAAAATCGAAAGCACAACTCAAATTTGTGCCACCAACGACAGAAAATCGTGAGTCCGCCACTGTATTTTTATATCATGTTTTTCAATATCATGATTCATATCGTTTGAATACATCACCTATTCAAGTTTAATATTAATATTTTAATTATTATTATACAAATTTATAATAATATGTTATGAGTATATATATTTTTAAACAATGAACAATTTTTTTTATCCCATGTATTACGGTAGGTTCATAAACTGATTTTGTACTTGAAGAAATTTATAATTACTAGCCAATTGAAAGATAATTTAATTTTCAGTATTTCTCAACCAACTAAAAGGGGTTTAAAAGCCCTTATATTAGTATTCTATGCAAAGAGAGGTAATTTGTACACAATATTTTTTCTTCATACACAATAATTTCATATAAATAGACTATTTTACCCTTACTTTAATGGGGTAAAATGTGAAGTTGATAAAAGTGATATTAAGGATAGAATAGTATAATTTTATGTGGAATTGTTGTGCATAGAAAAAAAGGATAAAAGTACACAAAAACAAGAACACGCGCATTAATGACGCGTGCAAAACACACCTCAGGTTTTAATGTCTAAATGAACCCAAAGTATAAATTACACAACTGGCAGTGTACCAATCGTGTGCAATATAGCTTGAAGAATCACCCAGGATTTATCGAACTCAGGGAACGGAATAAAGAAAGGAGACTCCAATACTACAACCTAAACCAATATTTAGCTATTTCAGAATTTGTGAAGAAATTATCAACTAGAGACAATAATTAAAATTAATTATCTGAATAACTAATGCAAACTAAGTAACACGTGAATAAAAAGTTAAACTAATTTTTTTTGGTTTTTTTTTTCGAAATAATTAAAAACTAAATCTAGCAAACACAACTTAAACTAAACTAACGAACGCACCACAAAAGGACAACTATATAATACGAACCAACTAACAAAAGCAAAGTCAACTTAGAAATAACTTAAGCAAGTAAAGAATGATATGGAATTTTACGAAACTCTTATATTACGAAAACGTCACCCACTTGGAATTTAAAAACTATAATTAATTGGCGGCGGTCTGAATTGATCGATTAAAGATAAATCGGTTAATAACCAATTATAAATATTCACCTAAGCCCGGAATTATGGATTAATCTACCGAATATTAGATTTCTCCAATTAAAGATTAAATCATGACAAAACACGTGAAAACAATAAAGTTAATTGAATTGAATTCCAGTATTAACCAACAATCTTATTATCGCAAAAAGATGCTAAAAACTATCAATTAATACCGAGAATTCAACCAACCAACTTTATTTATTTGGAAATCAAGCTTTACGGATTATTAGTTTTATTATCGCAACACAATGCCTAAAAACTAAGAAACACGCAAAGTTCTAGATCAATAATTCATCACAAAATCATTATCGCAACACAATGCCTAGAAAATATAATCAATTATCAATTTTTCATCCAAAGTTTCAATTTTTATTAAAAACGCAGATTCAACCAATAATTATTTTCTCAAAACAATGCTAAACGATTGATAAAAATCTGATTTTTAACAAAAATATATGAAGAACATCGAAAATCTAGTAAATATAATCCATAAACCGTCAATCAATCCAAAACCATGCCAATTAATACATAGAATTCATCATCCCAAGCGGGTGAACAAGAAAACTACTCACGATCCATAATAAAAACAGAAAATAAACAAAACTTAATAGCATTCATTATGAAATACGAAAGAAAAAGGGACGAATGTACCGAAATCTTGCAAAAAGTGACGAAAACCAACGATTACCGCTAACCGAATGCTTCAATCCACGCGAATATCAATCCCGAATGATTAATCAACTAAAACTACCTTAAACCTACTTGAATATGGGAAGAAAAACTGTAAAAAATCGTAAAACTATGCTGGAAATCGAGTAAAATCAGTTCTGTTCTTCGTTCTGGCCGAATCTGTTCTGTATATAAGGATTCTGCGCCGCCTACGACCGTAGGCCTTAAGCTCCACGGTCGTAGGCCATGTTGACTTGGTCAAACCTGTGCCCTAGGCCTTAAGCTCCACGGTCGTAGGCCATGTTGACTTGGTCAAACCTGTGCCCTAGCCCACGGTAATGCTCCTTGTACCTCCTATGGTCGTAGGCTTCCCCCTTCTACGGTCGTAGGCTCCAAAAATTCACCAATTTCGCTTCTTTTCTTCTAGAAAATCCACGAGAACTCGTCGGGGCTTCAAAGTTTGTTGGTTTTTCTTCGATGTTCATTCCTTCGTCGATAAAACCTCTTTTGTCCTATGAATCATAAAAATGAATGAATTAGATATCTATTTCACGTATTTCGAGAGAAAAACCGACCAAATTGCAAGGGAAATGATGCCAAAAATATGTATAAATATGACCATACCAAAATACCCCACACTTGAACTTTGCTTGTCCTCAAGCAAACTACTGCATAAATGTCTTTACTCAGGCCTCAATTCAAAATAAACTCTCTAGAAACATGCAAGACTCAATAGCATTAAAGATCCATAGACTATGAATTTGAAGCCAGTGCAAGAAACAATGAGACCACAAGATGCAAAAAAAAAAAATTGCAATGTCAACCACTTCCCACTTCATTACATGACATAGCACCTCACAATTTTCACTCATCACTCATGTGTATAGGCTCGTACATTTTCCAAATTCCGCTCAATGCCAGACATGTTAAAAGAATATCAGCATATGTTTGAGAGTAAATCACACCGCCATCACTTAATGTTTGAAATAAAGCACATAAAGGTCTTAATGGGCTGTAACGAGGCTAGGCTAAGGAAATGGGGAATATATGGCCAAAGTGGGGTTAAAAGATTGGGATCGAAGATCAAGCATCAAGCTATAGAAACGAGTAACGAGCATGAGACCAAACTCAGAAAATTACACCAATAAACTCGCTTGATTTTTCACATCTAATAGCAGCTCAGAAGGACAACATTTCATTTCACTTTCTTATTCCAATTTTTTCTCTTTTCTTTTTTTTTTTTTCTTCTTTTTTTTCTTTTTTCTTTCTTTTTTTTTCTATATAGCGTTGAATTTCCAGACATCGATTGTATGCAATCTGTACCCAAAAAGAACTTTCTAAACCACACTAGCATCGCCGCGGTACAACACTAGAAAAGCAAGGAAGAACACAAAAGTAGAGAATTACACGTGACTCGAATGCTATCAAAACAAGGCATAAACATCAAGGCTCAAGGAGGATAAACTAACTAACAAATGAATGATCCAAGATAAATCCCTAAAGCTTGCTACTGAATCACGATCCCAATTCCGGTCAAACGATAGGCAAAAGGATTATTTGGATGATAATGTGGGTTGTCACCGAAATGAAAGTCAAGGCTCAAATGGGGAAACTATGGGAAATAATGCAGGTAAGGGTGTCATTTGGGAAAAAGGGTGTCCTAACTGTGCCTTTATATAAGTGCTAGATTCTCAAACGATGTGATCTTGGCATGCATTTGACAAACAAGTTCTACCTTAATCCAATTAACACCGACAAATTCACACCGAAAGAAATAATGAGCATTAAATATGAATGCTAGATGGGCTCAAATTCTCACGAAACGAATGTACAGGGTTATTTGTGCTTAATCATGGAATTTCAGTCAAGAAGCGTGACATGCACATCAACATCCTGTTACCACAAAATAATCTCAAAGTCACTTGCTCAGCTTCGCATGCATAGAAAATAGAACAATACTGCAAAAGAGTCCAACATGCCAAAAATAGAGAATAAATTTTGAAAATCAGCCCAATTTTAGACAAAAATGTTGCGACTTTTACTTAAGTACATGCAAATCTCAAAATCAACATTTTTATACCCCTACCCCACACTTAAATCTGACAGTGTCCTCACTGTCATGAACAGTTCAAGATAGCATGAAATAATGGAGGTAATCAATTGGAACAGAAAAAACTCCCCTGATACACTTAAGCATGCCCATGTCTGAATGATGAGGCTGAACTGACTGCTAGTGAGCATCTCTACCATGGCCCGTCATGACAAGACATCTATCAACAGCTGTCCAAGACTGATAACACTCTAACACACATACATTTGTCTAAACACGCATCAAGCACATCACTCACACTCATATCAAACTATGTGATATCAAATACACTACCCCACACTCATTTCAAACATACATGATCATATGACACATTAGCACACCAAAATATTCTCAAGACAACGACACCCCTTTTACATAAATAAAACATAATACGTGACACCATGAGCATGCAAGGACTAGAACATAAATACCTAAATATAAATCTACGAAAATAAACAAAGAAAACATGGAAACACACCAAACTATTAGAACTCAAAAACACACCATCTATGAAATTAAAAAACAAGCACACCACACACAAAGCAATAAAAAAATTAAATAAATAAACTATATAAGATAAAATAAAATAAAATAAAATAAAATAAACTAGAAATTAGAACAAGCAAACATGCTTTCAAAACAAGACCACTAGCATCAATCATGCAATCCTAAGACACATACGCAATGCATGGGCTACTTATTAAAGCATATAACTTTCAAAATTTAAATTAACAGCGCAACACATCAAGCAAAACAAATTAAACATAAAATGAAAACTTAATATACAAATGAAAGTATCTACGGGTTGCCTCCCGAAAGCGCTTGTTTTGACGAGTCTCTAGCTTGACTCGTCCACATGGCCCTTAGATTGATAAAACATACCTGGGAAACGAGCTCGCAAACCTTTCATACCTACTAAAGCAATGTACTCACCAACCGGATCCTCATGATCAAAATTAAGCTTCGGAAATTGACAAGTTGGTTTTGTTGTGATCTTCTCCACCTTCTTCTTTCGCTTTCTTGGCTTCTTCGATTTCCCTTTCCTCTTTACCAAGCTTGAAGGTATCTGTCCATCACAAACAACAATGGAATCAGATTCAAGAATATCAAGCTTATCATGATCAATATGAGAAGGAGTAGATGGTGATGGTGCTTCAAACAAAGCAAAAATATCCTCATCGGTTGGGATGTCATTCTCATCAATGTGCATCTGCCAATCTACTCCAAGCAAGCAAGCAATCTCTCGCAAATCTCTATCAGCATCAAACTCGTTCGTGGTATGAACACCCTGCATAGGATCTAACTCAACACATGGTGCATAAGTAGATATGGAGAAAAGTGAGTCAGGCAGAAATGGATATAACGGATTAGCTTTCGCCATACGGAATGTAATATCCTCATCTCTCACTCTAATAGTCAACTCCATAGACAGGACATCTATCAATGCTCTAGCAGATGTAAGAAAGGGTCTACCCAAAATGAGGGGATTGCCACTCGAGCTATCCATGTCTAGCACCACTAAATCAACAACAAACTCAAATCTATCAACCTTCAATCTAACTCCCTCACAAATCCCTACAGGCCGTCTCAAGGAACTATCAGCTAGCTGCACGGCTACCAAAGAAGGCTTAAGAGGTCCCAAATCAAGCTGTTGGAAAATATCATGAGCAATAACATTGATGCTAGAGCCTAGATCGGCTAAAGCATTGCTGAATACAGCCCCCTTTACAGAACACGGGATAGTGAAACTACTAGAGTCGGCCTTACCTTGGATGTATAAAGGAGGAGGGACATATGCGGTACTTCCTGAAGCGTTCAGATGCATCTCGTCCATTAAAGCCTCCAGTTCCTTCTTCAATGGGGGAGAAGAGGAAGAAGTAGAAGAAGGAACATCCTCGGGGTGCTCATCATCATGTACAGTAATGACATTGACTTGAGCAGGACCCTTGTCTTTCAGATTACCTCTTGGATTGGGCTCAGTGTTGCTAGGAAGTTCACCAGCATTCCTAACATTCCTCGATTGTGCTAGCTGTCCCACTTGTGTTTCAAGGGCCTGAATAGCAGCCTGCTGATTTCTAGACAACGCCTCTTGATTAGCAATAAACTTCATCATCATCTCCTCGAGGTTTGACTTTGTAGGTTGCACGGGCTGAGACTGATGATTCTGATTAGGGAAGTGGGCATTATGGAACTGATTGGGATTAGAATTAAATTGTGAGAAAGAAGAAGATTGTCCCTGATGATATCCATGGTTATACCCTTGCTGAGGGTTAAATTAGGGTCTCTGCATCACCTGAGGACGAGGATGAGCGAATCCAGGAGGTGGTTGGTTCTGAGCTCGAGAAAAATTCGGAGTAGGTTGGGCATATCTAGCCATGCCTCCACCATAATCTCCTGACGAGTAATATACCTGCTCCGGATTTGGGTAAGGAAAACTAGCTTGGCACTCATAGCCGGAATGTGGTCCACCACAGTGCTCACATCCGTGTTGTACTGCGTGTACAGCAACTTGGGATGACTGTGGCTGACTAGTCTGCGTGAGGAGCTCAATCTTAGCTGTGAGGGCAGCTATAGCAGCAGCTTGCTTTGAATTAGAAGCTCCCCACCCAAAATATTCACTAGGTGTCTGAGTTTGGCTTAAAACCAGGTCATCAATTATGTCAAAAGCCTCTTCTGGTGTCCTCTTATACACTGACCCGTTACAAGCTGAGTCGATCAGTGAGTGATACATGGGGTGAACATTCTCATAGAATACCTTGACACGGTGATTAAGTGTCATGTTATGATTTGGGCATTTCATGATGGATTCCTTATATCTCTCCCATGCATCATACAAAGACTCATCAGGTTTCTGCTTAAATGAGAGAATGTCACTCATAAGCTTAGTAGTCCAAGAAGGAGGGCAGAACTTGAGGAGAAACTTTGATTCCATATCGTCCCAAGTACGAATTGAGTTTGAGGGAAGGGACTCATACCACATCATGGCACGTCCTGAAAGAGAGTAAGGAAAAAGCATCAGACGAATTACCTCCCTTGGAACTTGATTTGCTTTATACCCACCGCATGCTTTCCTGAATTTCTTCAGGTGGGAATATGGATCCTCAGAGGATAGACCGCAGAACTGCGCGTTATTCTGAACTAAAGCGATCAGACTCGACTTTAGCTCAAAGTTAACGGCATCGAACCCTGGAATAACTATTGCACCTTCCGAGTCATCGGTGACTAGTTGGTTGAGTTCAAGCATTGTCCTTCGGTCTCCCATTGTGAAAGAGGAAGGCTCAGAAGAAGACGAAGAATCAGAAGATGAAGACGGCGAAGAAGGTGAAGGACTAGAAATCGGAGGTAACTGGACACAAATGTTTACGTGACCTTCCTCCACCGGATGAGGAACAGTATGGTCAGTAGAATCAGATAAACTAGACAGTCCCTCAACTAAAGGGTGCGATTGTTCACGACGACGGTTACGGAATGCTCGCTCAGGTTCGGAGTATGGGCTGACGATATTAGAATTACGACGACTCATACACCGAACACCCTTTAAAGAAAAGTGAAGATAGACAGAAAATTTAACTTTTCAGGGGGATTGCCCCTAAAAAGGATCAACTAAACTACCGGCGTTGGTTGTTTCTTAAAGCTCACACCGTTCCCGGGCAACGGCGCCAAAAACTTGACGCGTGCAAAACACACCTTAGGTTTTAATGTCTAAATGAACCCAAAGTATAAATTACACAACTGGCAGTGTACCAATCGTGTGCAATATATCTTGAAGAATCACCCAGGATTTATCGAACTCAGGGAACGGAATAAAGAAAGGAGACTCCAATACTACAACCTAAACCAATATTTAGCTATTTCGGAATTTGTGAAGAAATTATCAACTAGAGACAATAATTAAAATTAATTATCTGAATAACTAATGCAAACTAAGTAACACGTGAATAAAAAGTTAAACTAATTTTTTTTGGTTTTTTTTTTCGAAATAATTAAAAACTAAATCTAGCAAACACAACTTAAACTAAACTAACGAACGCACCACAAAAGGACAACTATATAATACGAACCAACTAACAAAAGCAAAGTCAACTTAGAAATAACTTAAGCAAGTAAAGAATGATATGGAATTTTACGAAACTCTTATATTACGAAAACGTCACCCACTTGGAATTTAAAAACTATAATTAATTGGCGGCGGTCTGAATTGATCGATTAAAGATAAATCGGTTAATAACCAATTATAAATATTCACCTAAGCCCGGAATTATGGATTAATCTACCGAATATTAGATTTCTCCAATTAAAGATTAAATCATGACAAAACACGTGAAAACAATAAAGTTAATTGAATTGAATTCCAGTATTAACCAACAATCTTATTATCGCAAAAAGATGCTAAAAACTATCAATTAATACCGAGAATTCAACCAACCAACTTTATTTATTTGGAAATCAAGCTTTACGGATTATTAGTTTTATTATCGCAACACAATGCCTAAAAACTAAGAAACACGCAAAGTTCTAGATCAATAATTCATATCAAAATCATTATCGCAACACAATGCCTAGAAAATATAATCAATTATCAATTTTTCATCCAAAGTTTCAATTTTTATTAAAAACGCAGATTCAACCAATAATTATTTTCGCAAAACAATGCTAAACGATTGATAAAAATCTGATTTTTAACAAAAATATATGAAGAACATCTAAAATCTAGTAAATATAATCCATAAACCGTCAATCAATCCAAAACCATGCCAATTAATACATAGAATTCATCATCCCAAGCGGGTGAACAAGAAAACTACTCACGATCCATAATAAAAATAGAAAATAAACAAAACTTAATAGCATTCATTATGAAATACGAAAGAAAAAGGGACGAATGTACCGAAATCTTGCAAAAAGTGACGAAAACCAACGATTACCGCTAACCGAATGCTTCAATCCACGCGAATATCAATCCCGAATGATTAATCAACTAAAACTACCTTAAACCTACTTGAATATGGGAAGAAAAACTGTAAAAATTCGTAAAACTATGCTGGAAATCGAGTAAAATCAGTTCTGTTCTTCGTTCTGGCCGAATCTGTTCTGTATATAAGGATTCTGCGCCGCCTACGACCGTAGGCCTTAAGCTCCACGGTCGTAGGCCATGTTGACTTGGTCAAACCTGTGCCCTAGCCCACGGTAATGCTCCTTGTACCTCCTATGGTCGTAGGCTTCCCCCTTCTACGGTCGTAGGCTCCAAAAATTCACCAATTTCGCTTCTTTTCTTCTAGAAAATCCACGAGAACTCGTCGGGGCTTCAAAGTTTGTTGGTTTTTCTTCGATGTTCATTCCTTCGTCAATAAAACCTCTTTTGTCCTATGAATCATAAAAATGAATGAATTAGATATCTATTTCACGTATTTCGAGAGAAAACCGACCAAATTGCAAGGGAAATGATGCCAAAAATATGTATAAATATGACCATATCAATTAACTACATATATATGGTTTGGAATCATCATCTGAGGACCACTCTCTGCTCTATGCTAGTTGTTTTCTACCTATCATGCTGAGATTGCTCGCCCGAGATGTGTTACTATACCATTAACTTGAACACTATGTTTTATCCATCACATCAACTTAGCATAAAGTTTAACTAAAATTTCATTGTGAAAACGATAATCATATAACAATTATACTTCAAAAACACATATGAAAATAAGAATTATATGTTATTACGAAATAGGTATTAATTCTATGTCATTTGAATAGCAACACGAGACTTGAGGAATATATGAAAAATAGATAAATCTGAAAGGGCACCATTGGTAATATTATATATGTTGGGTGGTGGAATATTATATTTAAACTACTACACATCTATTTATCTATGTTATTAAATGAATAACTAAATAGCAGTCACGTGTTCACTTCTCATTTAATTTGTAAACTTCCTTTTGCCACATATAAATTGTCAAAATCTAATTTAAATTCAATTCATTCTATTTTAATCTAATCTAACTAGTTAAATAAATAAACTAACTCAATTATAATAAAGTGAATTGTTTATAATTATTTTATACATTTCTATGAATATTTATAAATTAAATATGTTTATATCACCCATGTAATGGATTAGTATATAAACTAGTTAGATATATAGTAGATTATATAAACAAAGTACATGCAACAATATAAAGTTAAGCTAAATGTTCATAGTATTATATTATTTAAATGTCATTTTGTTTTAAAAAATCTTCAATAGCATAATTGCAAGTAAACTTTAATTTTTACATACTAAAATTAACCATATTTAAAAACATTTAATTAAATTTACAACTAATAACATAATAAAGGACACACGTTAGCAAAACTTATATTCAAATAGTGTTTTCTAAAAGATTTTTTTGATGCATGTTAATATAGTCAAGCCGTGAATAGTATTTATTTTATCCTTTCTTATCCATGTTAGTAGAATTCATTATAAATAATGTTATGTTACAAATAAAGAGCTTCATTTTAGCAATACTCGTTTAAAAAATAAGCTAATAAATATGAGAGTTTGATGAACGTATAAAAATATTATGAAAGAATGAAGAATTTATTAATTCTAATGAGAAATAGAACTATATATTCACTTTTTTTAGTTCTTTAATTGATATAATATAAGAGGTAATTAAAAATATGATCAACTTGTTTTATGTCATAATTACCCCCCTTGAATGATCATAAGACGATAACTGGTAGCACATGAAATAAACCACATATCATAACATATTTGATGGCCATGGTACGTCTTCTGCACAAAAGTACGCGCATACCATGTGTGGAAAAAGCCACGTATCGGGGACTTTGCTGCACTGCACATTTTCATCATGGCTAACACACAAAACACAAGTAAATTGCTTTTTCAGATTGCAATAAAACATTAAAGTTTCATATAAGATTCAATTCAACATCAATACAATGCATAAACCACTTAGCAATTCATGCAAGTAATCATCTGGGTCCTCAAAACCACAACTAGCACCACTTTGGATTCCAACAGCTTCATGCTTATGCTACACAAAATTTAAATAAAAGTTCATGTATAAAACATATACACGTATAAGTGATATTTATAAGTTATAGATCGACCTCAGCTCGTATAAAGAATAAGTATAATAAGGCTAAAACAATTAAAAATGCTTGTACGAAAGGAGTACATGTTCGGCCGTAGAGTTTGCCATGACCATGGGTTTGAAAAATGCAAGGCCATACCATACATAAAACAATCTGCCCAAATCACACATCTTTCATTGGCAATATAATGGATGTGGGCATCAGACCAACACGGCTCTTTCCAAAAATCACACATCTTTCCGTGGTGGTTCTGTTTTTCATGTGCACTTTCCAAAACATACCCTATATAACTATTTCAACTTATAGTACATACAAACCACATATACACTTCCTTCATCTTTGATTCCTTTTTACACAAATATATATATATATATATATATATATATATATATATATATATATATATATATATATATATATATATAGGGGTGGGTTCAATGGAGAACCTTATGCATCGAAGAACCTTGGAGAACCACAATGCATCGCTAGAAAAACTGAAATGCATCACGTAGAAATCGATGCATCACGCGGGAATTTGATACATCAAGTGGAAATAATGTAAAAAAAAGATGCATCACTTGAGAATTTGATGCATCACGTGGAAATAATGATGCATTCCGGGGGAATTGTAATGCATTTGTGGTGGTGCATGGAGGTTCTTCAAGGTTCTTCGATGCATGGAGGTTCTCCATTGAACTCACCTATATATATATATATATATATATATATATATATATATATATATATATATATATATATATATATATATATATATATATATATATAGTCAGGTTCAAAAAAGTACCTCTCGAAATCAAGTGCACCCGAAGGTACCAACCTTAAAAAACTTTTTTTAATTTTTTTTTCTTATAACCATGTTTAATTTACTGTTATACACATGATATATGAATTTCACATACATTCACTCTTTCTGTGTCCTTAAAAATTATGTGAATGCTCAATGCATATTTATGTGAATGGTCATCCATGTGAATGGTGTGAATGACCATTCACATGATTTTTTTTTTACCATTCACAAGATTTATGATGTTGTTTCTTTTGAAAAAAAGTCTTATAATGTTGTCTTGTGCATGTTTATTAAAAATAAATAAATGTGAATGATCATTCACATTAGGGTACGCTGGAATCTCATAGGTACGCTAATGAACCTGATTCTATATATATATATATATATATATATATATATATATATGATAAATTGTCAAGAAAGATAACATAAAATATCAATAATGACGATATTGTCAACTTTTTTATAGGTGAAAAAGATTATATAACTTAATTTTGACGAAAAGGGTATCAGAGCCAATTAAGACTGTAAGAATTGAATTTCATGATCTTTTATCGACAAAAAAAGTAACACGTTTTGCTATTTTCGATCTAAAGTTTTGAATTTATCTCCTCTCTTGACAAAATTTGAATTTAATGATCCTTTATCGACCAAAATTTTCACGTTATTGTTCTTGTCAAATCAATATTTTATGTTACTTTGGCAATTTGCCCTATTAAATATACTCAAAGTGATACCACAACACATTCATCCATTTCCATATTTCATTGACTAAATCTATCAAAGTTTTGAACTAAGATGACGTAAATCGGCTTTAGTCTAAAGTTTACTTAAATCATAAAGAACGTTTATCAACTCTTCTCAATACTTGAAGAACATAATCAAGAAAGTGATGAATACATACCTTAATCTTTGGCACATCTTAATGCTTTTCAATGTATTGCTTCAATCTCCTCCCAACCCTTTCAAGTCTGTAAATTTTTTTAAAGGAATTTGGTGATTAATCAATCTTTTCTTGAAGATCTGTTAATCTATATGACTATATATTATCGATCTACCATACGTTCTTGAGGCATACCACTATGCAAAGGGTAATTTAAAACCTAGATTATTCCAATCAATATGTTAAATGAAACCCAAAAAGTGGAAGGTAGGTTTCATTATATAGAGTGTAATATAAATAAAATATAGTACATTTACTTTGTGTTTGGTTTTGCGTTATAATAGAGATTATTAGATTGTTACGTTACAATAAGGTAAATAATTGGTTAAGTGTTTGGATTACATTCATTAATAAGTGATTATTTACCTTTAGAAATAATCCTACCACACTTTTTCATAATTTAAAAAATGTAGCTTATTTGCTTAATAAGTGAATATTTGGTTATTTTACAAGTTAAAACGCAAATCCAAACACTTAAAAACTGATCATTTGATAATTGTGATAGCAAACAGCAGAAGCTATACTAAACACTAAATTTCCGACAACCATATTTATTACAACTATTATCTGATTATTAATTTCCAAAACGCTGCAGCACTTTGTCAAACGCAAATCCAAATACCATTTTAAAGGAAAAATCATGCATGTAAATTAAGGTTAATCGGTAATTTTTTTTATTTACTAAAGAAAACAAACATATCTTTAATTTGAAGTAAATTAAGTCGGAACTACCAAACAACCCCTTACTACATTACTAAAATTATGATCACTCATTCAAGATATAGACGTTCGTGGTAGACGAGGTACCTATTATACCATGTTATTACATGAAATTTGCAACATAATTAATTGAAATCTTTAGTGAGTATAATTACCATAAGTTTTGAGGTAAAAATCTTAACCTTCCCTAGCACAAAAAATTAAGGCACAATCATATCATATATATATATATATATATATATATATATATATATATATATATATATATATATATATATATATATATATATATATATATATAAATTTTATAAAAGAAATGACATTTTTGTTTAGTGTTAAATACTTGAATGGATTCGTTAGTAGATGGTTAAACTTTGAACGAGTTTTTTAGTGATTACATTAAAAAGTAAACAAACGATTAGTGATCAGTATGTTTAAAGAAAGTGAAACAGTCATATATATAATAAATGGAAAAAATATTTTAAACAATTGAAATTGACATTTATGGTTCCAGTACTTAATATATTATTTCTTGGATTATTTAACAGGATCTGAATCTACCGCAATTCATATTTGTACCTAAAGCTCTCACAAAAGGAGACCGGCGGCATGGTCAAAGTATTTGATATTACCATGAATGTATCTTTACTTCCTTCGTTTTATTTGTCTCTTCTACGAAAGCATTGTCTAAAAAACACTACAGTTGTACCTGGATTTTGAACTCGAGCTTTGAAATTTTGTTGATGATGATGATACATCGAGTGTTGAAAATAAGCAGTCTTCCTACGTACAAAAGATCACATTCAAATGTTACAATGAAATCCCCATGATCTACATTCCAGAATAACATCCAATTTTGAAAGTATTAATGTGCAAAAAACTGTTGTATTAGATAGTTTAACAAAAGAAGGCCATCACAATCTGTGAATTAATTAAATATTTGGTTTTGTTTTTAGAAGTATGTATTAGAGAAATGTAATTTGGAAACTAATTATCTGTTATATTATGGCAAACTGGTGTACGTAATAAAAAACTATAACCTATTCCAGTTATTATATATTAAAGTGCTGAAACAATAACTAAAGTTACATAAGAAAAGACAAGCTGAGGAAACATATATATGTCTAGAATATAATCAACTCCTGTCGTTTTTCATGTATCACAGGATTTACTGATTTAGGGATGACCTTATGTACCTGATCAAAATCATCTGACCCATCGGCTTCAAAGTGCTCCAATCCAAGACATTCCTCCCAATTACCATAAATATCTCTTCTCTGAAACCATGCATGACCACAAACATCGAGTTAAGATATACAAACACCCGAATAATTTTACTTTTAAAATGTTAACATGAACTATACAGGAGGTCCAGTTTGTCGCGACTTTACAGACCTGAAAATGACTTGAGACAATATCAGAGTCCTGAAGGGATTTGTGAATATTGTTTTCAAATGACAGATATGCAAATCTCCACTGTTACATAACGAGTTCCAGAATTGAAGTATGAAGTCAGAAACCAAATCAGAAACTAATGATTTAGAAAATTTCAAACAGTGAAAACGTCCATTTGTACTTTCTGAAAACAAATAGTATATGTATATATACCATTGAAAACTCCTCATCTGGAACTTGTAACTTCTTCTGTATGCGTATCTTAACTTCCGCTAATGTCTCGCCCTCATGAATGACAAGAAAGAATGGTTCTCCAAAGGAATGGACCTGCCATTCAAAGCATAATTATATCCTACTATACATCAACGAAACAAGCAACTGTAAAAGAAAATTTAGTTATTAGCCAGACAAACCAACATATCCCGCGGGTTAAAAGGATGTATGTTTATATTAACATGATTAACATGAATCATACGATCCTGAGGACCCAGCTTCTTTTCTTCTTCTGGAACCTGTAAGAAAACTAATCTCAGAATACTTGGCAAAAACTCTAAAACAAAGAGGAACGAAACAGGAATATATGTCAAAACGAAAGGATTTAAGTAGCAGTCCTGATGTAGACTAAATATATGACAACCATGAACATAACCTCCTCAGCCATGAACATAATCACATATATAGGACAACCTTGAGTATGGTACACCATTAATTTAATGCATACCTCCTCAGCATGTATTGTCTGGTTGTAATGAATAATAATAATATTTCTTATTTCTTCATCCAGGGAGAGAACCTGCATAGATGGCAACAAATTAAGGAGTAAGGAAAATCACAAAAGTAGTAAAGATGGATCCCATGAGATCCAGAACATATTAAAAAAAAGTTGTATCCGATTTAATCGACTGCCCCAGACATAAAACAAAAATTAAAGCACGTGAAAAATGAAGATGAAAGGGACTCTAATTACAAGTCTCGCTAATAAATATATGCATACATATGTTGGGTTAATCGGTTTATTTATCGGGTCAACGGATAAAGGTCGGGATTTTAGTCACGGGTCGTGCAATGACTAATCACGTGGACATATATAGTTTGAATTAGTCTAAAGTAGTTTGTTTATAATGCATGAAAAGTGGCACATGGTGCATGTACCAGGTCTATTTTTATTCCTTTATTTTAGGATTGGTTATTTTGTTTTTTTTCTATATATACGTGTACGTTGGCTATTATTTATGAAGTGAAATTGAGAAGCAAAAATGTAGTCTCTTTGGGTTTTGTTCTCCTGCAGCTTCATACACTGCAGTGAGCTTTTTTTTCCTTTTCTAGTTGTTTCGTGTGGTTTCATATATGGGTTTGAAGCTTTTGATTCCAACAATTGGTATCAGAGCGAGGTTTGATTCTAGAGGGTGCGGGTCTGGTTTTTAGAGCGGTTCGATTGAATGGGGGTCTAAGTTCGTTTTAGATAGTGGGTCGACGAGTGGCAGAATCTTTCTTGATCAGTTTGTTCGCGGCGAAAAGAGACTAACCGGGTGCGGGGTAAGCGGACAGGAAGACATCATAGCAGGTTGCTTTGATTCGGTTCGTTTTGCGGGTGATGGAAGACGGTAAAGGCGGGTGTGACCTTGTTTTCCAAGTCGGTAGAAAAGTGCTCTTGGAACGGGTCTGATCGGAAGTGTCGAAGCTATCAAAAAAAACAAGGAGGCTAACCAGAAGCGGAAAAGACAAGCAGTAGAAATCAAAACGGGTGAGTTTTTTGTTTGGCTTGTTTGTAGGTAAAAGAAAACGGAAGAAGCACGAGCTTTGTTTCTTGACCGGTGGAAGACGACTCTCAAAGCGGTGGCTCGAAAACAGTGTGGTGTTGTCACAATGAAGGGAGACGCTCGAACCGAGAAGATGAAAGAAACAACATGCACATAATGGTGTTGGAGGTTCAAGTCGGGGGACTTCGGACGTGACCAGAGAGATGGTCGGATGGTCCGATAAAAGTCGGGACGGAAATGAACGTGTCCAACAGGATGCCATGTGATGTGTTACGGGTGTTGGTTGTAGACGTTTTGGATTTGGCGGTTCGCATCAGAGACTTTGGACAAGACCGGGAGGTGATCGGAGGATTGTCGGGTAGAAGTCGGGATGGTGAAGAACGTGTCCGGTAGGGAAAACGAGATGATTCGACTGAAGGCTTGAATTGGGATGTGATAGAGGTGAAGTTCGGGTGTCCGTTAGAAAGTCCGAAAAAAAAAACCGATTAAGGGGGTGATTGTTGGGTTAATCGGTTTATTTATCGGGTCAACGGATAAAGGTCGGGATTTTAGTCACGGGTCGTGCAATGACTAATCACGTGGACATATATAGTTTGAATTAGTCTAAAGTAGTTTGTTTATAATGCATGAAAAGTGGCACATGGTGCATGTACCAGGTCTATTTTTATTCCTTTATTTTAGGATTGGTTATTTTGTTTTTTTTCTATATATACGTGTACGTTGGCTATTATTTATGAAGTGAAATTGAGAAGCAAAAATGTAGTCTCTTTGGGTTTTGTTCTCCTGCAGCTTCATACACTGCAGTGAGCTTTTTTTTCCTTTTCTAGTTGTTTCGTGTGGTTTCATATATGGGTTTGAAGCTTTTGATTCCAACAACATATAAATAAGAACTAAGAGAATGGCATCTTTCGGACAACTATAACTAAGACCAATTAAGTTGGCCCAGTCTCATATAATTTACAATTACACAACTAGACTCGTATATTGTTAAAGTAATGAGGTTTTCCAAGTACTGTAAGATCGACCAGCCATTTAATTTCATCGTTTATATTTATCCTCCACTGCACGCTGAACGTAACTCAGTTCAGAAAAATCAAACCCGCCAAATATTAAACTTGATACAGAAAAAGAACAATCAGCACTTCCTTATTTTGGATGACTTCCAATTAAAAGTACTCCGTGGCATTTTTCTGTCATGATGCTGAAAGGAAAGGTATCCACCAAGAAATCAATAATGAATTTCAAGACAGCTATTTTGGACGATTATACACTTAATTACCCTATTCTCAAATACATGTCTTCCCACACTACAGAGAAACTGAAAATGTGGTATCAGTTGTAAGAAGCACTGAAATACATAGACAACGTACGCACAACAGATTATGATTAACGCTAAACAAATTTATTTTACATGTATATGTACTGCTTTGGTCATATATATGTACGTATCAGCATGTTATTTGTAACGTTCCAGCGCTCTTTTTCCCTATGAGGTATACTAAGAAACTTTGAAACATTCCATACCCTAGAAATTGTGTGCTGGTAAACCATATGTAGACGAAGCTCGGCATCTTTATAAGACAACTCAACCTGTCCCACAAAACTTAACAGTTAACACAAAATTTTAATAGAATGTAACAGATAACATGCATGATTACTGGATGACAGGATTAACGCCCTGGCCGGCATTGATAACGTGTATAAGAAAATGCCATATGTCAAAATGAGAAATAATGCAAAGTAGAAGTGTAGAACCTTGGAAAATCCATTCTAACCTTTTTCTTGAGGATATTGAGTAAATCCCTTACGGTGCTTTCCCTTGGCAATTTAATAATACGGATTACTGCCTAACATATAGTTAAAATAACAAGTCAACAAAAACAGAAGTCCAACATAAACATTGAAAGAGACAACTGTAACTCGTCAGCACCTACTTTATCTTTAAACACAATTTCTAGAGGTCCCAACCATTGCAATGAATCGTCTCGCAGAGGGATGTCCACTACTTCATAATACAAAATATCTGAAGTCTGTACAGAAGAACAGAAAATTTACCAACTACATTTAGGTTCATACATGTACAAATATATGAAAGCATGCTTAATAAGATACAAAAGTAAGAGGCATGACACAGATAATGTGAAAGCGGAGACAATTAACAAATAACCTGACCGTAGCCTGTCAGCATGACCGACAGATGTTCTACTCCATGATACTTGACTGGCACCAGTTTAGGTTCCAGTGAATGCAGGCAGGAAGATGTAAGCCTGATTTTAGATGGATTGTCTAAATTTAGATGGCGAGCAAGTCGTTTAACAATGTTTTCGTAATTCTGCAGTTTTGACCTGTAGCACAAGAGGGTCAGCCAACCATGTGAACTAAAGCCGTGATCAAGATGATTCAAATAACAGAATGTGCAGTAACTCACAATCTCAGACAGAACTCGTCCTCATTGGGCTTCTCCAGTGAACGAAAGCGTACAACCTTTGCACCATTGAGCATTATTAGGTAATACAACAAAATGGATTGTATAGTTTTTCCTTAATCATATACACACAAACACCCAGAGAAATAAACAGAAACAATCAAAAAGGCATCAATTTAAAGAAAATGATATCCTCATCTTCAAGCTATCAAGTCATACAACCCAGAAATTGGGGACCCTGTATACCTGAAAAGGACTTGTTTTAAATTTTTTTCATCTGTGATGGCAATCCATTTTTTTATTGAAAACATAAAACTTACTTGGATTTTCATTAATTCTTCAAGCTCCTTCACCACAAGATTGATGGGAGGCCGTTGTTCCCGCTTATTCAACAAGCATCCATATGCAATTGCTGAAAATTTCTCAAGGCATTCCGAGCTGGTTTGATTTCTTAAAACAGGATCAATAATCTCCATTAAGTTATTCTTTTGGTAGTAATCCTTGATCAATCTGGCTGATAACAAGAAGTCATCATGATCCTTAACGCGACACAGCCTTCCGCATAATACTTCAAATAATACCATTCCAAAAGAATATACGTCGGATTCTTTCTTCACGATGCCAGTTTCAAAATATTCAGGTTCACAATAGCCCGGTGTGCCACAAGGATGGGAAACAACGATGCTTCTATTCAGACCTGCTAAACTTAATTTGGACAATCCTAGATCAGAAATTTTAGCATCCCAGTTTTGATCTATCAAAATATTTGCGCTTTTTATATCTCGATGGATTATGAATTGATGCTTTCCAACATGATTATGGAGAAATTCCAATCCACGAGCTGCATGAACACATATTCTAAGTCTTTCCAGCCATGTAAGAGTGTGAGTGGTATTGCTACGCTGTATGTACCGATCGAGACTACCTCGCTCTGCATATTCATATACAATAATCTTCTCCTTTCCCTCGTCGCAGTAACCGAGAAGAGAGATCAAGTTTGGATGCATTTGACCAGAGAGCAACTGAATCTCTGTCAAAAACTCCTTTAATCCCTGTCCAAGATTCTCATTTAACCTCTTTACAGCAACTGTGGTTTGTTTTCCGGAGATAAAGAGTTCTCCCTTGTACACCCGTCCATATCCTCCTCTTCCTATACACACAGACTCCTCAAAGTTTTTGGTAGCTATTTCTATGTCTTTGAAGGGTATGCAGAGGTGGTGTGACTTTTTCAATTGTGACATTTTGTTAGACAATATTTTGAAAATCGGACTCGAGTAAGGACTGCCCGATGGAACAGGGAACGTACGGGTCCTGTCACTGGTTCATTTGGCTCAAACCCGGGAACAGATGAACCAGTGGGTATGGTGTTTCGGGAAGAAGATTTTTAGGAGTTTGGAAAAAAAAAAAAAAAAAAAAGGCAGCAGCAGCAGCAGGAAGCTGTTGCCCCTCACTATCATCAGGTCAACGCTCCGCCAGTTCACCCATGATCCATATGCCTCCGTGTGTCTGTCCCCTCTGTGCACCGTCTTGGAGAAAGTGCCAGGCGATACATCTGTCATTTAGTAGTTTTTGTATAATATCATAAATGATCACATGAATGACATCATGGAGCCGATTCTAGAAGTAATGGCATGGGGCCAATCGATCCGTCAATGGATCTCATAAGTCAAAAAAAAAAAAAAAAACAATTTAATTGTTTTTATTCAAAATAAAATCTTGACTTTTTGAAATTGTAAAAATAAATATCAAGGAATTTATAAAAAGCTTAAATCATATTAATTTTAGAGTCAACCATATGCTAAAAATAATAACATTTCACATGTTTACCGTTTATAAACTTTTCCTTTTTATTATTAATAAAAACAATTTTGTACTTTTTTAACCAATTATAGTTTTTTTTTTTGCATTCTTGCTAAAGCAGGCTATCATGCTATTAATAGCAATAACTTTTATCATTTATCAATAATAACAACAATTTTTAACTTTTTATCATGAATAACAATGACATATCAAATCAAAACGATATTTATCTCTTTAGCTTATTATTATTACGAAAACTAAATTTATGGATATCATAACACGTTCAAATAAGTTCATGATCTATATTAATGTTCGAATTTTGTTAGAGTGAACAAATGCAATGTTCGACTATGAGCTAGAGATAACAAATAACTTTTTTATAAACATTAAAAAGTGAAGAATATTTTGATGTGTCGTATTGTCATGCAATAAATCCAAGTTAATGACAATGTTAAAATTACACTGATTATAATATTTAAAGCTTTAGACTAGGGGTGTTCAAAACCGGATATCCGAATTTCGGATAGTGAAATTTGTTATCCGAATCCGAATCCGAAATTTCGGATATCCGATCCGAAATTTCGGATTCGGATATCGGATTATCCGAATATCCGAAATTCATATTTTTTTAAAAATTAAATCAAATATTTAAATATCTAAAATACAAATTCATAATTCCAAATAGATATTAAAAATAAATATATTACAAACTAAATGTATCCGGAATTATTTTACTCAAAACGACTAAAAAAATATAAAAAAACTAAAATTTATAAAAATATTAGTTAATAAATCTATAATACTAAGATAAAACTCAAAAATATACATTAGAATAATAATAAACACTCAATATTATGTAAATAATCAATACTAAAATATAAAAAAAATTTAAAAAAAATTTTTTTTTTTTTGGATTTTCGGATATCGGATTATCCGAATATCCGAAAATCTAGAATTTTACTATCCGAATCCGAAATTTCGGATATCCGATTTTCGGATATCCGAAAATCCGGATATCCGAAATTTCGGATATCCGATTTTCGGATATCCGAAAATCCGGATATCCGAAATTTCGGATAGTTTCGGATCGGATTTTCGGATTTTTGTTTCGGATGCTCGGATTCGGATATTTTTGAACGTCCCCCTACTTTAGACCTCGTTTAAAGGATAAACAAAAAGATATAATATATGGTACATGTACAGCCGTGGCAGCGTGCGAGCCTCTATGCCCCGGCTGTAGACTTGCCTTGCATGTCCATGGGTTTGAAAAACATACCCTGTTTGCTCTATTTTCACATGCCATTCCATAACACATAACCGGCCTATACATGAAACTTTACGTTGCAACCCTTATGACAACACATCACATTCATACGCACCTCTTTGTCTTGGACTCCTTTTTATCCCTATTAACCATACCCAAAGTGACACGTATGAACACTATATAATTTCCAA
Source organism: Centrapalus pauciflorus (assembly GCA_020465985.1). Taxonomy (NCBI): domain Eukaryota; kingdom Viridiplantae; phylum Streptophyta; class Magnoliopsida; order Asterales; family Asteraceae; genus Centrapalus; species Centrapalus pauciflorus. The sequence goes on from JAANYP010008403.1 coordinate 1,094,749, forward strand.
TTCACAACGCATTCATCAAATATGACCTTGAACCAATGGGGTCTTGCTCATCTGGTAAGAGTGGTGATTTGTAAGTGTTATGACTTGAAGTAAGTTTGGATTAGGTAGTAAAAGTAAATTCCAAAGTCTCCCCTTGGGCATAGGGGTAGATTAAGAATAGAGATACCTAGTAGGTTAGTTCGTCGTTTAAAAAAAAGTATGACATTGAATCCTTAATTGGTCAAATATCCTCTTTCTTACCATCGTCATGTAATACATGATTTTCATTCTTCATTGACCAAATCTATCATCAATATATATGGTGTGAATACAAACTCTATTCAAAATATAAACACATTTATCAACTCTTCTCACCAAAGGGCTTCTAGCCTAGCGGTATCTGTTGTTTAAGGTGACCTCAAGGTTGAGGGTTCGAGTCCCATTGTAGACAAAGATGTATATTTAGGAGTAGGGCTAGAGTGTGTGTGTTCTGCTGTTCAAAAAAAAAACTTATCAACTCTTCTCCGTACGTACATGAAGAATATAGACACCTAGATCAAGAAAGTGACGAATGCACACTTAACTCTCTGACACGTACACCTCAATGATTATCAATGTATTGCCTTACTCTTCTCCCAAGCCTTCCAAATCTGTAAAAAAAATTAACAAAATTGTTGAAATATCAGTAAGTAATTTAAGATATACTAGTATAGTAACCCTGGTATTATACCATGTTATTACACAAATAAGTTCCAAGTTTTATTGTGTTATTACTAATTAGGAAAAATTATACAAAAAACCATCAAAGTATAAAATCTTTTTCGACTAAGTCCGCATTTCATTTTTTTTCCTGATAACTCCCCAAACCGCTTAAACATTTTAAATTCATCCGTTAACCTGTTATAACAGGTTAATATACTTAAACCTATTTTGCAAAAACCTTCTAAAGTTAGCATCAAGAAAGAAACAATATATTTATAAATCATCTCTATAAATTTTAAAATTTCAATATTTATAAGAAGGGAAAATTATGCAATAAGTAAAATAAATAATATAATACACCCGTTGAGCATACATTATGTTCCTAAATCGATTTCTTTGCGTCTCATAGAACCCTCGACTTGAAATATTATTGGATTTTCATTTTTCTTTACTGACATGTGCCTATTTAATTGGTTTTTCTTATTGTGTTGGCTCCCTTTTTTTTGTTTTACCAATTTAACAAATGAGCATTACCAATTTGACGAATAAGCATGTGCAAACATATTTTTGTGTTAATATTTTCTTTACCAGGCCATTTAGTTATCGGTTTTCTTGTGTTAAATATATGTCGACATGAACTCGTTAAATAGATAAAACAAAAATGAGACGGTACAATAATAAAAAAATAAAACATTACCATACCGATGTGCCGCCTATATTGAAAGATTTAATCAAAACTTTTTTAATATGATGGTTTTCTGCATATATAATTTTTCCAGGCACATGTGTGTCACATGTCTGACACCTGGCCGCTTAAACCGGTGTAAAAAAATTTGTTAAAATTTTCAAGTTGAAGGTTTTATGACACAATTAGTTGAAGAACTTAACCAAAATATAGAATAAAAAAATCGTAAGTATCAGGATTTTTTGACATAAATTTCCCAAAAGGAACAAATAATTTAAAAAATAAATACCGATCTAAGTGATATGCGTCATTCAAATACTTAAATTACGATGAATGTATACCTGGGTTTACTTAAGGGTCCCGAGGCATTAGGTTTTGAACTCGAGCTTTGATATTCAATTGATGATATCAATTCAGGTTTCCTTGCATCAAGTGTTAAAAGTCTCTGTTCATACAAAAATTAATCACATTCAAATTTTACAGTGATATTCATCCCATGATTTACGTTCAATAATAAGTAAAATATGTATATGTCGATAAACTTTTTAACATATAATATGTGTACACATAACATATGTGTGTATGTCCATATCGATATATGTATATAGTTAGATAACTTATCAATCAAAATTGAAGTTGAACATCTTATTGTTATAATGAAGAACCAAATGATATGTTCACCATTCATGCACACGTAGAAAACAAAATGCTTGACCCCTTTTTGGTCTTACCAAGTCATTGATTACAACAACACCACAAAATGTGTAAAAAAAAACCTAAATAGAGCCATGGTATTTAAAATCTCATCAAATGATTAAGTCCTTATGGGACGTTTGATTCACGGATTTCCTGGGATTCATTGGGATTTGCATTTAACATCTTGTCTTTGGTTCACAGATTTCAGTAAGGATTTGAAATCTCAGGATTTCTTAAATACCTTCATTCTTTGTTACATTAAAACTCAGCATCTTCCCTAGGATTTTTAATCTCACTTACCTTACATTTTTCAGATTTGCAAATTTTTTCTAAAAAATAATGCAGATTCTTTGACAAAATCTTGAGAAATTCAAGTGCTGCATAATGCAAATCCTTTGACAAAATGCAAATCCTAAAGAAAAAAATCTACGGACCAAACGCCCTTAGACTTTATATATAAAAAGGATAATTAAGCCATTGTACTTGATAAAACAAATGATTAAGTCCTTTAAGTTAATGTGGAATTGTGGATGTAAATAATGCAAAGGACCTTGACAAAGGAAAGTCTATAATTGTGTATATGGTTCAAAGGCGTTTGGTGAGCTGGAGAGCCACATTACAACACATAGTGGCTTTGTTAACAACAGAAGCCGAGTACATCACCCTAACTAAGGCCTATAATGAGAGTATGTGTCTGAAGGAACTTCTAATGGAGTTAGGGGTGAAGCTAAGATCGGTGGCGGTAATTAAACTGTGATAATGTAGGATCAGTTCAACTATCAAAGAATCGAATGTTTCATGAGAAAACGAAGCGTATTAGCATGAGACTTCACTTTAATAGAGTGATCATTCAGTCTAACAAAGTGGAAGTGGTGAAAGTTGATAGAAAAGATAATGTTGTTGACTACTTGACAAAGATAATGTCAGGATCCAAGATCACACATAGTATGAAGATGCTCAGTGTTGAGATTGACCAAGTTGTTATGTATTGCTAATAAGGTGGAGATTCGTATGTATGTTAGTAATATTTAGTTTGGTCAAATGATCATAAATAGTAACAATTTTTGTCATTTTTATCATTAATGGTAATATAATTTATTTTTTACAATTAATAACATTGACTTATGTATTTTTTATCATTTATAACTTTTTATTTTCTATCAATAATAGTAACCAGTCACCAATAGCTTTTCAACTATCAAAATTAGTACCATCTTTTCATATTTTTATCAATAACAGTAACATATCAAATTAAAACCAATTTATTTTTATTGTTTAGCTTTTTTTCAAGATTTCATAAACACCAAAATAAACTAAATTTAAGTTTCATTTTTTGTTGTGAAGTTTTATAATAAAATTTTAGTATTATATTTCTTATTATTATTTATTTATTTAAAGTTTACTTAATAATATTAATACTATCGTTAGTGATTATTTTTTAAATTTTATTAAATTTATTTATTTACATTTTTATTTTTGCATAACCTTATAATTTTTTAGTATTTATTCTGACTATTTATTTACGGCTATATGACATAGGATTATTTATTTACGATTATATATAATATGAAAAAAACTACGACTCATTCTGATTTTCAGTTTTTCCAAACGAAAAAAAACTATGAACCATACTGTTTTCTAGTTTTTTCGAACAAAAAAATATAAACCGCAATGGTTCATAGTTTTTTTGTTAAAAAAACCGCAATGGTATATAGTTTTTTAGTCAAATGCTGTTTTTTTGTTGGAATTTACTTTTTCGAAGAAATTCTGGTGGTCATTGATGACTTGTCAACGGTGGTCTGTGTCTCTGTGATTGTCAATCGGTTCCGGTAATATCCCGATTCAGTAAGATTTTGACAGTTTGGTTTTTTGTGCAATGAAAAACGGTTGGGGATTTTAATCACAAAAATGGTCCAACTTGAAAGAATTTTTCACAAATATCCCTATAAATTACATTTCATTCCTTTCCAGCATACCAAACGCTCCTTAGGTTATTATTAATGTGGAAAGGGTAACTAAAGTGACACAAGAAAAGACAAGCAGAGGACGAAACATATGTCTTGAATAATAAACTTATGTAGTTTTTATGCATTAAAGGATTTAGGGATGCCCTTTGTTATATTTATGTACCTGACCATGCGTAGTAGATGACCTGTTAGGTAAATTGTCATCATGCTCTAATCCCAGATATTCTTTAAAAATGCCATCAGCATCTGTGCTCTGAAACCATTGATGAACGATAAGAAAAAGAGGCTCGGGTTTATTGATTATGATGTGTTATCTTACAATGAACAATAAAAAGACTATATATAAACAAGAAATGAGATAAAGACAAAAGCAACCCTCCAACTATGCAACTATGTTAAAACACTTGAATAATGTGGTCCTTTGTGGCCATTATTTAGAAAAGTAGAAAGGGAACTTTACACACCTGCAGAATATGACGTGAGACAATATCAGAGTCCTGAAGGGATTTGTGAACGTTAAAATCCAGAAATGCAAACCTCCACTGATACATTACGAGTTCCAAAATTGAAGTATCATGAGTTTGAAACCCAAATAAGAATTAACGATTTAGAGAATGCGATAAGAGGGTCCATTTGTACTTAGAGAAATGAATAATATTATACCTTCGAAAACTTCTCATCTGGAAGCTGTAACTTCTTCTGGATGCGTACCTTAACTTCAGCTAACGTCTCACCCTCGCAGATGACAAGCAAAAATGGTTCCCCAAAGTATTGGACCTGCCGTGCAGAGCATTATATACTTACTATAAGTTAACGAAATGAGCAACTGCAAAAAAATAATTTACTTATTAGCAATGAAGACGAACCAAAATGTACTGGTTCATAAATTCGTCAATCATAAAATGACGAACTTGAATCACATGATCCTGAGGACCTAACTTCTTTTCTTCTTCTGGAACCTGTACTAAGAAAACAAGCTAATCTCAGAATACTTGAAGAAAACTATCATTCTGACAGAAAAACTAGGAATAAACGTAAAAATTTGAGTAAGAATTAATGATGAAAAAACGTAAGGATTTTAGTAACAGTTGTGATGCAGACTACATTAATGCCAACCATGAGCATAACCTTATCAGCATCGAAATGTCCAGTATTGATAAAAACAAGTTTCAAATCACATATGACAACCTTGAGTATGGTATATTAATTGCATACCTCCTCAGCACGTGTTGTAGCGAGTTGACTATTATTAATATGCTCGATTTCTTCATTCAGGGGAATAACCTTCATATATGGAAACAAGTTAAGAAGCAAGGTAAACCACAAAAGTGCCTGAAAAGACAGCAAGAAACCAGGAGATCCACAACCTAACAAAAGGTTTTATTCTATTTAATTCAAGTCAGAATCCCTCAGCCTAGAAACTAGGAACAAAAAAGCACATGAAAAAGGAAGGTGAAAGGCACACTTCAATTACAATGGCTAACTAATAAATATATAGCATGCAAATAAATAAGAACTAAGCTAGAGCACAATAACTTCGGGTAACTATCAAGCTTATGCAGGTTAGCCCATTCTCACAGATGTTCTACTGCACAGAAAGAACACAACTACATACGCCTACACAACTAGAACTCTTTAGATGCAGCGCGCATCCAATCATTGGAATTGTAACTGAACTGAATTGATCAAGGACACTTATTTGCTACTGTGCATAAAATTAATGAGGGTTCTTTTACAGGTATTGTGAAAATCCACCAGCCCTTGTATATCATCATCATACTTATTACTTAGGGGTAGTTTGTTTACTTCTTAATGGAATCATTAAGAAGTCATTCAAAGGTAAAATGACCTCTTAATGGTTCCATTAAGAATTAAACAAACATGACCTTAATCTCTACCACGTACTGAACCTGTTCAGAAAATCAACCCGCCAATTTCACAGCTTGATCTTGGAAAGAGAACGACTGACCTATCTTTTTGTATGTGTGTCATGACACTTTACACTAAATAAAATGATTCTCCCTTAGTACTGAAAGGAAACATATCCACCAAGAATTCATTTTTCAGGAGACAGCCCATGAAATCAATAAAGAATTTCAGGAGATAGACGGCATTAATTTTGGTCAATTTTACACGTAATCTAATCACAAAAGCATGTTCCACTTTTTTTTTTAGAACAGAGAAAGTTACAATGACATAAAAGTTGTACCAGCTCCAAGAAGCACTGACATAGACAAGGCACAAGAGGGTAAGATTAACTACATTAAACTAGTATTAGTTTTCATGTGTATTGATTTATAAGCTATAATTGCAACTTATGAGTAATGCATGCCCAGTGCAGAAAGCTTAATACGGGAATACCAGGTTGTAACAGGCAGAAAAATGTTGCAGAAACATGAGTAATGTCCATTGCACAGCAGAAAAGCTCAAAAGCTGCTAATTAGTTTATAATCTGTGAGGGCAGTTATGACAGATTTTTTGGGTAGAAGAACTGTCATCATTAATTATCTAACTGATGTACAAAATATTCATATTCTCTAAATGTGTGTGTTTAATTAGTTTATATACTTTACAAATGTTGAAATTCCCTCCAGAAACTTAGTCCAGCTAGAAACTTCCCTCTCTGCAGATCTTGCTGTCCAGAAAATTTTCTTTCTTTATGCATGCATGAAATAACTTCTGTCCAGATTTAATTTGTTTTGTGCAGGTTCAGTGTTCACTTACTATGTTCATATGCACGTACATATTATTCTTTTAGTGATCCTGCTTATATACCCCCGTGAAGTACACTAAATATCTTGGAATTAATCATCACGTACCCTTGTAATTGTGTGGTAGAAAACGGAAAGTAGTCGAAGCTCGGCATCTCTATTAGACAACTCAACCTGTTTCACATAACTTAAAAGAATGGTGATGTATAACATTAAACACGCGATTATAGGATGATATGGATTAGCATTCATAGCTTGTTAAAGTAATAATACATTAATATACCATAGTAAACAATGAAAAAATTGATGTGATAGAACCCAAGAAATCTACCACTTACCTTTGTCTTAAGGTCATTGAGTAAATCTTGCACAGTCCTTTGCTTTGGCAATGTAATAGTATGTGTTACTACCTAACGGTAAGTTAAAAGAACATGTCGACAAAAAAAAAAAGATCACTTTAACATAAATATTTAAAAAAAAAAGGACAACTGTAACTCAACACCTACTTCATCCTTTTTAGCATGATGAAACACAACTTTCAGAGTTTTTAGGTTTTGCAGTTCTGGGAGAGGGATGTCCAAAGGATCTGAATTCTGTATAAAAGAATAACAAAATTACCAACTACATAGAGGTGCATACATGTACCATGCCTTAATATGAAAGCATGCTTAATAAGATACAAAAGTAAAGAGGGATGACACTGATAATGTGAAATAAAGCAATATAATTAACGTATAACCTGACCGCAGTCTGTCAGCATGACCGACAGATGTTCAACTCCATGATACTTGACTGGCGCCAGTTTAGGTTCCTGTCAGGTAGGAAGATGTAAGCCTGATTTTAGATGGATCGACAAAATTTAGATGGCGAGCAAGTCGTTTAGTAACGTTTTCGTAATTCTGCAGTTTTCGTAAACTAAATCCATGATCAAGTTGATGATTCGAATAACAAGATGTGCAGTAACTCACAATTCAGACAGAACTCATCCTCACTGGGTTCTCCAGTGGACAAAAGCACACAACCTATGTACTATCGAGCATTTAGGGAATGCAACAAAATGGATTGTATAGTTTTCCCTTAATGATACACACACAAACACCCAGAGAAATATATAGAAACTATTAAAAAGACATCAAATTAAGGAAAATGTTGTCCCCATCTTGAAGCTATCAAGCCATACAAACCAGAAAATGGGGAGCCTGTATACCTGAAGGGTAAAAACATAAAACTCACTTGGATTTTCATTAATTCTTCAAGCTCCTTCACCACAAGCTTGATGGGAGGCCGTTGTTCCCGCTTATCCAACAAGCATCCATATGCAATTGCTGAAAATTTCTCAAGGCATTCCGAGCTGGATTGATTTTTTAAAACAGGATCAATAATCTCATCCAATTTATTCCTTTGATAGTAATCCTTGATCAATCTGACTGATAAAGAGAAGTCATCATCATCCTTAACGAGACACAACCTCCCGCATAATACTTCAAATAGTACCATTCCAAAAGAATATATGTCAGATTCTTTCTTCACGATACCAGTTTCAAAATATTCAGGTTCACAATAGCCTGGTGTGCCACAAACATGGGAAACAACGGTGCTTCTATTCAGACCTGCTAAACTTAATTTGGACAATCCTAGATCAGAAATTTTAGCATCCCAGTTCTGATCTATCAAAATATTCGCGCTTTTTATATCCCGATGTATTATGGATTGATGCTTTCCAACATGATTATGGAGAAATTCCAATCCACGAGCTGCATGAACACATATTTTAAGTCTTTCCAGCCACGTTAGAGTGTGAGTGGTATTGTGACGCTGTATATATCGATTGAGACTTCCGCGCTCTGCATATTCATATACAATAATCTTCTCCTTTCCCTCGTCGCAGTAACCGAGAAGAGAGATCAAGTTTGGATGCATTTGACCAGAGAGCAACTGAATTTCTGTCAAAAACTCCTTTAATCCCTGTCCAAGATTCTCATTTAACCTCTTTATAGCAACTGTAGTTTGTTTTCCGGAGATAAAGAGTTTTCCTTTGTACACCCGACCATATCCTCCTCTTCCGATACACTCAGACTCCTCAAAGTTTTTGGTTGCTATTTCTATATCTTTGAATGGTATGTAGAGGTGTGACTCTTTCAACTGTGACATTTTATTAGACGATGTTCTGAAAATCGGACAGGAGTAAGGACTGGCCAATGAAACAGGGAACTGGTCACTGGTTCATCTGGCTCCAAACCCGGGTACAGATGAACCGGTGAAAATGGTGTTTGGGAGGAAGATTTTGATGATAAGAAGAAGAAAAAAAAGCAGCAAGCAGCTGCAGCTGTACCTTGTCCCCTCACTGTGATCAAGTCAACGCTCCTCCAGTTCACCCATTTGCCTCTGTGCACTATATCTTGGAGAAAGTGCCAGGCGATTTATCTGTCATTTTAAGTAGTTTTTGTATGATATTTTATTAATATGACCACATGAATCACATTATTTGGATCGACTCGATTCTAGAAGTAATGGCATGGGGTCAATGGATCTCATCATAATTAACTTCAGAAAAAAAAACAAGTTAATAGTTTATATAAAATAAAATCTGGACTTTTTGAAATTGTAAAAAAAATAAAAATAAATAACAAGGAGTTTGTAAAAAGCTCAAATCATATTAATTTTAAGAGTTAATCACAGAAATGAACCATGTGGTTTCCATAAAATTATATAAAAAAATCCCTAACTGTTTCTTTGTCGTTTCAATCAGTATTCTATTTTTTGGTTGTTAAGCATCCTTATATAACGATTTTACCATTTTCGTTTTAGGGGTTGTTTATTTACTTCTTAATGAAACCATTAAAAAGTCATTCAAAGGTAAAATGAAGATTACATTAAGAGGTAAACAAACAAGATCTTAGTCTCTCTGCATATTGATTATTATTATTATTATTTTTTGATCTCTCTAAAAATATGAGTCTTTGTAATTCATTTGTTTTCATTATATTTAGTAAAATTTTATATATTCAAAATCAGTCGTGTTATACACACATCTCCCGTTATTAATTTATACTAATCACACATCTCTCCTGTCTCACATGATTTTCGTTAATGACATAAGACTCACTGATTAAATTTAATTTAGCCTCTCACATTAATAGTAAGATATCCTATGAAACTCAGATCAAGGTCTCCTTGGGACAGACCCTCAATCAATGTCATAATTATCAATGCCAAATGCAACAAACTAAAATAATAAGCTCAACACAGAATGATTTTTTATAAATTTCAATACCTGCCAGGCTAACAGTACCATTTCACATTTTTACATAGATGTACAATTTACAGAAAACTTATATCCAAAAGGAATAACCAAATGTAAAAAAAATAATGAAATTCTAAAACATAATACAATCAGTAACGTCCCAATGGGATTTCAAAAAATAACTTTACTTGTATCATATCCGAAGCTCTAATGCCTCAAAATCACGGTCCACACACTTTTGCCATCGTCATAAATTTGTATAGGCCAGAATATGTAAGACCTTTTACACCATCAATGAACTCATCATATTCACTATAAATCTCATCAAGGATGGTATCGATTTCCTCGTCTCTAAATTCATTCTCAGGGTTTAAGGCAACAACAAGGACAACTATTTCTTCTTTGTTCAGACAAATGTCATTGTTGATATCAAATTGCTGTAAAGTTCTTCACACCTCTGATCTACTTGGTTTCAATAAAATAACAAAAATAATATATATTAACAAACTGAAATTAATGAACCAGAGTTTATTGCCTATATTTGTAATTGATGATCTCATGAAACTAGCATGAATTGTTTGCTAGCTGTATTAAAAATGTCTTATCTATAAAATTGAGTAGAGCTATCATACAGATAGATACATACATATGCACATGTATGTGTGTGTGCGCACACTCACTCACACATAATACTTCAATTAGTACGTTAAAAGTGCGAAAGTGCTTAAGCTTTTTCTGACAAAAGCCCTACAAACATTATGTATATAAATACACAACGTGCACTCACACTCACACACATAATACTTCAGTTAGTATGTAATTATTATGCTTAATTATTTATCCTATAAATATGCATGTTATCCACTAAAGTTCTTGGTTTTTTGCTCAAAAATATAATTTTCCAATGAATTACATACTAATATTTTTTTTGCTTCGTATCCTACTAAGAGTCATACCTGATGATTTCGAATATACTCCAGAAAAGAAGGAACATCTGGATAACGACATGTTTCAGTATGTTTAACCATAACAGGTTTCTGAAAGCAAATGATATCCCCATCTTCAAGCTGTCAAGCCATACAAACCAGAAACAAGCATGCAATCAGATAACGCCAATGATTAATCAACGAAAGGAAGTGCAATAATGGTATTAAAGATTGCAAATGATAACCACAAAAGAGCTGACACTGCCTTAAAGCAATACCTGACTACTCCGAAACGTTACCCTCTTATCAATCTGTTCACACATAACACGGGGCTCAATCTTAATTTCCTGGACACAAAGGAGAATATGAAGGCAACCACCAAAAAGATTCATAAGAACGTCAAAAAGAAGAAACAAAACATGAAAGAAGAACCTCAAATAATTCAATTTCTTCATCAGGTGCATAGCCAGCCAGTTCATTCAGCCTTGCCAGTATTTCTGTTGGCCTTCCACTAGCCTTCACAAACAGCCGCCCAACATACCTGGCATGTAAAAGAGCTTCAGGCTTGTTGCTCCAACATGATGTAGATTATTGTAAAAATGGTAAGGTTCTTTGGCGCTATCTTTCTTCATAAGTTCTACAATTCAATTAGACAAAGACAACTCTCACCGTTCTTTCGGGGCCACTCATGCACATTGACCAAAACTAGGTCCATTCATTGTCACCAAACTAGATGTGTCAAAGAGCTTCAGGTTTGTTATGGGTTTTATAAGGCGGGAGGCGTATCGATGCGAAAAGTGTCCTAGAGCCGAGGCATGATGCGCAAGGCAAGGCGCCTTAAAGTAAAACACTTCTAAAATTATTTAATATCACATTTCATACAAACACATTAAAACTATATTTAACAACTAAAAATCCAAAAAACCTAACATATATTGTGTCAAAGTAGTCTCGTAGTTGCGAATCCATTCACTAAAATCCATTATTGTGTCAAAGTAGTCGAGATGGCGTCGCCTCTCACTTCCATGTGTTGCCACATGATGCGATTGCCTCCATGCACATTCTGTTATCGCATTACCTCAGAGCCAGGATGCGACAGCACCATCGCCTGGCTGCGCCCATCTCCCAGGCGCGCCTGATGCGTGCTTTTTTAAACCAAGGGTAAGATTTTCCTTATTAATTTCTTCTTGGTTAACCAAACTAGATGTCAAAGGATGCCAACTAGTCTTGGTCAGAAAAGGGTCGTCATTCTCATAGCTTAGGTGCTATTCTTTGTATTTAAGAATTATTATTTTCCATTACAATATTGATCAGATCATGATCACCAACAAACAAGAAAAAATAGAACACGGTCCAAACAAAGAAAATCAAACAAAGCAGGACCACAAATAACAATCTATAATGCGTAGACAAACAATCCACCACAAGCAATTTCCAAACTTCGGTTATCTTCACTGCATTAGAGTTCTTTCACCACAAATGTTTCCGAGGGACAAAAGATCGGAAGCAAATTCAGATGAATTACTTGTAAAAACTCAAGTGTTCCATAGATAGAAATGGCAACACTACGGTGCTGTTTGATTGCATAAGAGGTTAATTGTCTGATGTCTGATTCCACTTCTGATTGATGAGAGGTGGTCCTGATAAGATACTAAGATCTGATAAGAGAATTCAATAAGTCTGTTTGTTTTATAAATTATCTGACTCTGTTATTTTTATTAATTTTACATATTCATTCCCAAAACCAAATAGATATCATTGATTAAAGTCAAATATCAAGTAAGAATAATATCATTGAATCAAAGTGATCTATGTAAACATTTAATATCATTCAAATAACAT